>CM042690.1:293014702-293499834 GCA_023614405.1 Avena insularis | reverse complement strand
AGTTTCCATACACAAGAAATCAAGTTATGAACTTGCCAAGACCCTCCGGCGAGGCATGAAGCCTATTTAGTCGTATTTGGATCCTTTTAATAATAGACATGGATGTTTGACATCTATGAAATGATGAAGCATGAAAAGAGTTCGATATTCCGAAAGTTGACTCGACAAGAATTGATCTTTTGCTTGCGTGTTTAGTCTAGATGGATTAATGTAGCAACCACATATGTAATTTTGGTGTGGTTACCTGGGACATGTAACCGCATGACCGCGAGTACTGAAGAGTTTTGTTAATTCAAAGGATGGTAAAAGGGCATGCAAACTTTAGTGGATTAGAAGTAAGCATTGTGAAGTTGGAATCTTCACCGTGATGAAAGCTGTTAAAAGTTTTATTTCATCGGGAGGCGATGAATATGCTTGTATATTTGAGAAAAAGAAATTAGAAATTAGGCGGTAGCTGACGATACGCATATTTCTAATTTATAATGTAGAGAGGACATGCTTTGTTGATTTGAAATGATGTATCTTTCATTGACCTGCAGTTAAGAATTTCATTGAAATTGGATTTTGATGAAAGGCTTGGGCAAAACCAGAATATTAGGATTCAGTAACTCTATATATGGATATATTGAAGTAGCTAATATATAGTTGTGCGGAATGTAAATATATGAGATATTGAAAAGAGTTCAATATGGAAACAACAATAAAAAGGGAGTTTTCTTGCCGCATGCAAAGGGTTGGAATCAAGATTCAAGTGTTTTGACACTTGGTGAGTGAAATCGCGTTCTGAATATTTTACGATCAATAATGTCTACCGTGATATGTACATATCTAAGATATGTCTATATGATCTAATTGTTATGTGCATATACGAATGATTCATAACATGATCATTTGGAAAATAGTAAGGATATTCTTGTATTACCTTTGGAAGAACTAAGAATATATTTATGTAGAGAGTGATAAATAGTTCTAAATAGTTCATTATAAAGCGTTACATTGATACTAGTTTTGTTACAATATACAAATTAAATTTCTCTTAATTTAAACTATGGTGGCACAATGTAATGGAAAGTAGGTTCCATGATGGATTTGGATGAGTTCAAAGTTAAGAGCATTATAATGGATACTACAATAAAAAGGCTAAATATATGGTACTGCTATAGTAGTGGCAAGAAGCAGGGCATTTGTGTTAAGTAGTTTGTTAGTATACAGGAATTGTGGATCACAATTGGGCTAGTAATATGAAGATATATTGTATGACAATAATATCAACATGTTTAAACTTACAGGAACTAAGGTCTCACCAAATGACTAAATTTATACAATTCCATCTCATTAGAAATGGGTCCATAAAGGGGCATAAAGACATGCATATACATATGAATCTAAAGTGTTAGATCCGGGATATTATGTTTTACCAATAGCAAATCGTGCTTCAACTAGAAAGCCATAGGTGTTGAATCGCATAAAATTTTCAAACAAGATTATTGACTCTAGTGCAAGTGGGAACTGAATGGAATATGCTGAGACCCGGCAATAAAGTGGTTATTATCTTATTTATGTTATCGTATAAATGTTTATTTCTCATCTTTATAATCTCTTATATTTACTATTTACGGAAAGCCTTTGCTTAGGATCCCCTCCATGTTAATCTAGAGGTTAGTAAATTTCATCCATCAATTAAGCAATTGTCCATATGCAGGTCGTTGGATGAAATCACCTGCATCAGTATCCCCATACGACAACGTAAAAATTGCATGGAACGCATGCGCTCCGCTTTTCCCTGCTCGATTATATCGTGATGGGCGATTGATTTGTAACTTTTGCAATGTCCTTGCTGATCTAATCTAATCGTGTCACGGGGCTACATCGGCAGAACCATCAATTTAGTTGTTTTTATCAGCGGTCCAAGATCTTTGAGGAAAAGTCATGGTTAGATGCTGATGACCCCACAAGTATAGAGGGTGTATCCGCGGTATTTTTCGAGGAAGTGAAACCTAATTTATTGATTCGACACAAGGAGAGCCAAAAAATATTTATAAGCCTTAACAACTAAGTTGTCGAATTCAGCTGCACACAGAAACAATCTTGCTCACAGCTTGAGTTTACCAATGTAACAACGATTTTGTGATTAACAGCAATATAAGTAATAAGCTTATAAATACAAAGTAAAGAATGGTGGTAATGCCAATTACTGATGCTTGAGTGGGATTAAGCGCTAACGGTAGGCATAGGGATGGATGGACGGAGCTTTGCATGGACAAGTAATTCATATGACAATCAAGGCGTGGGGCATTTCTTGATAAATAGGTAAAGCATCCAAGTACTAAAAATAATCGCATAGACATGTGTTCCATCTATAGTCATCACGTGCTCGCAATGAGAATTTGCACAATATCTTTTGTCCTGCCATTACCCGTTTGCGGCCCGGGGCCTCAAAGGGAACTCACTTGCTTGATTAAGGTGCTCCTTTTAATAGAGCACGGAGCAAAGCTGATAACACTCGCGTGAACATGTGATCCTCACCTCAAAGCCATTCCCTCCGGTTATCCGATTATTATCACTTCAGGGCCTTTGGTTTCCACTTGACGATATGTGTATACAACGCCGTAGAGTAAGATCACAAACAATACTATCATCATGAATCAATAACATGTTCAGATGCTGAAATCACTGGCTTTTCCGGGCCCTAGTGACAAGCATTAAGCATAAAAGTTGCAAAAAATTTAAAAGCACTAATAATAGGTACTAGGCACCATGCCCTAACAATCGATGCCATTACATGACGATCTCATCAATCCCTACCATCCCCGCCTACAGCGGGGATTACTCACTCATAGATGGGGGGGGGAATTATGGATGGTCGATGGAGAAGCGATGGTGATGATGGCGGCGATGATCTCCTCCAATTCCATCGGTGCGAATGGAGTTTGGAGTTGATTCACGGAATCCTGGTGGTGACGGCAGAACTCTCTCTGGAAAAACGTCGACCCCCATGGTTTTAGGTCGGAGGCATCTTATAGGCGAAGAGGAGGCCAGGGTGGCCGGCGCCACCCCACCCCTAAGCGTGTTTTGGCAGCGTGTGGCAGCGTGGCGGTGGTGTGGGCCCCTGTTGGCCTCCTCATCTTGTCTTTTGGCTCAAAAGTAAGTCTTACGGTGAAATAGGATTTTTGGCATATTTTTCTGGATTTTTCACGATAGTTGATTTTTACACAAAACTAGACACCAAGGTAATTCTCTTGAAAATAGCATCGGACCGTGTTAGTTGTATCCAAATCACACAAGTTTAGAGGAGAAACATTAGAAAAAGTGTTAAAGGGAAAGTAGATACGTTTTGGACGTATCAACTCCCTAAGCTTAGCTTATTGCTTGTCCTCAAGCAATTCGATTGAAAAACTGAGTGCGATAAAAGAAACTTTCACGAACACATTTGCTTCATAAGATGTATATATTCTCAGCATATGATCAAACACTCAGGCAATTCATAATAAAGAGTATGCAACTAAGTTTACTTAATAATCATTGCAAGCTATGAAGAGATTCTAACTCAAAAATAGTAAGTAGCATGAACCATAATCATAAGCAACATTGCAATGGTCATAAAGGTATGATAGAGTGGTATCTAAAGCTTGCCTTTGATTGTAGAACAAACATAAATTCAAGGCACCTCTGAAGTTCAATTGAAGACTAGAAGTAAAGATATCAGAGATACAAGCATCGAGGTCATGACACAATTAACCAAGTTTTGAGACAAGCACATTACACTAAGAATGACAACTATGCTCTCAAGAAAATGCTCATAGAATATGTGGAGACTCAACAAGGAAATGAAGAGGTTTTGAAAAGTTTGGAAGGCTTCCAAATGCTGAAAGTATGGTACTCATTAGCTTTGAGCTCTCATTGCCCCTATCATAAGCATCTTTAAATGGTTAAGGTGAAAGTGAGGTCCAATACGAGTTATATGCTTGACGGACCATAAACTTGAAATCTCATGTCCCTTGAGTATGAGGGCCGCTCCTCATGCTACTCAACTTTAGTTACCGATAAGTTCTTGTCATAGTAAATACATGCGTATCATAGAGAACCGCCAGCAGGTACCCTTGCTGATGATCTGAAGAATCCCCATATCAAAATGACAAGGAAACCAAACAATAAGCATCTCAGCAATCTTCTTATTTACCATGGAAAATGGTGCTTTTTTCTCTCTTTCCTCTTTTTCCATCATCTTTTTTTTCTTTTTCTCAATAACTATCTCTCTCTTTTTTATAAGAAGCATGCTTCATAGATTGCTCATTATGGTTATGCTGCAGGTTTCCACCATGATTAGGCATGGATTAGACCAGCCGCCCAGGCGTTTCTCTAACACACATACATAACTCCATGGACTTACAATCTCCCCTTTTATTTCACATAGATGACATCCGTAAACAAAAGAGCATGATATCAACGGGGTATATATTTACGGGTGTTGAAAGCGTTCCCCGTGATAACACGGTTCTGCTAATCCCCATCCTATAATTTGCAAGCATATAACTTTTATGGATAGTCACAATGGTTTAGGTTTATTAAGTGCAAGAAATAAAGTGTGCCATCAAGTTCGTGAGAGCTGTACTAACTAACTTTCTCATAACAAACAAACATTTTATTCGGAAGAAAACAAGGCATACTGAATATGCACGGAAAAGCAAATGATGCTAATAGGTATTTATGGTGGACACCTTTGGCAATATTGGTTTTGGGGAGTTGGAAACACGAGTAGAGCTCATACTCAGTGCAAGTGAAGGCTAGCAATAGTAAGGGAGCAACAAACGAGAGAGCAATAACTGTCATAATCATGCTTGCAACAAAAGCAGGACTAATCATGGCATGAAAGTGATTCAAGACCCTTGAGGAAAAATAATTCATCGAGGCTTAAGTGATTATTGTTTCAGTTATATGCATGCGTGAGCATGTGCCAAGTCAATTCAAGTGAAACATTCAGAGGAGGATACCACAGTGTCATACCAAGTTATGAATAGAACAATGCTTTCAAACATTCATATGACATGCTACAGACCATTATCAAGCTGGAGCAAATCATAAGAAAGCAAGAACTACTAAGCATCCATAAATAACATACACCTTACATGAACAGACTAAGCATGCCCACAATGATGAGTATATGTACAAAATGAAAACAAATAGAGTTCATTACCAGCCTCTTACCACACCTCAAGTTGTCATTAATCTTCATTATTGCCCTTCACTTGTGTGGCTTGAATAATAACATGAAACCAAACTCCACTAAGGACTGCTGAACCCTGCAATGAACTTCACAAAATCAAAGAAGAACAGAAAATATTTTTGGTGTTTTTGATTTTTAAGGGTAAGAACGAAAAGGAAAAATCAAGCAAAGCAAAATCTTTTTGGGTTTTCGAATAATTAAGACAAAGCTAAAAGAAAGAGGCAAACCAAGGCAAAAAAGACAAAGAAGCAAACAAAGAGAAATAACAAAAATATTTTTGGTCTTTTTGTGTTTTTGAAAGCAAAGGTAAAGAAAGAGCAACTAAGAAGAGAGCAGAAACATGGATATACAAACTACCGACTGAACATGATATGTAGATGAGTGTGATGTCGGTGTACCTCCCCCCAAGCTTAGGCTTTTGGCCTAAGTGGGTATCAATCCCAACACGGGTAAGGGTTCCAAGCCCGCGGGTCATCGTAAGAATGATCGTAGTTAGGCCCTTGGGAAGAAGAATAAAGCTCCCCAATCACATGTGAGGCTGCCGACGAGGACTCCCCTCATTCGAGTGGAGCGAATCATCTGTAGCCTCCCTTCTAGTCCCCTGCTCCTGCTGGGAGAGCTCCCCCAGATACGTATTGATCTCTTCCTTAGTGAGTGACCATCCTACCCTGGTTTCAAGGTTAAACAAAACAGGTGCAGGCAAAAGAACAACACGCTCGGACTTACTCCTTCTCCAACTAGCCTTGAGAAAGGTTATTTCATCAGACAAATCACTCAAATTAGCCCAAGAAGAAACAAATTTATGTTGTATCATGGAATTAAGGTCAAGCCTCTCTATGGGAAACTGTAGGTCTAAATGATGAGGCACTACACCATGCAAAGCTAATAAACGAGAGGCGATGAGGCCTCCACAAATTCCACCTTTCTCATGGTTAGCAGCAAGACAGAAAGCTATCAAGGCACCCAAATTGTAAGTCATATCTTGTTTTAAAGCAGCTGGGAAGAATGCTAGATCGGATGAGGATAGCTTATTAGCAGTTTTCCTAGCGAGAACACACTTGGCAATAAAGTAAGCAAATTAGCGAATAGACGAGAGATGAATATTATGAACTTTCCCACTCTCCTTTGAGAAGCTGCTCCCTTGGCAAATCTCCGCATACAAGTCCATGAGTTGTGTAGGTCACTCTTTAATCCTTTCACATGATCCCCACTGGGGTACTTTAATAGCTGCACAAAAGTCATCAAGAGGAAGGTTGACAGCTATATTGTAAATTTTGTAGTGAACCATGGGGTTAGGCAAAGAGCAACTAAATCAGAAGTCCTGCACCACAGACATAGTTAGTTTCACAAATTGGTAAGGTTCATCTCCCACAAAATGCTCCAATCTTGCATTAGCAATTAAAGTATGGAAATCCTAAGAAATCCCTGCAGCCCTCATGAATACGGGGCATGGATAGATGGAAGGAAAAACTTCCTCCTCTTGGTGAACCTTCATAACCTCAGGCACCCTTAGTTCATGTTGGTTGAGTTGGTGTTCATTCATCTTCCTTTCTGAAATTTAGGACAACCATCATACAAGTGATTCCAAAGTGAATACATAATGAAGGTAACTACTCATAGGGACTTGTAAGAGGCCTAAGCATGCATCAAAACAATTTCTCTAAGAATTGAACAAGCTCACAAGCTCACAAAACCTGTCACCTATAGTAGCAAAATACTCAAGATATAATCCACTAAACACAAATCTACTTGGACAAGCGGAGGAGTCACATACCGGAGAACAATTGCTCCAAATTTCAGCAGCAAAGATGGGCTGAGCAAGGAGATCGAAAAATCATGGATAAGAACAGCAAGAACACGATTTCGAGTAATGAACTAATGTTTTCTCGGGAGAGAGAAGGCAGTGGCAAGTGAGAGAGTGAGTGGAGGGCCAGGGGTGGCCCACACCATGGCTAGGCGCGCCCCTGGGGTGGCTACGCCACCAGGTGGTGTGCCTGCCTGGTGGGCCCCCCTGGGTCACTCCAGGCACTTCTCTGTCCCTTTTTTCACGTAATAATTTAATATGAATTTTCTGGAATTTTTCGGGAGACTTTATTTTTGAGCAATTTTTAGGTATTGATGAATGATTTTCGGACAGAAAGATGACCTTAGGATGATGCAAAAACAAAACAAAGCTAAAACTTTAGAAGTTCTAAGACACTCTAATGTGCAAGCAACTAGCAACAGAAAAGTAAACTAAGTGAAAGCAAAAACTAAAATAGATAAAATAAAATAAAAGTAAGCAAAGATAATCATGGTGAAAACATTGTTTTGTTCATTAAAATCCCTTTGTTAACAAGGTTGATCAGGTCTTATTACCAAAACAATTTTATATGAAACAAAACTTCGTATTCCACTAATGATTATGTAACCTTAACCTTGATAGCAATGTTCCTAGTCATAATAGTTTCATATTTTTCTCGTGGTATGGGACAATATATTTCTCCAACTTGGATGCCCTCAACATGTTCAATTGAATTTAAGCCATAAGTCCTATCAATCTTCTTGGGGAAATAGACAGTATGCTCCTTGTCATTAACATTAAAAGTCACCTTTCCTTGATTACAATTAATAACAGCTCCTGCAATATTAAGAAAAGGTCTCCCAAGAATAATAGACATATTGTCATCTTCAGGCATTTCAAGAACAACAAAATCAGTTAATATCAAGCAATTATGAGCCACATGAATAGGTACATCCTCACATATACCAATAGGAATAGTAGTAGATTTATCAGCCATTTGCAAAGATATATCAGTTGGTATTAATTTTTCCAGTTGAAGTCTCTTATAGAGAGAAAAAGGCATAACACTAACTCCTACTCCCAAACCACACAAAGCATTTCTAACATAACTATTTTTAATAGAGCGTGGAATAGTTGGAATCCCTAGGTCTCCAAGTTTCTTTGGAACCTTACCATTAAAGGAATAATTAGCAAGCAAAGTAGAAATTTCTTCATTAGGGATCTTCCTTTTATTAGAGACAATATCCTTCATATACTTTGAATAAGGAGGCAATTTAATATCATTAGTCAAAGGTATTTGCAAAAATAAAGGTTTCATCCACTCACAAAACTTATTATAGTGTTCGTCTTCCTTTGACTTGTGTTTCTTATCAGGGAAAGGCATAGGTTTTTGGACCCAAGGCTCTCTTTCACTACCATGTTTCTTAGCAACAAAATCTTCCTTAGTGTATTTAGCATTCTTAGTGTGCCTTTATTAGGAGCATCATTTTCTTCACTACCACTTTCATTTGACATCGAGAGATATACTATTAGGATCTTTAGCGGTCCAGAGGATTTACAATAGTTTATGTTTCTTTTTCCTTGTCTTAGGATAAGTACCACTATTTTCAATTTGTTGAGAATCTTGCTCAATTCTTTTAGGATGCCCTCAGGATATAGAGGATCCTGGGTGGCAGCACCACTTCTAGTTCTAATTTCATCAGCATGTTTTTCCTTAAAAGCATTAACTAGCAAATCTTTTTGCACTTTAATAAGCTGGCCAATTTGAGTTTGAACCGTTTGGAAATGTTTAACGAGCATTTTAACATCATTAGAGGTTCATTCCACAATATCCTTCAACTCAATAATAGCTCTAGAATTTTCCATTAGATGGTTTTGCACCTTTGATTAAAATTATCTTGCTTAACAATAAAAAATCAAATTCTTCCAAGCATTGATCAAGAGGTTTAGAGTAAGGAATATCACCTTCATCAAATGTTGGAGAGTGTACCTCAATAGTGGATGAGTGGGAGATTGGCTTACATAATTCTTCTATAGGAGGTAAATGCTTCTAGTCTTCAGCTTTAATACCCTTCTCCTTAAGACATTTCTTTGCTTCCTTCATCACTTCATCATTTAGTTCAATAACTCCCCTCTTCTTTGATGTTGGTGTTGGCTCAGGCACAATTAATTCAGGTGTAGCCGTTTAGTGAGAATTAGCTCTGGTAGTCCAGTCTTCATAATTGTTGCTTATTTTAGCCATTAATTCCTCAACTTCTTTGGGAGTTCTCTTCCTGAAAACACAATCACACAACTATCCAGGTATGTCCTAGATTCTTCAGTTAGTCCATTATAATATATATCAAGAAGCTCATTTTTAGGTAATGGACATCCAGCATGTGCATGAATCAAAGCGCAAAACCTTACCCATGATTCAGGCAATATCTTTTCTCCTGTTTAAAATCAAAAGTTCTGCAAAATAGCATGTCTAGCACTAGGAGGGAAATATTTCTGAAGGAAGGTACTAATCAAGCAATCAGGACTATCAATAGATCTAGGAGGTAAATTATTAAACCATGTTTTTGCTTCTCGTTTAAGTGAAAAAGGGAAAAATTTAGCAATAAAGTAGGTGCGCATCTTAATATCATCAGAAATAAGGCACTCATGGTAGAAAGCACAGTCATATGTGCTACCACACTTTCATTCTTAGTCCCACAAAAAGGTTCTTTCTCAACAATAGTTATGTAAGATAAATCAAGGCAGAAATCATAATCCTTATATTTAATGTTTATGGGAGATGTAGCAAACTTAGCATTAGGAGATAATGTAGGTCTAACAGTATGTTACTCAAGAAGACTCTTAATAGCACTCCTACCATGGGTGTTTGGCATTCTTTAATAAATTCATCAGTCATTTATATATATCTAACTTCAATATCATAGCTCTCTCTAGACTCTGGTGGCATTGTAGTAGTAGTATCTTCATTAGGAGTTTTGGTATTTCTAGCTATAGGTCTATCAATCGTAGCATCTAGGAAAGGACCCAATGAACCACTCTTATCACGCATAGTAGAAGCATCATAAGTATCAGAAGTTTCAGATTCAGCAGTAGTAGCAGTATGTGTAGCATGTGTATGTGATGGTGTAAGGAGCTTACTCATAACAGATGGTGAATCAAGAGCAACAGAGGTGTTCAGAACTGTACCTCTCCTTGTAGTGGATGGTAATATAGAACTTTCCATCTGAGACTTACCCATGATGAATGGATGGTAGCGAACAATAGTGATTCCAAGTGAATTTGATAAATAGATCTATGCTTGACAGCGCTCGAAAAATAGTCTTGATGACCCACAAGTATAGGGGTGTATCGGCATTTTCGAGGGAAGTGAAACCCAATTTATTGATTAGAGCACAAGGGGAGCCAAAGAATATTTATAAGCCTTAACAACTGAGTTATCAATTCAGCTTTGGAAACAATCTTGCTCACAACAGTTTATCCGGAGCAACAGTTTTGTAGTAGCAATAGCAAAGTAATGTGATAGTAAAGTAAAGAAAGTAGTAACAATTGCAGTAAACAGTAGGATTAAAACGCGGTAGGCATAGGGATGGATGGACAGGCGTTGCATGGACAAGACAATTCATATAGAAATCAAGACGTAGGGCATTTTTAGATAAATAAGGTAAAGCATTCAAGTACTAAATAATCATAGTCATGTGTTACATATATAGTCATCGTGCTCTTAATAAGAACTTGCACAACATGTTTTGTCCTGCCAGCCCGTTTGCAGCGGGGCCTCAAGGGAACTACTGGCAATTAAGATGGTCCTTTTAAAAGATCATCGGAGCAAAGCATTAACACTTCGTGAACACGTGTGATCCTCACATCAAAGTCATTCTCTCTGGTTATCCCGATTATTGTCACTTCGGGGCCTTTGGTTCCGGACAACAATATGTGTATACAACTTGTAGGTAAGATCACAAAAAATACTATCATCATGAATCAATAACATGTTCAGATCTAAAATCATGGCACTCGGGCCCTAGTGACAAGCATTAACCATAACAAGTTGCAACAAAGTCAAAAAACACTAATAATAGATACTAGGCACCATGCCCTAACAATCTAATGCAATTACATGAACGATCTCATCCAATCCCTACCATCCCCATAGCCTACAGCGGGGGATTACTCACCCATAGACGGGGGAATCATGGATGTTCGATGGAGAAGCGATGATGATGATGACGGCGATGATCTCCTCCAATTCCCCATCCTGGCAGGGTGCCAGAACGGAGTTTCTGGTTCTGATTCGCGGAATCTGGTGGTGACGGCGTAGCGGAACTCTCTTTGGAAAAACGTCGAACCCCCTAGGTTTTTAGGTCAGAAGGCATCTTATAGGCGAAGAGGGAGGCTGAGGGGGTGATCGGGGCGGCCACACCACCCCCAGGCGCGGCCTGACCTGGCCCGCGCGGCCTGGTGGTGTGGGCCCCTCGTGGCCCTCCTCCGGCTAGTGTTTTGGCTCCATAAGTCTTCTGGTGAAATAGGATTTTTAGCATATTTTTGGGATTTTTTCTGATAGTTGATTTTCTGCAAAAAAAACTAGACATCAAGGTAATTCTGGTGAAAACAGCGTCAGTCCATGTTAGTTGTATCAAAATCTCACAAATTTAGAGAAAAAACAATAGAAAAAGTGTTCGAAAAAGTAGATATGTTTTGGACGTATCATGCTCCTGCAGTCATATGCATCCATGCCCGTCAGCTTATAGGAAGTAGCGTGTTGAATCTACCTGGAAATTGTCCCACTGATTTCAGGTATACGCAACACACTTCTTTTCTGATCAGATCTATATAAGCTTATAAAATGTTTGATTGCAGGAATTAATCCAACAGCGTTTTGCAATTCCATGCCGACCCTAATCCAATCGTTAACCTACAAATCCTAAGAATCATCAAATTAATTGTTGAACAACGGTACAAGATGTTTAGGAAAACCATAGGTCTGTAGTCAAATGTAACCATTCGGGTCAGCAGAGGTGAAGCGTGCTGAATCAATATGTATATTGTCCCGCTAATCTCTTCTCAGATACGCGACACACTTATATTCTAAATCATATCAATAAGCTGCTAGTATACATGCTAGAAATCAGCAAATTAATGGTTTAACAACAGTACAAGATGCTTAGGAAAAACCACCGGTCTGTAGTCACATCCACCACAGCACAGGTGAAGCATGCTGAATCAATCTAAAAATTGTTCCGCTAATATTAGGTACTCAACGCAGTTCTTTTTCGAATAAGATCCATAAGCTGCGAATATATCAATTTCTCATGCCGCACGCTGGCATATATTTTTGTTTTCTATATACCCCTACTAGCTGGATGCGTCTATGATTTAATTAGAGTGTGTGATGCATAGCTGAAGTTATATAAGTATGACTTTTAGACCGGCAACCTCATGATATAAATAGTACTCCATCCATTCAGAATTAGCAAACTCACATTTGCCTAGATTTGTATTTATCCACACATGTTCAGTGATATATTTTTTTTGGTAGAAATTTTTGCATCTCCACCAATATTATTTCACACCCATTCATGTAATAGGCTATTTTATTTACACGTATTCAATTTCTCTTGACATCAATTTGCATCATCCAAAATATTATGGTTGTTTCAGTGTAAGGAAAACTTGCTGATGGCCAATGTAGGTAAGCAAGCATACCAGAGACGGATTTTGACTAAATATTTGGAGACAACCCTATATATTACTTCCTCAGAATACATCTATGCTTTAGATTCCAGAGTTTATAGCCATTCCTGTGATGTTATTTGAACATTTTCAGCCATGCTTTGTCATTTGACTCCTATTGTAATTTTTGATGTTGAATCTAGAAAAGAGAAGACATGTATCAAATAGTCTGAAAGACCATAGGTGTTGGGTCAGACATATCCATGTTGTCTAATCAAACTACTCTCTATCATGACCACAAATAAATAAAAAAGGCACTGGATTAATTCAACATCAGGACCTCCGTTGAATACGGTGTGATGAAGATTGGTGAGTAATATGCAACATCGTTGCTGCATCATTATTAAAAATCTGAAAAATCAAGTGATCTTAGAGCAAATAGATATTTTAACATTTGACTCCCCGCACGGGCATGTCGAGGACAAGCACAACGTTAAGCATCATGTGTATACATGGTGTTGGATTCACACCGGATGAAGTCTGTCCATGAAAATGCTATGGTATTGTTAGTTTCTCCTGATGGTAGGCAAACAGAACAAACCATCGATGGATACAAAGTTAACATTGCATTACATCTTCTCAAATATGTCTACTTATCTGGTTACGTTAATTGGAAACGTTAATACATGTGTGTTTAATAAACAAATAAATAGTTTCTAGTTATGCCTCTCATATAAACTAGCTCATTGATTAATAAGATGATCAAGGTTTTCTAATCATGGATATTGGATGTTGTTAATAACAAGGTCACATCATTGGTGGAATGATGTGATGAACATTCATCCAAAGTATAGTAATACGATCAAAATCATTATGTTTACATTTCTATAACATCATGTAAAGTAACTTTAATCCTTAGACCATGAGATCATGCCAATCACTAACACCGGAAGAGTAACTTGATAACGTCAAACGTCACACTATAACAGAGTGACAATAAAGGTGGGTTCAGATACTCCAAAACTGTTATGTAGAGGCTCATGGATCAAGAGTAGGATTTTTCCATCCCGATGATGGAAAGATATACTCTAGGCCCTCTCGGTGATATCACATTGATATAGCTTGCGAACAAGAGATAAGATCACTAGAATGTTATATCACGAGAACGAGAAAAGAGTACTTGTTGGTAACAAGATCAAACTAGATATGGGGATACCGATGATCGAATCTTAGACATGTAATATATCATGAGACAAAGGCATTTAGTTATGACATTAAAGATTCACATGATTACAAGAGTCATCGTTGAATGTGTGGAAGTCAGCACGTATCTCTAGGTCCCACTGCTGATTATTGATCGGAGAGGAGTCTCGATCATGTCTGCATTATTCGCGAGCCATAGGGTGACACACTTAATTGATACCGACACCACTTAGAGCAAATATGATACCAGAAAAAGAAAATGAAAGCAATAGAATTATTTAGATGTACACCGAAATTGTTTCGGATGAAATTGCTGAAATTGGTTCTGCATGTGTCGTTGTATTGGAAACAGCAGTGCCTAAGAAGGCTAGATAGAGGTGTGGGCAAACGGCAGGGAAGCTATCGACGGCATCCGCGGACGGGGTTGGATACAAACCAACATAACCGAGACGCAGGAAGTACCCATGTTTGTGGCCCTCGTGAGGAGGTAACACCCCTACTCCTGCCGATCTGACTATGGATGATATCAGAGATACAAACTGCTCCTCGAGCTGTATGAACTGCCTAGCTAGTGAGAGTCCAACCTAGTGTATGTGTATGCAAGAGTAAGAGAGCTAGCAGTGGGCGTGCTAGCGATCGATGGGGTGTGGAATGAGTTCCTTTGCATGTGTCCTCCCTAGTGTCTTATAAAGGAAAGTCAGGGAACATGTTGGCACACATGCCTAACTATTACAGTGTATGTCATCCGATGAGGTAGTACAGGGTGTTATACTATTGATCACAGTACAAACTGTAGCCTATATCATCTCGTACAAAGAACATTGTGGTCATGCGCCCTTGTCATCTGACTTGATCTTCTCGAACTGCTTGGAGTATCCGATGCCTGCGAGCTGTACATGGAGCAAACGGGGCGGTTGGCCCTAGTGGAATGGCCAACCGGCCACCGATCCCAAGCGACCAAAGGCTATGGCACAAAGTAGCCAGCCGGCACATGCACATGGACGCACGATCAAAGCCACTAAATGGCCTTATGGCCGTGCACGATGTGCAACTTACATGGTGCATGGCAGCAGCTGGCCAAACAGGGAGCGGCCAGGCCGGATGGTGCAGCCGGCCCAGTAGTAGGAGATCAGGCCGGATGAAGAGCAGTAGCCGGTCCAGGAGTTGCAATTTTTCTTGATGACGTTGTTTGCTTGAATTTAGTTGATGCAGTGTTGTCTACTTTCGGGCACCTTGGATTACCCGCGGACAATCTCCCCGATACTAGCTACCGAGCGCGCGCTAATTTCACCTGGAAGGAGAAATTCACACGAGCTCCACAAAACATGATGTTGTCGTTGTAGATGAAGTTCTTGAATGGCGTCCGGCTGGACACTTCCGGCCCGGAAAACAATACAACTCACGCTGGTAGCCATGAACATAACTGGGGTGTAGCCCCCGAGATTCAAAGTAGCTGACGGAAACTGATGTTTCGGATCTTCTCTATCTTGCATTTTTCGACACCTCGAACTTGCTATCCGGCTGAACACCTTCAACCGGACTGGATCGCTTGATTACATCGGGGGAGCGCGAGCACACCCAGTGGGTGTAGCCCCCGAGATTCAAAGTAGCTAACGGAATATGGTGCTTTGAATCTCATCTTGTAGTTAACCCGACGTAGTCCGTGCAAAACAAACACATAGAACTAAATTGATTGTCAGTACATCAATATACAAAACACATGTTGTCAATCGAATGTCGGTTTCACTTTTCAAAAATTACCTCGTGCTTTTTTGAACACTTAGTCCCTTTTTTGTGCACTCTATTGTTTACGTTATACATTGAGGTCTAGAGGAGGAACCGAAGGAGAAGCTGGCAATATATTGCGCACGGTACTTGGGGCTTAGCAGCCGGAAAATACCAACTAGGTACATGGCCGGAATGTCTAATCTGTCGCATCTTTTGCCGTTTTTCATGTGGGGTGCCTCAGGATTTTACTCTTGCTAGACGAACAACCGGGTTGCAGCCTGTAGCTGAGATGAAGAGTGGGCCTCTGACACCATCACACACTACTTAGTCAGTTTACAGAATTAGCAAGTCGGGCCAACCGGCGAGCCCCCGGGTAGGGGTTGCCAGCGCCGAAAAACTAGAAGCAGGAAGTAGGTCAACATCTGGCGAGCCTCCGAGGGTTGCTCGAGGTCGGAAAAATACTCACATTGCTGCGGTCGGTAAGAGGGAAAGCGCTATTCTGCGCAATGCGTTGCGGTAAACGGTAGAATCGGCGTTCAAATGAATGTCAGCTCACTGGCTAGACAACCAAACACGCTGGGACACGTCGAGCCAGCATAGCCCAGCCGGAACAGGACCGAGTCGGACGAATTGATGGACAAACAGTGCCAACCGTCCGACCACGATCGGCCAGGTCTAGCTGCCCGATTTAACCAAACGGCAAGATTTGGCCTTCTCTTTTTGCCTATTTCTAGCTGGCAACCTCTCAGCCGGATTTTTTCTTCTCATTCATTTTTTTCTCTTTTTCTTTCTCTAACCGGATTATTCTATCAAGATTTTCCCCTTTTTTCCTTTTCTTATTTTTCTCTACCATTTCTTTTCTTTCTCCAACCGACTACAGCCAACCGGACCCTCTTTTCTCATCTTTTTTCTTGCAAAACGCTTCACTTCCTCCGGAGGTTCCACTCCATCCTCCAGTTCCTACGCATGCCACGCGTCTAGTGGACCCCACCTTATCTCCTCCCCACCGGTCCTCTTTCACAAATTTTCTTCACCGCGGTCTCCATCCCCAAACCAAATCCCCACGATTCTACCTCTCCCTCTTCTACCTCCGACTCTCGCCTCTACAGCCACGAGCAAGCTTACTTGCTGCAAGCACACAAGGGGAGTCGGGGTGCTGCGAGTGAGGGGCAGCGCTGCTACGAGCTAGGCGGGGGCTGCAAGAGGAAATCGGGCGTGCTATGAGCAGCGGCCATGGTGCTATGAGCGGCTGACGCATGCTTCAAGTCAATGGCCTCTTCTTGAAGGAGATTCGGCGCTGGTGGGCGGCCATGGTCGCAACTTTCGCCGGTTGTTATGAGTGAAGGCCGTGATTGCTAGTAGTGGCTGACGCAAGTGCTTCAAGGCGGCGGCCTCTGCTCGAAGGAGATTTGTCGTCGGCAGGCAGCGGTGGTCACAGCTCTAGGTGGGCCTGCCTCAAGCGAGTGCTTCTACGTACGGACGCATGCAACTTCTATATATGGCGGCGAGAGCTGCTACGTACAGCCACAGGCGCTGCTAAGTACAGCAGCGGAAGCTGCTATGTACGGCAGGTAGCGCTGCTACCTACAGTCGTGGATGCTGCTACATAGTACGGCAGAACCTGCTACAGGCGGTGGCGAGCGCTGCTACCTATGGACACAAGCACTGCTACATAGCGCGGTGAAAGCTGGCAAGCTGCTACATACGATAGCAAGCACAGCTACCTACGGCGGCATGAGAGATTGTTACCACCGGCTCGCTGGCTTGCTACCACTGTCTTGCGGGATTTGCTACCACCGGTATGAGGGATTCTTACCACCGACTCGCTGGCTTGCTACCACCCTCTTGCGAGATTTTCTACCACCGGCATGAGGGATTGCTACCACCGGTATGCAGAATTGCTATCACCGGCATGAGGAATTGCTACCACTGTCTTGCAGGATTTGCTACCACCGACATGAGGGATTGCTACCACTGGTATAAGGAATTTCTACCACCGGCAAGTAGCAGAGATGAGAAGGATTTGGAGGTGTTGCAAACGGCTGTCGATAGAGCTACAAGCGACCATGTTGGCTTGTTCTCCGGCGATGGTGGCGGTGGTAGCAAGGGAGGACGGCGGCTCTGAGCGAGGTGCTTCCCATGTGGGGGAGGTAATGCTGCCATGAGAGGGGTCGATGTGCTACAAGCTCTCATTGGAGGTGCTTCCAAGGGATCTTCAGCGGAGGACCTCACCGGAGGATTTTCGGTGGTGCTGGCATGGTGGTTGCCGAGGAGGTAGGTATGAATGAGGAGGTGCGGTGGGGAGTTGTGGGATGGAGGCTCTTTGGGGAAATCAGGCGGGGTCTCACAGAGGCTAAAAAAGGAACGAAGAGGAGGGTCCACGTGGGACACGTGTCAAGCGCTCCACCCGGAGGATCGGGATGTTTTTATCCTCCGGAGGACGCTCAGCAGTAACCGGATGCGGTCGTGCTACTCTCTCTCTCTCTCTGTGTTTGTGTTTCAACCGGATCCAACCAACCGTCCATTCCTTTCCTATTTCTTTTTTTCTCTCCAACCAGCAGGCCCACTACCTTTTCTATTTCTTTTTTACTTTTCTTCCTCCCAATGGCCGCTGCCGCCCCTGTTGCTTCCTCGGGCAGAGATAAGGATGCGACATGCGCGATCGGGCAGGCGGCATGCTAAGCGTGGCTGGGAGTGCAGCGGTTGCTGGCGGCATCGCGAGCGCTGAGGCGGCCAGAGGACGCCCATCGCGTGGTGGCGGAGCCGGATGCGTGGACCCGGTCGCGAGGCTGGACGCAGCGAGGGACGATGCACGCCAGCGTGCACAGGGATGCACGCGCGGAGGTTAAAGTGTTCAGTGGTATGTGGCATGACGGCGGGCCGAAGGCGCGCACGCACGCCGGAAGGGCGTCAGGATCGTGGCTGCCGTGGAGAATTTTGACGAGGCAGGGGAGGAGCTTGGGCGGCGCGGTTGTGCTGCCGCAGGAATAGAGGAGACGAGCGGCGACGGCCGCGAGCCCCCAGACTCGATGACATGATGCGATGAGCTTGCCGCGGGGCGCACGCAGGACGACTCGGCTGAGGATGGCGTGGGCAACGGCGAGGCTGCTAAGGACGGGCAGGAGAGGTGCTGCAGAGGAGCTCCCATGAGGCGTGTGAGCGCGCTGCGGCATGCATCGGAGGAAACATTGCGGTACGGCGAGTGTCTCTGCGCACACGGGAGGGCGACAATCGAGAACTGGCTCGTGTAGGCACTACGATGAAGGCGTGCTCGTGCGAGGTCAAGGCGGCAGTTTAAGGATGGGCAGCAGCGGGCACACCGGCACGCACGGGCATGCAGCTTGCTAGACGTAGGTGACGTGACCGCAAGCGCAAGTGCGTCGGCACGAACTCACTGCGGGCCCATAGCTTGCGGCGGGAGGAGGATGGCCGCGACGACGAGCCGCGGGAGAGGCACACACCGCCCATGCGTACGAAGTTGGGCAGACCGTCTATGGGCACACGGACGGGCAGGCGGCGGGGACGAAGAGGCGGAACCGCCCGGTGGGACGCGGTGACACCGAGTCGGTAAAGACAACACGGAGGCGCATTTAGACCCCAGTAACTTCAAATAGTGTCGTTTATACAATGACGAAGTGGTCGCGGCGGAATGTAACTCGGTCAAGCTATATTTTGCCTCATGGTGGACGCCAACTATCGTTGTATTGGAAACAATAGTGCCTAAGAAGTCTAGAAAGAGGCGGGCAAATGGCGGGAAGTTATCGGCGACGTCCGCATGGGATTGGATACAAGCCAACTTAACCGAGACGCAGGAAGTACCCAGGTTCGGGGCCCTCGTGAGAAGGTAACACCCCTACTCCTGCCGATCTGACTATGGGATGATACGAGAGATACAAGCTACTCCTTGAGCTATATGAACTGCCTAGCTAGTGAGAGTCCAACTTAGTGTATGTATGCAAGAGTGAGAGAGCTAGCAGTGGCTGTGCTAGCGATCTATGGGGTGTGGAATGAGTCCCTTTGCATGTGACCACCTTGGTGTCTTATAAAGGAAACCAAGGGAACATGTTGGCCCACATGCCTAACTATTACTAATGCATATGTCATCCGATGAGGCAGTACATAGTACTATACAATTGATCACAATAGATACTATAGCCTATATCATCACATTCAAAGAACACTTTGGCCATGCGCCTTGTCATCTGACTTGATCTTCTCGTACTGTTTGGAGTATCCGATGCCTGCGAGCTGTACATGGAGCAAACGGGGCGGTTCGCCCTAGTGGAACGGCCAACCGGCCATGGATCTCAAGTGTCCAAAGGCCATGGCACAAAGTGGCCAGCCGGCACATGCACATGGACACACGATCAAAGCCACTAAATGGCCTTATGGCCATGCACGATGTGCAACTTACATGATGCATGGGAGCAGCTGGCCAAACAGGGAGCGGCCAGGCCGGATGGTGCAGTAGGAGATCAGTACGGATGAAGAGCAGTAGCCGGTCAAGGAGTTGCAGTTTTTCTTGATGATGTTGTTTGCTTGAATTTTGTTGATGCAGTCTTGTCTACTTTCGTGCACCTTGGGGTACCCGGGGACAATCTCCCACCGACTCGCTGGCTTGCTACCACCCTCTTGCGAGATTTTCTACCACCGGCATGAGGGATTGCTACCACCGGTATGCAGAATTGCTATCACCGGCATGAGGAATTGCTACCACTGTCTTGCAGGATTTGCTACCACCGACATGAGGGATTGCTACCACTGGTATAAGGAATTTCTACCACCGGCAAGTAGCAGAGATGAGAAGGATTTGGAGGTGTTGCAAACGGCTGTCGATAGAGCTACAAGCGACCATGTTGGCTTGTTCTCCGGCGATGGTGGCGGTGGTAGCAAGGGAGGACGGTGGCTCTGAGCGAGGTGCTTCCCACGTGGGGGAGGTAATGCTGCCATGAGAGGGGTCGATGTGCTACAAGCTCTCATTGGAGGTGCTTCCAAGGGATCTTTAGCGGAGGACCTCACCGGAGGATTTTCGGTGGTGCTGGCATGGTGGTTGCCGAGGAGGTAGGTATGAATGAGGAGGTGCGGTGGGGAGTTGTGGGATGGAGGCTGCTGGGGAAATCAGGCAGGGTCTCTCACAGAGGCTAAAAAAGGAACGAAGAGGAGGGTCCACGTGGGACACGTGTCAAGCGCTCCACCCGGAGGATCGGGATGTTTTTATCCTCCGGAGGACGCTCAGTAGTAACCGGATGCGGTCGTGCTACTCTCTCTCTCTCTGTGTGTGTGTGTGTGTGTGTGTGTTTCTACCGGATCCAACCAACCATCCATTCCTTTCCTACTTCTTTTTTTCTCTCCAACCAGCAGGCCCACTACCTTTCCTATTTCTTTTTTACTTTTCTTCCTCCCAGTCGGCCGCTGCTGCCGCTGCTGTTGCTTCCCTAGGGCAGAGACAAGGATGCGCACGTGCGCGACTAGGCAGGCAGCATGCTAGTGTAGCTGGCGCGGGAGTGCAGCGGGCTGCTGGCGGCATCGCGAGCGCTTGGAGGCGGCCAGCGGGGGACGCCCATCAGTGGTGGCGGAGCCGGATGCGCGTAGCGCGGAGGGGGTGCGCGGGCGTGGTGGCGTGGACCCGGGCGCGAGGCTGGACGCAGCGAGGGATGATGCACGCGGGCGTGCACAGGGATGCACGCGCGGCGGTTAAAGGGTTCAGTGGTATGTGGCATGACGGCGGAGCTCGCAGCGGCGGTGCACGCACGCCGGAAGGGCGTCAGGATCGTGGCTGCCGTGGAGAATTTTGACGAGGCAGGGGAGGAGCTTGGGCGGCGCGGTTGTGCTGCCGCAGGAATAGAGGAGACGATCGGCGGCGGCCGCGAGCCCCCAGACTCGATGACATGATGCGATGAGCTTGCCGCGGGGCGCGCGCAGGACGACTCGGCTGAGGATGGCGTGGGCAACGACGAGGCTGCTGAGGACGGGCAGGAGAGGTGCTGCAGAGGAGCTCCCATGAGGCGTGTGAGCGCGCTGCGGCATGCATCAGAGGAAACACTGCGGTACGGCGAGCGTCTCTGCGCACACGAGACGCAGGAAGTAACCAGGTTCGGGGCCCTCGTGAGGAGGTAACACCCCTACTCCTGCCGATCTGACTATGGGATGATACGAGAGATACAAGCTACTCCTTGAGCTATATGAACTGCCTAGCTAGTGAGAGTCCAACTTAGTGTATGTATGCAAGAGTGAGAGAGCTAGCAGTGGCTGTGCTAGCGATCTATGGGGTGTGGAATGAGTCCCTTTGCATGTGACCACCTTGGTGTTTTATAAAGGAGACCCAGGGAACATGTTGTCCCACATGCCTAACTATTACTAATGCATATGTCATCCGATGAGGCAGTACATAGTACTATACAATTGATCACAATAGATACTATAGCCTATATCATCACATACAAAGAACACTTTTTCCATGCGCCTTGTCATCTGACTTGATCTTCTCGTATTGTTTGGAGTATCCGATGCCTGCGAGCTGTACATGGAGCAAACGGGGCGGTTCGCCCTAGTGGAACGGCCAACCGGCCATGGATCTCAAGTGGCCAAAGGCCATGGCACAAAGTGGCCAACCGGCACATGCACATGCACATGGACACACGATCAAAGCCACTAAATGGCCTTATGGCCATGCACGATGTGCAACTTACATGATGCATGGGAGCAGCTGGCCAAACAGGGAGCGGCCAGGCCGGATGGTGCAGCCGGCCCAGCAGTAGGAGATCAGTCCGGATGAAGAGCAGTAGCCGGTCAAGGAGTTGCAGTTTTTCTTGATGATGTTGTTTGCTTGAATTTTGTTGATGCAGTCTTGTCTACTTTCGTGCAGTCTTGTCTACTAGCATGTGATATCAAAACGTTTGAAGGGTTTTACGTGAATGTTTGTTAATTAAATTAATTAACAAAATTTTGAATAAAATAAATAAAAATTGTTTTTATTTAATGAGAGTTTGCATTAAATTTGATGGAAAATTAATACAAAGTGAGTGGAGTTGGTTTTAATAGGAGTGGGCTTAGTGGAAGCTCCACTCACCATTAAGGAGGGTGAGGTGGGGCACCACCATGCCATGCGCATGCAGCCTTGGGGGCTGCCCCCTCCACCTATAAAAGCAGCTGTGATAGGGCAAAGCGATCCGGTGGTTTAGACTTTCAACGCCTCGTAGTGCGTGACTGCCATGGTGAACGCGGCCAGGGCTTCGACGTTGTGTGTCCAAGCGGTCCTTCAAGGAATGTCCCCCACCGAGGTTATTTCTTGGGGGGCTTACGGAAGTGTGGCGCTATCTAGAGGAGGCGCCCGTCGTCGTGGAGTGGATGGCACGCTCGGCTTTCAGGCGTAGGGCCACCACGGCATTGAGCCTGGGTCTCACCCACTTCCCCGACGATTTCGACCTTGACGACGTCACCAATGGCTACCCATCAGGAACTGGCACGGTGGAGATGTTAGAGGTGCTGAAGCTGACTACCAAGTCCGCCCCTTTTGCTGATCGGGTGTTGGTGATGGGGGATCTTCTGCCATACCAGGAAACGGTATTGGCGCCTGGCGACCCTGAGCCGGAGCATCGCGACATGAAGTCAGAGCAACCCTTTCGGTCGGCATTATCGAAGTCGCTGACGACCTACCGGACAAACCCGTGGCAGCCTTTTGTTCGTGTCAAGGGAGGTGGTGCTTCTTCGTCGGACACGGGAATAGACAAAGATTGGGCAGTTTGTAATATATGCCAAGTGGCGACTGCTGTAATGTGAACAATATTTTGAGTAAGAGGAGTCAGTCGACTCGTATTGCGACCATAATCGTGTGCTGTGTTTATTTTGTTTGAGCGAGTCCCAATGCCCGCCTTTAATGGGGTATAACTCGATTGTATACTTATGTGTTTTCTTTTGGTTGTGCATTGTTTTGTCCCTTGCGTCTTCTGAGGGGCGAGTCCCCGAGCGCGAGTGGATTGTTTTGTAGGCGAGTCCCCGAGCGTAGTACTTAGCCATTTTGGGCGCGTGCCTGTTGCAAGTTACTAATGTGTTGTTTGTAACGTCTCTTCCCCGCTCGGAGAGCTACTGCTAAGCAGTACAAGGCAGCTCTCTTACTTTTTTAAGGTGAAACAGTAGGGAAAATTCCCCACTGCAATTTTTATTATAGATATGAATAGGTTACAATGATAAATAAAGATCTAAGGTAGATCGAAACAGTAAAGTAAAATCATTCTAAGATGGGTAAAATCTAGCCTATCCCTGATCTAACTGCTGGTTTAGCCAGGCTTTGAATTTCTCCTTGTATGTTCCTTTGATTTTGAATTGTAACCATCTCATTTCTTGATAGAAGATTGCTTTCCATCTTTCGAATGTGGGTCTTTTATCATTAAAAATCTTCTCATTTCTTCATATCCAGATACCCCAGGTAGTCATGATAATGATTTTCATTGCAAATGGTAGATGTAACTTTTCTTTGATGTCTGAAATAGCTTCCAATCCTGTTAGGTTTGCAGTTCTATTTCTGTAAATATGGTCCCAGCATTTGTTTGCAAATGGACATTCCCAGAATAGATGATTTACTGATTCGTCTAAGTAACAGTTGGAAGTTACACATTTGTAGTCAGGCAGGATGAACTGCTTTCTTTTCAGAAGATTCCTTGTATTCAATCTGTCTAGAAGCAAAAGCCAGAGGAAGAACTTGTGTTTATTTTGGCAAGAGGATGCCCATACCCAAGAGAAGTGTGGTGGTGATGGTGAATGTCCAATCATGGTTGAGTAGTCCTTTTGTACTTCAAATTTATCTGACCCCCAAATATAGCACCAATTATCATGGGTATCCCCCTGAGTGGTATGCATGATTTTCTGGCACCTTTCTTCCATGACTATAAACTCAGAGTATGCTTGTTGAGAGAGTGGTAGGTGAAAATTATCCTCTAAGTATTCAGCATGTAAGAAGTCATGTACACTGATATTTGAAAACTTAGCATATGACAGAAGGTGAGGGAATTTATTCATCAAGCACTCATCTTGCCAAAGCTCGTACTTAAATAAGAGACTTTTCCTGAATTCAGATTGCACTTAGCCATGCCTTTAAAATTATCAATTAATTTGATATGACATTTCCAGTAATGATCCTTCCATGCTTCTTCCGGTAGTTTTCCATTTTGTAGTAAGTTTCCATATGAGATGAACCCAAGGGATGTCATGGTGGTTGTAGAATTTGTCCAAGTTTTTAGAAGGAGGCGTATTTTGAATCAGAGGTTTAGCACCCTAGACCCCCTGATTTTTAGGATTTGCGATTTTATCCCAAGACACCAGAGCTTGTCCTTGTGCTTGTAAATCTTCAGTCTTCTTTCTCCATAGACAATATCTCATGTATTTTATAATTTGATCCTTGATGGCAATTGTTACCTCCAAACAGCTCATGAAGAACAGAGGGAGTGAGGATGAACAGATTTACCGGGCTTGCAATTTTCCTCCATAGTTTAAGAAATTAGCTATACCACATAATCTTCTTTCAACTCTTTGAACAATGGGCAGAAAGTGCTCCATAGATGGTTTTGAAATGCTTAGTGGTAAACCAAGGTAGGTGAAAGGGAGGCTACCAGTTTGACAATTGATTGTCATAGCAAAATGCATTAACCTATCATTACATAAGTTTATTGGCATCATGCTAGATTTCAAATAGTTGACTTTGAGCCCAGTGGAATTTGCAAATGTTTGAAGAAGTGCTTTCAAGCACAATAATTGAGTAGCATCTGCCTTAAGTATCACCAGTGTATCATCAGCATATTGAATAACTAGGAAATCACCATGGTGGTCCCTCTATAGGTGGTGTTAGAAGGTTCATATGCATGGCTTTATTCAGGACAGATTGTAGAAGGTCAACAGCAAGAACAAATAGTAATGGTGAAAGGGGGTCTCCTTGTCTCACACCTCTCCTGCAATAGAACTTTTTACCAGGCACTCCATTTAGTAGGATTTCAGAGGTTCTAGATTCAAAGATCATTTCTATCCATTTGATCCATTTCCTTCCAAATCCTCTGGCTTTAAGGATATTTATGATGGCAGAGTGATCAATTGTATCAAATGCCTTCTCAAAATCAAGTTTTAGAATTAGAATTTCCTCCTTTGACTTGTGGCATTGGAATAGGTATTCAAATGCCCATCCAAGGCAATCCTGAATAGATCTATTATTGAGAAAACCATATTGATTTTTATGCACCAATTCCAGAATAACAGATTGCAGTCTATTTGCAAGAAGTTTGGTAATGATTTTGAACACACAGTTCAGTAACGAAATTGGTCTAAAATCAGCAGAGGTAGAAGGGCATGTGACTTTAGGAATGAGAGCAATGTAGGATGAGTTGATGCTCTCAAGGGAAAATTTCTCATTGAAGAAATCCCGAATCAGTAATTTGATATCATTACCAATGATAGACCAGCAGCTTTTGATAAATTCATTATTAAAACCATCAGGCCTAGGTGACTTGTCATTTGGTAAATCAGAGATAACCTCCTCAATTTCCTTGTCAAGAAAAGGTTTTTCAAGTGAATTTTTCATCTCATCAGTCATTCCATTTCCATAGAAATCTGCTAGGTTGTAATGCATCTCAGTTTTGATTGATGTACCCATTCTTGCTCTGAAGTCATTCCAAAGAATATCAGCCTTGTCATAGTGATTGAAGAATTCCTGGCCATTTTCATTTTTGATCATTGAGGTATAATTGTGCCTATAACTGATGGTAGCTTTGGAATGAAAAAACTTTGTGTTTTCATCCCCAAGTTTCACCCATTTAATTTTTCCTCTTTGTTTCCAGTATGTGTTCTAGTTCTGGAGAAGAGAGATAATATGGCAGCTCTCTTACTTAGTGTGTTCCCAAGCCGCATGAGGGTTCCATTCTTGCGGAGTCCCCGTGCGTGGTACTTAACCGTTCAAGTCACTTTGCGCGAGGCTGGGAAGGACAGGTCGCTGTGAGAAGCGTATACCGGTCGTCTTGGCCCGGTGGGCCAGTCGAGCTAGGCGACTCCGATGGTGGCTCCAGGTTGGCGTTTTCGTGGACGTCCCAAGGCCCGGGTATCTTCAGTACCCTCGGGCCGCACTACTTAGCCGTGTCAATCGCTCGACCAAAGGTTGACTTCCGTGGGTAGCGTATTGCTGATTGTACGAGTGCGAGTGGCACAAGGATATGGCGAGTAGACACAATTTTGTCAACTGAATGAATTTCATTATATATGTCAGCTGAGTACATGTTTCGGTTCTATGTATAGAACTTCCGGAGGAGGTTTACATTCCATGGCCTCCCAACCTCGAGCTGGCCGTCGCCTCGTATGTCGATGAGGTAGTAGGTGTCGTTGCCGAGGACTCGCCCTATTGCAAATGGCCCCTCCCATGGGGGGAGAGTTTGTGCATGCCCTTCTTTTCTTGAGCCGTCAGAGGACCAGGTCGCCCTCCTGGAAGGTGCGAGTCCAGACTCGGCGGCTATGGTAGCGGCGGAGTCCCTACTGGTAGATTGCTGTACAGGAGCGAGCCAGGTCGCGTGCCTCGTCGATTTGGTCGATGCTGTCTTGGCGAGCGGTCTCGTTTGTCGCCTCGACGTAATTGGCGACTCGGGGTGAGTCGTGCTCCAGGTCTATTGGCATTACGGCTTCAGCGCCATACACCATGAGTAAGGGTGTGAACCTGGTGGAGCGGTTGACGGACGTGCGGATCCCCCAAATGACTGAAGGGAGCTCTTCGACCCAGCATCCTAGGGTGCGCTCGAGGGGGACCTAGAGTTGTGGCTTGAGCCCGTGGAGGACGCTCTGGTTGGCGCGTTCTGCTTGGCCGTTCGACTCTGGGTGGGCGACTGAGGCGAGGTCGAGTCGTATGTCGTGCTCTTCGCAGAATTCCACCATGGCCCCTTTGGCGAAGTTGGTGCCGTTGTCCATTATTATGTTGTGCGGGTAGCCATACCGGTAGATGATCTCGTGTAAGAACTTGGTGGCCATCTTGTCGTCGCACTTTTTGATTGGCTTGGCCTCGACCCATTTGGTAAACTTGTCGACCATGACCAGGAGGTGGGTGAAGCCGGATGGGGCCTTCTTGAACGGGCCTACCATGTCCATGCCCCATATGGCGAATGGCCACGTGATGGGGATGGTCTTGAGTGCCGAACCAGGGAGGTACGTCTGGTGGGTGTACTTCTGGCACCCGACACATCGTTGGATGATTTGATGGCGTCGGCGTGCGCGGTGAGCTAGTAGAAGCCATGACGCATGGCCTTGGCGACTAGAGACTTGGCGCCGGCGTGATGGCCGCAGTCGCCGGCGTGAATGTCCTGGAGGATCTTGCGGCCTTATTCTGGCTGTACGCAGCACTAGAACACGCCAGTCACGCTGCGTTTGTGGAGCTCGCCGTTGATGATGACGAAGGATTTGCAGCGGCGCACGATCATTCGCGCCTCCGTCTCGTTGCTTGGGAGGATCTTGTGCTCGAGGAAGGCAACGTATGGTGCCGTCCAGTCGCTAGGCTCCACAACCATGGCGACTAGGGCCGGCTCTGGTTGCAGTGGTATCCCGACGTCGATCTCCTTCGGTGGGCTGACCGAAGGTTTGTGGATGGTGTCGAGGAAGACACCTGCTAGTGGCGCTTGTCGGGATGACCCGATGCGGGAAAGGGCGTCTGCCTCCTTGTTCTTGCGTCTGTCGATCCACTCGACGGAATAGCCGTCAAAGTGTCCTCCTAGATGGTCTACCGCTTAGCGGTACGCAATCATTGTTGGAGAGACGGTGTCGCATGTTCCGGTGACCTGGCCGGCGACTAGGTCGGAGTCTCCGTAGCATCGTAGTCGATTGATGTTCATTTCCTTGGCGGCCCGCATGCCGTGGAGGAGGGCCTTGTATTCTTCCATGTTGTTGGTGCAGGGCTTGAAGTTGAGGTGGAGCACGTATCGGAGCTTGTCCCCTTTGGGGGAGGTCAGTATGACCCCGGCCCTTGCACCGTCGGCGTTCTTCGAGCCGTCGAAGTGTAGAAACCAGTAGTGGAGATATGGTATCTTCTCCGGCTGTTGCGCTTCCTCCCAATCTGTGAGGAAGTCAGCTAGTCGGCAACCCCTTGCCACTTGGCGACTGACGCCACTTGGCGACTCGCCTAGTCGCCTTGCGATTGCGTATTATGTCCTGCAGCGGTGTGGATGAGACCATCGTGATTGGGTGCTCTTGGAAGTAGTGGGGAAGTCACCGCTGAGCTCGGAATACCGCGTACACCAGTTTCTGGTACTACGGGTAGCGCTGTCGTGAGTCTGTCAGGACTTCGCTGATGTAGTAGATGGGGCGCTATATGAGGCGCTCCTTGCCCTCCTCTGGCCGTTCGACGACCATCACGGCGCTGACGACTCAATTGGAGGCCGCCATGTAGACGAGCATTGGCTCCTTGTCGACTAGTGCGGCAAGTAGTGGAGCCACGAGTAGCACTACTTTGAGCGCTTTCAGTGCATCGTCCGCCTCCGCGTCCCATTGGAACGTGGGGTTCTTGCGCATAAGGCGATAGAGGAGCATGGCCTTCTCGCCTAGTCGGGGGATGAAGCGACTGAGATCCACAACTCGCCCGACCAACTTCTGGACGTCGCGCA
Organism: Avena insularis; assembly: GCA_023614405.1. NCBI lineage: Eukaryota > Viridiplantae > Streptophyta > Magnoliopsida > Poales > Poaceae > Avena > Avena insularis. The sequence goes on along the minus strand of CM042690.1, from coordinate 293,470,616 downwards.
GGCACTCGGGTTTTTCGAGTCACGATGGTGTCGATCTTGGTGGGGTTGGCTTCGATGCCTTGATTGGAGACTACGTATCCCAGTAGCGTCCAGTGGGGATACCGAAGGTGCACTTCCCTGGGTTCATCTTGATGTTGTACCTCCGCAGATTTGTGAAGGTTTCGGCCAGGTCGGCTAGCAGGTCGTCCTGGCGAGTGGATTTTACCACCACGTCGTCGATGTAGACGTGAATGTTGCGGCCAATTTGGCTCGCGAGGCACTCCTGCATGCACCTTTGGTATGTGGTGCCGGCGTTCTTGAGGCCGAATGTCATGGCCGTATAGCAGAAGGCACCGAATGGCGTGATGAACGCCGTCTTCTCCTCGTCCTCGACTGCCATCTTTATCTGGTTGTAACCAGACTAAGCGTCGAGGAAGCACAGAGACTCTGATCCCGTGGTCGAGTCGATGATCTGATCGATGCACGGTAGGACGAACTCCTCCTTCGGGCAGGCGCTGTTGAGGTTGGTGTAGTCGATACACATTCTCCATGTGTTGTTCTTTTTGAGGACCAGGACGAGGTTCGCCAGCCACTTGGAGTATTTTATTGGCCAAATGAAGCCTACGACCAACAAGCATTGCACTTCTTCGGCGATTGCTCGACGGCGCTCTTCATTGAAGGGCTGCAGCGACTGCTTTACCGGTCACACTTTGGGGTCGGTGTGTAATTTGTGCTCAGCGAGTTCCCTCGGGACACCTGGCATGTCGGAAGGTTTCCATGCGAAGATGTCGCGGTTCTCATGGAGTCCGTCGCGAAGATGTGCTCAGCGCGCTTTCCTATGCGGGGCTCATATGTGCCCCAATGGTGACCGTCTGGCTGTAGTCGCCCAGGACGAGCTCGATGGTGCGGGTATGCGTGGTTGCCTCGAACGTCGAGTTCGCGGCGGTTGGCTTCTTCAATATGGTGGGGTCATCCTTGTTGATGTTGCCCACCTATTTCGCGAGCTCCTCCGCGTGGTCAGTCTCCACGGCGATGACGGCGTCAACGAGCTCAACGCCTTTGTCCTCGCATTCCATGGCCATATCGGGGTCGCCGTGGACGGTGATGATGTCGCTCGGCCCTGGGAGCTTCATCATGTTGTACACGTAGTGGGGGGTCTCCATAAATTTGGCAAACATTTGGCGTCCCAGGACGCAGTGGTAGGGACTACGGAAGTTCACCAACTCAAACTCGATTCGCTCGGTGCGATAGTTTGTCGGTGTGTCGAAGGTGACTGATAACGTCACTTTTCCAATCGGGTATGCCTTCTGACCGGGGACGATGCCGTGGAAGGTTGTCAGGGTCGGCTGGATTGCCGACTCCGGGAGCTATAGCCTTTTGAACGTGTCCAGATACATGATGTTGATGGAGCTCCCGCCGTCCATAAATGTCTTGGGTAGCCAATAATCGGCCACTTTGGGCCTGACTACCAGGGCGACTCACCCTGGATACTCGATTTTGGGAGCGTGGTCCTCGTGACTCCAAGTGATGCTCTGCTCGGACCAGTTGAGGAAGCGTGGGATGTCGACCTGTGTCACTGCATTGACAGCGACTGCGCGGGCGAACACCTTCCTCTCGCGCTTGGTTCCGAGTCCGGTGAAGGTGTGTAGCGAGCCGATGGCGTTGCCGAAGCAGCCGGCGTTTCCGTTGTCCCGAGGTGGGTTGTTGTTGGGGTCTTCCCTTGCTCGCCTTGCCTTTTCGATCTCTTTGAGAGAGTGGCAGTCCGCGGTGGTGTAGGTGGCGGGTTTCCCCTCCCTGCTGTGGTAGACGCAGGGCTGGTTGAGCAGGGCGGCGGGGTCGAATTTCGGCCTCGCCGTGTTGTTGGCACGGTAGTTTCCGCTATCGCAGTAATTTCCTCCATCGCGGCAGTAGATCTTTGGGTTGCGTTGGCCATAGCCCGCGTTGGCAACAAAGTCGACTCGCCCGTCCGTGCGGCACTTGCCGGTGATGCGGTTGTTGCTGTAGCGCATGTCGCGCTATCGCCCGCTGTCGTGGCCGCCGGTGCGGCGTCTTCCCCCTAACTCGTCGTCGGAGTCTTGGTTGGGGTCCTCCTCCGCGTAGCACTTGGCGATCTCAAGGAGGTCAGGGATGTTGTCAAGCATCCGGTAGATCCGCTTGATCTTAGCGACCAGGGGTTCGTACCGGCACGCGTTCTTGAAACTATGTATCGCCGTGTCTGTGTGGATGCCGGAGGCATTGATCCATAGTTCTTGCCACCTTTGAATCTAGTGGCGGGTCGACTCGCGTTGTCCCTGGATGCACCGCTCCAGGTCTTCAATCGTGGTGGCGTGGGTGTAGGTGCCCTCGAAGTGCCTGACAAAGGCATCCTGCATTTCCTCCCAGGAGTCGATGTTGTCGGCAGGGAGGGTGTTAATCCATTGCTTGGTCGCGCCCTCCATCATCAGGGGGAGGTAGCAAGCGGCGAGCAGGTCGGTGTGGCCGGCGATTCCCATCGCCATGAGGTATGTGTTCAGCCATACTGTTGGGTCGTACCTTGGATCGTACTTTTCGATCTCTTTGGGCGCCTTGAAGTTAGCGGGGTACTTTTCCCCTCTGATCAAAGGCCCGAAGCATTGGGGGCCAACTCGGCTGAGCGAGCCCCTTGGTTCGGGGTCGCTGTGATTACTGAGGGTGTGCCTCAAGTCGTTGTGCTGGCGCGCCCGCCAGGCCTGGTTGTTGACGATGTGCGTGCGGGCGTCGATGGGCTTCCTATTGGCGGAGACCGTGTTGTTCGCCGGTCGCGGTTCGTTGGTGGAGAGTGCGGGGTTGGCGGCCCGCGGCTGGTTCGCCAGTGGCTGCAGTGGTGGGCAGGTCACGGCGTTGGCGATAGTGGGGTGGCCACTCGAGGCCGCCCTGCTTGCTGAGGAGCGGGAATACATCCGCCCCCGCGGGTCGACTCCCGCAGCTTGTTGCTCGACGGCTCTGGCAAGTAGGGCCTTGGCGTAATAGATCTGCAGCGCGCTGTCCCCCTGGACGTCGAGGTTGGCGACCGCGACGACATTGTCCATCGGGGTGGAGTAGAGTGGGAGTCCGTTGGCGTCGTGGGCTTGTGGCGAGATGATGATCCGCGGCTGGTCCGGCGGGGGCGCGCGGCTGATGGGTGGTGGAGGGTCTCCAGTCGCCGGTGCGCCGGGTGGTGGTCTGTTGCTTCCGCCTAGCGGCGCGTTCTCGCATTATTCGCGCTCGGCCATGCGTGCGGGGTCGCAATCGTCGTTGAAGTTCAGGACGCAGCCCTGGACGTTGGAGTTTAGGCGGGTCCTGATGCGGCGCTGGTGATAGAGCAATAGCTCCCGCACCGTTTCCCGCTCGAGGCGGTATTTCTCGCGCTCAGCGAGCTCGTTGTGCTGCGCCTCCGCGAGTCGCAGGCGGGCCTCCTCCACCTCTATGGCCATGGCAGTCGACGGGATCGGTGTGGAGAACGGATCTGGCGGGGCGGCATGCTGCCCGCCATATAGATCGCGTTAAAGCGATTGGATCTGGCGCGTAAGTCTTCAGGCGACTCCGAGCCGGAATCAGAGTCAAAGATCCTGAGGATGGAGGAGTCCTCGAAATCCTCCGGGTTGGAGACTCGCATGATGGAGTCCTCTCATGACACCGTGGTGATAGATCCGTTGACTGAGGCATGGGTTGCAGAGTCGGCGCCGTCGTTTAGGGCCTCATCATTTGTGGCGGCGTTGGTCTCGGCCGCGTTGCTGGCGGCCGAGTCGTACTCGGTGACGAGGCTCCTGATGGAGTGGACCTGCTCCTCCGAGAGCAGATCGTGGTGCAGCGGCGATTCTCCAATGATCACCGTCGCAGCTAGGTCGACCGCGCCGGTGAAGCCGATAAAGAGGTTGATGGAGCCGACCGGCGGCGCACGCCGTGAGTGACCGGGCGTGACGCCGGGATCTAGCTACTGGGCAGGATCTGTAAGAGACCGCCGATGGAGATCATGCGGCCGGTGGCGAGTGGCCGATCGATCGGCGAATAGGGTCTCGCTGCAGAACTCAGGCTAGTCCTGCTATGCCCCACAGTGGGCGCCACTGTCGTGGAAATGGCCACGGCAGTCACTGCAGTAGGCAGCGATTGATCGAATCGGGGGCGAGAGCTGGCGGCCATCTATAGTGCGAGATGGGGGCGGATGCACATGGGTTTACCCAGGTTCGGCCCCCCGGAGGGTAAAGACCTTCTCCTGCTAGATTAGATTATTGGAGAGCGAGTTACAGGGGTGGCGAGCTCGGCGTCTAAGCAGCGAGTCGCTTGAGGGGGTGTATGGTGGAACATAAGTCCTCAGGATACCCTAGGGAGGTTTATATATGAGGCACCTCGCTAGGGTTTACAAGTTACAACCGAACAAGATATGGATTCGGAGGCTTTGACCTAATTCGACTAGGCTTCTAGTACGCTTCTGGGCCTCCAGTCTCTAGTCGTCGGGCCTTCCCCTTAGTCACATTCCAGTCGCCGTCCTGCAGGCCCACTCATGAAACCTGCTGGGCATACCCCATTTGGCATATCCCCAACATTCAACGACACACCCGATGCATTTTCGTTGTCGCTCACGACGTCATTACTGACGATGCGGGCGTTCTTCAGTTACATTAGAGAGGACACGATGGGACAATTCAATGGTGGGCCCATCATGTAGGCTGACAACATGTGGGCGGTGTGTTAGCAGTGAGTTTGACCGCACGACCCCATGGCACGCGAGAATCGATGTGACGCGTGATTTTCTCGCGAAATTACCACGGTAATTAGTGCACATTACGATTGATCCTTCATTATATGCAAACACATGAAGACTTGAATTTGATCCAGACGATACATCACCCTGATCCAACGGCTCTAGACTCCCATAGTTACTTTCTAAGCGTCAGCGGGATTTTTGCTGCTCATTCTCCTCTCTGCCGCTGGCTATCTTCTTCATCATATTTGCTCCATTGCTGCTCGTAGTGCTCTTGCCCACTTGTTTTGGCTCCAATGCTCCCAATGCCATCGCCATGGGGAGAAGCAAAGGAGTTGTTTCCTCCACCGAAATCACGATGACCAAGCCGAAGGTTATCGTATGGACCCCTTCGTGATGCATTGCACAGGACCTGCTTGAGGCCCAGAAGGCCGGACTCCTGAAGGAGAATTCGTGCAAGCTTCCCAGCGATGAGGCAACAGCCGTACCCGAGGAGGGCTAGTGGGTAATGTTTATTTCCTTCCTTCTCCATGGTCTTTCTCTTCCTTCCCACAAATTTCTTCATGGGCTTCTTTTTGTCTATGGCATGCAGCTCTATTAGCTCATGCAAAATTCCATCCTTCATATCGCATGCTTTATCACCCTTTGCGAGTCTTTTCTTGGGATCAAACCCCAATGGGGCAGATGGAAACGCCAATTTGCTATGAAGAGGAATGCAACAAAAACCTCTATCTATGATGTTGGGGGTGCTATCATCCACGTCCGGTGTGATGTTCATTATTTTGACCTCAAAATGGAAGATTCTATCCAAGATTTGTAGAAGAGGTGTTTCTATGTCAAGGATGAGAAATACGAAGGCCAGCTCTATAGGTCAGCCTCCTTCGACTCGACCAAAGGCGTGAAAAAACTCATGTCATGGGAGGAAAATGTGACTCAAGTGAAGATTGATGACACAAAGCTGCTGATGGACCAAATCCACGATCTCTGGTATGCAACTGGAAAATAGGTCTCGGTGTTCAGATTATGGTGTATTTCCTTCGCATTGACATCCATCCTCTCCAGGCCAAACTTTCTGGTATGTGGGCATATACTAGAAAGAAGGACCTGATGAGGATCTCCCAGGATAACCTTACTTCCACTAAGCTCAAGAAAAAGGTGGTTAGATCTTTCCGCACACTCACTAAGAATGACGCAATCCCATTCGATGTCGAGTTGAACCATTTGGCAAGAAGAACCTTGTACCATATGTAAGTCACTTCATTATGTCTGCTATTTATCGAGCTCTTGTCATTTAACACTCATCCTCCTTATGTCGATTTTGCTTTTATATTTGTATAGAATCATGAGCACCTGGACTCTCTTCCTCCACTTCCCAAAAATGGCGAAGTGCCTGAATTTGCTATTGGATCTGAAGAAGACACCGAGGCTGGGGTTGTGGGAGAAAACAAAGGAAAGTATTCCTCCCATTCTTCTCGTATCCCAACCGAGCTTGTCCCTTCCGCGGACTTTGGTGGCTTCAAGGTTGTGGCCAACCAAGGAAAAAGGAAGCATGCCGAAGTGGACATCGAAAAAAATCAAAGACTCCAATGATTCGAGTGCTGTGAAACCACAAATGGTTCAAACACTAAGGATATCTCCTCCTACCAGAAGGGTACTTCTTCGAGACGTGCAAAATGTCAGCTCGTAAGTTATAATCCCTTCCTTTTGACTCTGAGACTCCATTATCTCTGTCCTGACCCAAAGTTTTTATGCTTTGTTTTGGTAGCGATGAGGTGGGATCTCCCCCAAAGTCGCATGTTGCTGTCATAGCCGCCAAGTCACCCACAAAATCAAAACAGACATCCAACCCAGAAGAGGAGATGGCGGATGAGATGATCCCGAAAGATCTAGTGGTAACGCCTGAAGCTCCTCCCTAGAAGAAGAAGAGGAAGAAGAATGCTGGCGAAGGCATAGTATTGTTGGAGAACCCCACTAAACCTGACATGAAGAACGTAAGTATCCCCTTTTCCATTCATCGTGTGCTACTTTATTAGGCAACCCTCGAGTGTTTGATGATGCTTTACTTTCCGTCAGCTGATAATGCGCGAGATGGTCAAGATGGCCGCTCATTTATGTGGATCCAACATGATTCTTCTTCCACCAAAGGTTTTATTCTTGTACTTCTACCTTCTTTGAATACTTTGCTCTATTGATTTCTTATCTTAATAATTTTGTCCTCCACTTCAGCTGCTACTGACGAATCCGTGATCATCTGTGAAGCTACCTTAAAGCACGTGGAGGACCTCGAGATTAAATTGAAGGTCTCCTAAAAGGCAATCGAAGAAGCTCAAGTAGCAGCCAAAGCCAATGTAGAGAAATGCACAACCAAAGCTGTTGTGGTAGCAGGACGGGATGGAAATCTTCAAAAGAGGTTTGAGGCCCTAAGCGCTTCCTTAACAAGTAAGTCACTTCATCTGATGTAACTCCGTATGTTTTACTAATTCTGATACTTTTTGCTTGGTTCTATGCTTGATTTGATCCCATTTTCCTCGACTGCAGATATCACAAATTTCTCGCTAGCACTAGCAGAGGAACAAAAAATGTAGATGACATGAGTGTCTTGGAAGGGAACAACATTCACGGCTAGAATCTCCTGACCCTCTCTCATCGTGCCTTCAAGCGTCTTCATGTGGAGATATTACCTAACAAATATGTTTTGTCGAATCTCAACGTCCTCACTGATGTCTTCAATGCTGATCCGAACCCTCTCACCGACTATGACTCAATTCAAGCAAAGAGAAGCGCAGAGAGTTTGATGGCCCTGGCTTTGGCGAATGGCGAAAAGGTCAACTGGGAGAAGTTTAGCTCCTCTATTCCATTCACTGATGCAGGCAAAGAGGTCGATTTTAAGCCTTACTTTAATAAAGCCAAGAGATACTCCAAGCAGCTCCTTGAAATTGTTGAGGAAGGATGTGCTCCTACCGCTAATACCCCTTCTGCTGGTGCTACTGCCACTGCTAGTGATGTTCGCTTAGTCCTTGGCCATAGTTTTTATGTTGAATTGCTTTGTAATGAATTATCATGTATGTATAGCTTTTTGTATAGGCACTGGAAAACACTCTTATTTTGTACCCTCAAATATTGTGTTAAGTTTGAATATCATGTGTTCTTTTTTGAACCTTTTCCTAGATCTTTGCCTTGCCTTTTCTTCCCTCAGAATGTATCTGACTCAATCTATCTTTTGGATTCTCCTGGTTCCTCGGGTCAGCAATTGTCACAAATAAGACAAATGCACCCACGAAAGTAAGCATCATCACGCGAATTGTGGATCCTCCACTATATACTGACAAGATCCACCGTCGAAAGCAACTTGATGATGAACTTAGGGTTGTAAAGGCCTAGTTAGATGTGTCCACCTCCAGGTTGAAAAATTCCATGGAGCGCGGGTCATATTTGATGGAAGAGATCTCAAGGGCGAGCGAGAGCATGCTATGTAAGTCTCTCGCTAGGCCCCCGATCCTCTACTTTTACTGTTATAGACTGGTCATTTTATGGTTTTCCAAGCATTCTCTTAACCATGGTGGAGGAGTCTCGATGCCTCAAGTCTCAGATGAGTGCCTTGATAGATGCTTCATTGGGTGCTAATACATATTTTTGGACTGACCACAAGCGGGCATATACTTTGGCGCTTCTTAAGGATCAAGTTTCGGAAATGGAGCAGTTTGTCGAGTGTTGTCGTTCTATGTTAGCGAAGGTGTATAATTTAATGTTCCCTAGATATCCATAACCTCAAGGTTTAGCAACATTGATGTGGGAGTTCCAGTGAGGTGAAGCGATTCACCACTTCGTCAAGCTGCAACTTATCACGGGTGCCAAGGTAGCCCTTGATTGGGTGCACATATATCACCTGGCGATAGATCTAGATGATGTGTCATAGAGTATTCCTTCTCCTCTAGGTGGTGGCATGATATCCATGGCTCCTCATCACGAAGTTGCTCGTAGGCCAGCTATTAGAATAATTCGTAGGTGCCTTGATGTAGATCAGGAGTTCTTTCCGAATTTTCCCATATAGTTAGGAGGTTGACCCTGTGAAAAGACATGTAACTATGTACAATTTGTGTAAATATCAGTCGAATATATTTATTGATAATGTAATTTTATATGCGTGTGACGATGGCCATCGCGGTAGCACCCTGAGCGAGACCTTTTCATTAGCATGATGCCAGTTATGTTGAATCAGCTACTCTCTTCAGGGCATGTTTTGGATGTTTTGACGGTGTAGCTGAAGGTTTTTTGAGTTTGTGATGATTAGCGGAGCCCCTGAGTGTAGGGGTGTGATTATGTAATAAGCTGATTAGCTAAGCCCCCGAGTATCGGGTGTGGAAAAAGTAAAGAATTGAAATTGAGACTCGGTTGAGAGAACTTAGCTCTATTAATATTGAGTACGGAAGTATATGTTTTGGCATAGTCGCCTAGCCGTTAGCCTTATTGGAGATAATATCATTTTGCGGCCCGAAAGTTGGGGTGGCCAGGCAATGCGGTACCCGCGTTCCCTAAAATCAGCCCGATGACTACAGTTGGTGTGCCAAATACTCAGAGGGTCTTTTTCGACACGAATTCAACTTTATGTTTCAATACAAAAAATCAGGCTAACGGCCGTCAAGTTGGGCCCCCCCTGTTAGCTTTCGCCATTATGTCGTTGCCGTCCTCGCTGCCATGTAGGCTTGCAGTGTTGGCGCATGCATCCTTTACGCGTCTTCTTCTTCCTCCGGGGCGGCAATCTGTGGCCGTGGCCATGGCGCGGAGCTAGGACTTGGACGAACCTGCTCGGCCCGTTCTCCTCCCCATCCCGAATTAGAGATCGCCCTCACCATGACCGCACCATTGGCACGGCGCGAGGACGGGAATTCATTCCCGGGTGAGATCTGTCGCCATGCCGACCATGCTCGGTCCTGTTGGCCCCCTCCAGAATCCGAGCTTGTTGTCGCCGTGGTCACACACGCACCAGCCATGGTGCCTTCCTCTCCGAACCACAAAGCCACATCCACCCAGTTCGGCACAACGCCAACAAGGTGAAAATGCATCAAGTTTTCTTCTTGTGATTGTAGAAAAACATGTATGTACCATGGCCGTAGCATACTCTAACAATGTACACATATATTGTTTACTAGATTTTCATTTGATATTAGTACCTCCGTGATGACGAAACATAGAGAACCTAAATGGAATGACGATGACGACCATGTTCTGTACTTTGCATTGCATCAACAAGTGCTCGTTGACGAAGCAAGTTACCAAGAGAGTGGAGTTCATCAGCCATTGCCAAAAAATATGTGAACAAATCAATGAGCGATTCAATGCAAATACGCGCAGAAAAGCTAGATCCATATCATCAATCATCAATAGGTGGCACATTCTAGTGATGCGTTCAAATGCATACATGATGTATCATTTGCTTGAAGTGGTTGTTATCCTGAGCAAAAATTCCTGGTATGCACATTAAATTTGTATGTTCTATGCTGCAATTCTGTTGTTATGGGCGTGGAAAGAAAAGCCGGGCTTCACTAAATATTACGCAGTTAGGCCTAACTTAGTCTTACACAAATAAGCACAGCTTAGTCTTTACACACATAAGCGTAACTAATGATAAAGATAAAGACAAATGGTTCATCGGATCTGCCAGTATGAGCACTAGGTCCACTGAGCTGGTGGTATCGTCGAACGAACCGAATGCTGCGTTTGGCGTCTTTCATTCTCCTTCAAATAGTACGACCCACCGATGAGCCAATTGTAACCCCCTTCCCCCGACGTGGATTGGCTCCGGTCGGATCTAGAGTGTCAACATGATAGGCGGCGTGAGTGTGCAGCAAACACGATCTGCTATCAACCTTTGGAAGTGCTGGCACCTCAGCAACAACACCAGCATGTTCTTCCTGGACTCCGGAAGCAGCCTCAGCAGGTATTTCGTCAGCTTCACCAGCAGCAGCCTCAGCAGGTATTTCCTCAGCTTCACCAGCAGTAGCATTAGCAAGTATTTCGTCAGCTTCACCAGCAGCAGCATCACCAAGTATTTCGCCAGCTTCACCAGGAGCAGCAGCAGCTAGTTCTTCGTCAGCTCCACCAACACCACCACCACCAGCAGCAGCAGCATCAGGGTCCAAGGCTACCTGAGCAATTATAGGTTCAACAGCTCCAGGGGCTCCGACAAAGAAAGGGTAGTTGATCCCAAGAAACACAGATTGTCCCTTCAGATTGTTGACTCTGCTCTAGACTTGCTCTACTAGGTCTTCGGATGGGCATGCGGACCTCGAGCAAACGTGACACCGTAGCGATGGGTATGAAGAAAGTTGTGTCCCCATATGTTCTATTGTATCACCAACGCTGTTTAGTGCTCCCCTGATATGAATCCACAGGAGTTCATCATCCTGTTCCATGTTGTCTCCGAGAGGTGCCAGGAACCAGCGTCGTGTCCCAAGTTCAGCATCTGCTACTGCATCTTCAATGACCGGAGCTGGAATGATGCGCGGGGCTGCGTGGGTACCTGCGTGTTACTAACAGTCAGTAAGCAGAATTTTGAATGGGATTTTACATGCTATATGACACCATGACTCACCCCAAATGGACGGCTCCCAAACACGCACGTCGCCACTAGGTTTAGTGACCGCATAAATGCGTTGCGGTCTGTACAAAGAGTAGCCGTAGGTGAAGACGGCGTCGACATACTTCTCCGGCCGCAGGAAGTCATCGCGCAAGACTGTCCATTCCTTGTCTTCTGGGCATCTAATGAATGTGATTGCCTTGTCGAACACAGCTAAGAGGTCGTACTCCCAGTTCTTCCACGCCCCCTCCCGCGGTCTATGTGGGAGCTATACCTTCACGAGGTCAAGTTCTGCCATGTTGAACCTGTAAGCGAATTCGGAAATGGGCGGCGGCTACCCGCTGTTGAATGCAGTAATGCCGACACCTTCAAAGATGGCACTGTAAGTCTCACCGATCTGAATCCATTTTTTAGAGTCCAAGTACTGCCATCCTGTGATAAAAGGACCAGCCACTTGCCGTTGCCACCCACCCAGTTCTGGCCATCTTCCATTTCCGTCTCTTCTTCTTCCTTGATATCCACCACTACTGATTCAGACCACTTATCCAGCAGCATCAGTTTTGCATGAATATTCTGCAGAGTTTGTTGTCAGTTGGTACAATCACCTAGCTTGGATTCCATTGCAAATACAATTTGACAACTGGGCCTTCAGATTAAAGTACACAAAATATCGCCTAAATACGAGTGTCTCCTCGGATATCGCCTAAATTGTGCATGTGTCACTACGAAGATACTCAATATATGGAGTAGTAGCAGAGCCCCCAGAACAAACTCCTGACGATGATCATAAACAGCTCGGGGCATAACAGCCTTAAATCGTCTAATCTGTTTGTTTGTTTTTAGGAAACAGAATATCACCTAGCAGGCATTCCATTGCAAAATCGAAATTGACAACTCGTCTATCACCTAAAGTAAGACTATGTCACTATGAAAATACTAGAATATCAGGTACGAGCAGAGCTTCCACTGTACAAAATAGTCTTAAATGGTTTGATTTGTTCAAACCGCGTGTGCACACAACACGTTCGACGAAAGGAACATAGGATTCCGATGAGAGTTCAGAACATATGAATCAACGATATGACTGAACGAATAAGCTAGATACTGGAACTTACGTGGCCATCGCGGTCGTTTGGCCATTTGCTGTTATCGGGGTAAAGAAGGCCTAGCGTGTCGAACGGTTGTTCGTCCATGTTCCGCATCGTCAAGCGGTAGCCAGGGATGCAGCGAGCGAGCGGCCAACTGAGATGATGTCCAACCCCGAGGTGATCCTGTGCTCGTTCACGGCGCTGAGGTTCGGTCATCCCCAATCCTCACGGTAGCGGTCGCCCTGGCCATCCGCGTCGTCATCGCATGCCTTTTGCTTCAGTCTGCTGCTACCCCAAGCTCTACCCATAGCGGCAAATGGAGTCTGGAATCCGGTAGATTAATGGAGGCATTGTGATAAGGAGGCGGATGGATTCAAGAGGGGGTGCAATCAGGGATGGGGGCAGTTGTTCGAGTGGGGAGTGAATCTGCAAGGAACCGCCGCCGCCGCCGGTTCTCGTCCGCGTGGAAGACAATAAGGGGGGTGCGTAATTATTGAGGGCGGGCACCGGAACCGTCTAGAGGAAGTGAAAAAATAAATCGTAAAAGAGAAATGTGTGGCCCGCCTGTCAATGAGTGAAGGTCGGCACGTGCAAACGTGCCTATGTTTGAATTGATTCCACCGCATGCAAGTGGCGCAGAACAAATTTCCACAAACCAGTGTCACTGCATGTGTGTTGTTTCCACAAACCACACATGGATCAACTTGTGTTATTGCATGTGTGTTATTTCCACAAACCACACATGGATCAACCAGTGGTCATTGCATGTGTGTTCTTTTCCACAAACCACATATGGATCCATTAGAGTCAGTGCATGTGTATTATTTCCACAAACCACACATGGATCAACCAGTGTCATTGCATGTGTGTTCCTGACATGGACCACATATGGACCCACTAGAGTCATTGCATGTGTGTTCTATCCACAAACCACACATGGATCAACCAGTGGTCATTCCACGTGTGTTCTTTCCACAAACCACATATGGATCAACCAGTGTCATTGTATGTGTGTTTTTTTCCACAAACCACATATGGACCCACTAGAGTCATTGCATGTGTGTTCTTTCCACAAACCACACATGGATCAACCAGTGTCATTGCATGTGTGTTCCTGACATGAACCACATACGGACCCACTAGAGTCATTGCATGTGTGTTCTATCCACAAACCACACATGGATCAACCGGTGTCATTGCACGTGTGTTCTTTCCACAAACCACATATGGATCAACCAGTGTCATTGCATGTGTGTTCTTTCCACAACCCACACATGGATAAACTAGTGTCATTGCATGTGTGTTATTTCCACAAACCACACATGGATCAACCAGTGGTCATTGCATGTGTGTTCTTTTCCACAAACCACGTATGGATCCAATAGAGTCATTGCATCTGTGTTATTTCCACAAACCTCACATGGATCAACCAATGGCATTGCATGTGTGTTCTTTCCACATACCACACATGGATGAACCAGTGTCATTGCATGTGTGTTCTTTCCACAAATCACATATGGACCCACTAGAGTCATTTCTTGTGTGTTCTTATACTAAAACCAGCACTAGAGTCATTGCATATGTGTTCTTTCCACAAACCACACATGGATCAACCAGTGTCATTGCATGTGTGTTCCTGACATGAACCACATATGGGCCCACTAGAGTCATTGCATGTGTGTTCTATCCACAAACCACACATGGATCAACTGGTGTCATTGCACGTGTGTTCTTTCCACAAACCACATATGGATCAACCAGTGTCATTGCATGTGTGTTCTTTCCACAAACCACACATGGATCAACTAGTGTCAATGCATGTGTGTTATTTCCACAAACCACACATGGATCAACCAGTGGTCATTTCATGTGTGTTCTTTTCCACAAACCACATGTGGATCCATTAGAGTCATTGCATGTGTGTTATTTCCACAAACCACACATGGATCAACCAATGGCATTGCATGTGTGTTCTTTCCACAAACCACACATGGATCAACCAGTGTCATTGCATGTGTGTTCCTGACATGAACCACATATGGACCCATTAGAGTCATTGCATGTGTGTTCTATCCACAAACCACACATGGATCAACCGGTGTCATTGCACGTGTGTTCTTTCCACAAACCACATATGGATCAACCAGTGTCATTGCATGTGTGTTCTTTCCACAAACCACGCATGGATCAACTAGTGTCATTGCATGTGTGTTATTTTCACAAACCACACATGGATGAACCAATGGTCATTGCATGTGTGTTCTTTTCCACAAACCACATATGGATCAACCCGTGTCATTGCATGTGTGTTATTTCCACAAACCACACATGGATCAACCAATGGCATTGCATGTGTGTTCTTTCCACAAACCACACATGGATCAACCAGTGTCATTGCATGTGTGTTCTTTCGACAAATCACATATGGACCCACTAGAGTCATTGCTTGTGTGTTCTTATACTAAAACCAGCATTAGAGTCATTGCATATGTCTTCTTTCCACAAACCACACATGGATCAACCAGTGTCATTGCATGTGTGTTCCTGACATGAACCACATATGGACCCACTAGAGTCATTGCATGTGTGTTCTATCCACAAACCACACATGGATCAACCAGTGGTCATTGCACGTGTGTTCTTTCCACAAACCACATATGGATCAACCAGTGTCATTGCATGTGTGTTCTTTCCACAAACCACACATGGATCAACTAGTGTCATTGCATGTGTGTTATTTCCACAAACAACTCATGGATCAACCAGTGGTCATTGCATGTGTCTTATTTTCCACAAACCACATATGGATCCATTAGAGTCATTGCATGTGTGTTATTCTCACAAACCACACATGGATCAACCAATGGCATTGCATGTGTGTTATTTCCACAAACCACACATGGATCAACCAATGGCATTGCATGTGTGTTCTTTCCACAAACCACACATGGATCAACCAGTGTCATTGCATGTGTGTTCTTTCCACAAACCACATATGGACCCACTAGAGTCATTGCTTGTGTGTTCTTATACTAAAACCAGCACTAGAGTCATTGCTTGTGTGTTCTTTCCACAAACCACTTATGGATCCACTAGTGTTCATTGCATGTGTGTTCTTTTCCAAAAACTACATATGGATCAACTAGTGGTCACTGCATGTGTGTTCTTTTCACAAACAAAATGTGGACCCACTAGAGTCGTTTCATGTGTGTTCTTATACTAAAACCAACACTAGACTCATTGCATGTGTGTTCTTTTCCACAAACCACACATGGATCCACCAGTGTTCATTGCATGTGTGTTCTTTTCCACAAACCACTTATGGATCAACCAGTGGTCATTGCATGTGTGTTCTTTTCACAAACTACATGTGGACCCACTAGAGTCATTGTATGTGTGTTCTTATACTAAAACTAGCACTAGAGTCATTGCATGTGTGTTCTTTCCACAAACCACACATGGATCAATCAGTGTCATTGCATGTGTGTTCTTTCCACAAATCACATATGGACCCACTAGAGTCATTGCTTGTGTGTTCTTATACTAAAACCAGCACTAGAGTCATTGCATGTGTGTTCTTTTCACAAACAACATATGGATCCACCAGTGTTCACTGCATGTGTGTTCTTTCCACAAGCCACTTATGGATCCACCAGTGTTCATTGCATGTGTGTTCTTTTCCACAAACCACTTATGGATCAACAAGTGGTCATTGCATGTGTGTTCTTTTCACAAACTACATGTGGACCCACTAGAGTCATTGTATGTGTGTTCTTATACTAAAACTAGCACTAGAGTCATTGCATGTGTGTTATTTCCACAAACCACACATGGATAAACCAATGGCATTGCATGTGTGTTCTTTCCACAAACCACACATGGATCAACCAGCGTCATTGCATGTGTGTTCTTTCCACAAATCACATATGGACCCACTAGAGTCATTGCTTGTGTGTTCTTATACTAAAACCAGCACTAGAGTCATTGCATCTGTGTTCTTTCCACAAACCACACATGGATCAACCAGTGTCATTGCATGTGTGTTCCTGACATGAACCACATATGGACCCACTAGAGTCATTGCATGTGTGTTCTATCCACAAACCACACATGGATCAACCGGTGTCATTTGTAACTACCTCGGTGAATTACGCTCCTAGTTACAAGCCTGGATGAGCGGAAATGGTTAAAATAGTACGGTGGGGCCCAAATGCCACTCACAGGTAGACCTTTCAGTCGTCCTAACCATTTCCAAACATCGGGACAAGAACGGGCGGCGTAATCGGCGTGAAGGATCAACTACATACACAAATGAGTATGTATGCAAGCCACCATACAATAGTCCTCGAGCCATTCCATCTAAAAGAAATAGAAATATTACAGCATACGGCAAGTTCCAAATATCCTAGATAGATATAATAGTTTAGGATATCTCCTCATACATCAAACATCAGAGTATCAAGCGGAAGCGGAAAACAAGATCCGAGTACGGATAAGAAGCAAATCGGCATAAGATGCCCCATAAATAACACATACCGCCCACAGATCTCTCGGATCCCCGTTCCCGGAATCTCTACACCGAATGATCGTTGCACACATAGTCCGTCTCCTCCATCCAGTATCCATCTTGTGAGCTTACATTCCTGAATCAAACAATTTATCGTGTGAGACCCTAGGGTTTTCGGCAATTTATGCCTCTAAAGGGACACAACACAGGGTAGCGCAATTGCAGCAAAAGATAAACCCTAACAATTCTATAGATACTCGCTAACCATCCGCCTAACCAAAGATAGACGGATGTCCGTGAATTAAAACAACAGTTATAACAGTAATATTAACAGATCCATCCTCCTCCTTGCTTACCAACGAGGAAGCGGACGAACAACCCCCCATCCGTTGGCAGTTTTATTAGCCATTCCATGAATGTTGCACTATTACTAGTCAGGTACTTAGTCAAATTAAAAGCGGTACTTTAGTTATGCTTGTCTATGATCGAGAAACTGTGCTCCAAGTCGTCCATAACGCGGACACGGCTTTGGAAAGATTTACCTGAGGGGTGCACAAATAACACACACTCGATCAACCTCGGAAAAACCAAATCAAAACCCAGCGAGGCGATCCACGACAAAGCGATCACGATTCAGAATTATTTGAGGCCACCCCATTAAGCTACCATAGCGAAGTTAGCCGACTCGAAACGGACTCAAGGTTTGCGTCGGTGGTATGCTTGTTGGGAACCGAAAGTGTGGTGGGCTTGTCGATACCGAAAACACTCGCTTTCCTAAGCGATGCAGGTGCATTCCTCGCACAATCTTAAATAAGCGATAAAGCATGGCATAAGTACAGAATAGTAATAAAGCCCCAAACTACTTTGTGGCCCCAAGAAATAAGAATGAATCAAGCTACGGCTCGGGGGTCCATAGGCCTCCGGATGTGGATAAGCGAATATTCAAGGAACAGGAATCAAGTACTCGGGGTCCTCACGGGACACAAGTGAGCATGAAAAACCAAATAACAGACATTGCTCACGGTGCCACTTTCATTAGTTATCCCATTACTACTCGGTCAAGTTGTTTAGGTACCTCGTTATCCATCGACACTCACATACCCTACACATGCTGTTCTCGACTGCATGGCTCAAACAACTCTGTAGTAATGGCTCATGGGATGGAGGGACAAGCTTTGGTGGGGTTTTAAAAGTAAAGGCTATGCAGTACTTGGGATTCAATTTAATGCAATCGCGACTCAATGATGCAAGAATAAGATAGAGGCAATAGGTACTATATGTATGCAAGCATGTGGTAGTGCTTGCTGGCAGCTCGATTGAGCGAGAGAAGGATGCAGGTAGTGCTCTGGTTCTCTTGATATAACCCACCTTTCGTGTCTATTAGAAGAAGAACCAAACAAACAAGGGCCAACATAAATAAAGTGCACAAGCATATGAATACAATGCGACAAGCAAACAATCATGCCATGATGAATGATGCACACTTTGCATGGCATTAAAGTAGCATGGCATGGGTGAGGTGTAGAATACAAGAAATAAACATTTTATTGAGTTTTAATCATATTTTATACTCAAATAAGTTGCTGTACACTTTATATTTATATGATGCATGCTGCAAAGCAGAACAAGGAATGCATAAACAGAAAGGTCTCGTCGAGCTAATCATTTTAGACATATTATTTGTTAAATTTGAAGTTATAAAACAAAAGTTATTAATTAATTAAGGAAAAGGGCATTTTATTGTAATTTTAATCAACTTGAAAATCAAAGTGTCAAAATATATTTTGAAGGCATATTTGAATTCCTCATATTTTCTGATTTCAAAACATATATTATTTGTATTATTTGGGTTTATATTTTAAAAGTTATTTGTAAACAGATTTGAAATTTGAATTAAATTTAATTTGAAAAGTTTGAATTAAAACAATCTGAAACTTTTGTCACTCGCTCAAATCTAGCCACAGACAATGACAGGTGGGGCCTGGCTGTTGGGCATACTGGCTCGAAAACCCTCTGTCACCTTGCACGCCCGGCCACGATGGATGCGGTGGGGTCCGAGGCTTCTTGACCCACTGCGGTGCGGATCACGAGCCTGCCTGCAGCAACTGAGGATTAGTTGAGGCGGTGTAAAACCCAGGCGCCTAAGCGCAAAGTGGTACTCACTGTCGGTGGGCTCGAGGCGGACCGGGTTAGGAGTAAAAGTGGGGGTTGTCTGAAAGCGGCTGCCATGCTTCTTCTACGAATCTCGGCGATAAAACGGTGTTCGACAGGTGGGGCTCGATGCAGGGGTCGATCACGTGACCTCGCGTGCGCGGGCGGCGGCGGTTACCGCTGCGGGAGGCTAGGGGCGTGGATAGGCGAGGGCAACGCGGCTAGGTATGGTTCTCGGTGGCGTGAGGCTGGCGAACACCGAGCCCGGCAACCAGCGGCGCTCGGCGAAAGGCAGCGGCGCTAGGCGGTGGTGATGACACGGAGGATGTCAGGGAGAAGGAGATGCTCACAGCGTAGTGATCGGTGTGGTCTGATCGTCTAGGGGAGCAGCGGATCGTGTGGCACGAGCGGCCGGAGCGGAGCTAGGGTTTTGGCGTCGGTGGCGGCGGTGGTCTTCGGCTCCAGCCTTCTCCTCCTCGGCAATAGTGCAGGCGTCGAGAGGCCTACTCGTCCTCCCCGACCTCCTCCACGTCGCGGTCGTCGGCTAGATCGAAGAAGCGTCGGTGGAGCAGATGGTGGGCGGCGTGGGTGTAGACGGTGGTGAGGAAAGCGGGAGAGGAGGCGGCTGGGGAGATCTGGGGATCTGAGAGGTGTCGTGGGAAGGGAAAAGGAGGGAGGGGAGATGGGCGTGTGGGAGCAGGGTAGAGCGGTGGAAAAGGTGGCTCGGCCACCTTTCTCCTCCTCCTTCACGTGCTCGGGTAGGGCTCGGTGGGGCTGGTCCAGGCGAGCGAGGCGGGCTCGGGCGGTGGGGTCGCCTGGCAGAGAGAGAGGAGAGGGAGGCTCGGGTAGATGCTAGGGTTGGGAGTGAGGGAGGTATGGCGCGGGTTAGGGCTTGGGTGGAGGGTAGCTAGGGCAGGGGGGAGGTAGCTGGGGTGTGGCCAGGGAGAGAGGGTGGCCGGTGGGTCCAGCATGGGGGGCTCGGCAAGGTGAAGAGGAGAGGGTGAGGTAGGTTTAGGTTTTAGCTTAGGTGTAAGATGGTGGTAGAGGTGTAGGTGATTAGGGTAGGATCTTAGATAGAGGGTTTGGAGAGAGGGTGGTTTAGATGAGGGTGATAGGGTTTTAGCAAGATCAAACAAGACCAAGACAAAAGGAGGGAGAGAGAGATGAGGTCTTAGGGTTTATAGAGAGAGATGAGGTGGAGTGGTTTTTTAGCAAGACCAAACTAGATCAAGGCCAAGGAGTGGTAGAGAGGGAGATGGATGATTCACTCGAAAGATCAAATAAAAACAAAGGAGGACAAAAATAGAGATGGTTGCATGGCCCATGCATAAATGTTAATGCTAGGTTTCATCTTGTGAAAACAAAATAAATAGCCATGGCATTTATACATATGCATTCCATAAATATGGAATAAGCCAAGCTAAAAGAATTGAAAGGATGCCCCATGTGGAGTAGATGGAGATGACCATATTTGAATAAAAATGGGACATGCTAGTGTGTATGTGCCACTAGGTATTTAGTAAGCCCAAAAATATCCAAACATGAAAATATCCCCAAAACAACACATATGGAAGCTAGAAAGGGTTCCACACAAGGCATGCAAAGGTGGCCATGTGGCTCTTATAAACCAATAATGTGAAAACAATATTGTGCATATATGAGAGCATGTGGAGATAGAGTTGGATCCATCCCAACCCACATGAGCTAGAGGTAAAACCAAATAAAGTGCAAAGCTCATATTTAGTTGGATGGTGGAATTATAAGGTGGTGACAAGGAAAGGTGGTGGAGTGGAATAAAAGATATGCCCCCAACTCAACTTGGGCATTTAAACAATATATCAATAACCAAATACAATATCAAGAGGCAAATACAATTAATGATGCATATGAGGGAAGAACCAAAACAAGAAGGGTTTTATATGATGCTCAAATGCAAGGTGGCATGATGACATGAGCATGATATAATTATGATGCAACAATTATATATAGGAAGTAGCATATATATAGACTAGGCTAGTAGCATTGCAATTGTTAGACAATTGGGATGCTACAACTCTCCCCCACTAAACAAGAATCTACTTGAGAGATTCCTAGGAAAAGAAAACAACACAAGGAGAGGCGGGTGTTCGAACGAAGGTGACCCTCACGTTCCCAAGTTGATGAACAACGGAATGGTGCGACCACTACACCTTGCAAACACTTGCTAGACTTGTTGCGAGTCTTGCGTTTTGCTTCGAGAACAACGGATAGAAGAGTTGAAGGATTGTCGTGAGACAAGAAGGATAGGATGAACATAGCTCCGGTCTTCTCAAGAAACATGATAAGAGAATAGAACCACTTGTGAAAGAAAAGGAAAAGATGATGTATCATGGATAAAGAAAGACACGCCGTTAAGATTAAAGATTTACTGATACTAGAGAGGATGAATCTTTGTCTCGCCGGAAGAAAAAGAGCTAGATTGGAGAGGTTTTGAATCACTATGACAATAGCATCGTATCTTCTCTCAGATTTGAGAAATGAAGTTCGGAAACAATATTGCCTTCAAACAATAGAGTCCCTTGATATCAAAAGAAAGATTTAGTTAAACATCGTCGGATTAGATTCTTGTTGCGCCGGTAAGAACCCAAAGGATCACGCAATTGAGGTGCGCGGATATAACTTCCAGAGATGGATATGAAGCCAGATCATGGTGGAATCCCGAGAAGCAAAGAATATGGAGGATCTGGAGTGTATTGTAGATATACGTATTTCTTTCTTTAGCCTTGAGGCTAACGCAATAGATTTGCGGCTGATGGCCTCAACCATAATTGGCTTTACCACAGAAAAAGAATTGATGAAACAAAGAGAGAGATAGTTTCCTTCCATCTTGTTTGGGGATGTCGAGCATCGGTAGAATGACGAGGACAGAAAAGAGTTTGCGTTTGTTTCCACCAGATAATTGATGATTTTGCTCCAGCTAGAATAGACAGACCACCAACAAGAGATTATTGATTACTTTCTTCGAGAGAGCACTCCAGAAGAACAAAGACGGAAGTAAAAGTATCAAGGGATAAAGGCCACTTCTAACTTCCGTGGAATGAGTGAAATCACATTAACTCACCAATTCAATGTACAAGAGCGAATGATAAGAGTAGTGGTATGGTAGCTACTCCATCCCGCACTCAAAGCATTACTCCGCACATGAATAAGAAAACCATGCAACCCAACTACGAAGCAGTGAAGGTATTGACAAAACTCATGGAACTTCGTTAAAAAACAAGGATAGATGCAAACGATTCGCCGGATTCATAGATAGATAAAGATGATGATGTTGTCGTCATGTCGGAAGTACCAAGCCACCAGAAAGATATGAAGGAAGATTACGGAGAAGAACTGCAAGATTCAACAGCTACAGAAAAGATAGCACCGACTTGAACAGAAGGAATACAAGATCTGGAAGGTCTCCATGGCCTCCGGTGGATTGAGCATAGACGATAAAGTGAGAGAGTTTCAAGAGATTACTTGACGAGACTGAGGTGAAAGAACTCCATGTTCTTCTTGAAATGATTGGGAGAGATTTAGCAGTCTTGAGGAAAAGCTTAAGCGAAACGACGATGATAACTTGCCAACAAGGAAAACTCCGGGTTTGATTGAAGATGGAAGATGGAATAACAATGGACTTGCTGATTCCAGAATTGAAGCGATCGATTTAGCAGAAGGACGTGGCCGAGATAGGTGACTTCAAAAAGTTAGAATTCTCACTTTGAGACTTTGCACACAGGCAGTGCTCACGAAGCTTGAGAGAAAGAGACACAGATGATCTTCCATGTTCTTCCATTGATATGGAATAGGCAAGCATATTATCAACATATACCACCATGGATTAACAAGATATTCCCAGAATACCAAGTTCAAAAGGCGAGAGAAACGAACAAATGCTCGAACACTTCCTGAGCTCAACGCTCTTAGAAAGATCAATATTAAGAGCACGGGTTCGTGCTGAAGAAGATGCATTGGAAGAATAGATTATCTGGTCCTTCGGAAGAAAAAGAGATGTCGCCTGGTTCACATTGTCGATTGGATCGCCGGTTACAAAGATAAAGAGATCTTGGTTAAGAACCGATGATAGCTCATACCTTAAGCAAAGCTATCAGAAGCGAAAAGATGCAATTCCCTCGTCTCAAGGAGAATTTGCAGATATGGGGTTGAAAAGGTGTGCAGCATGATGGATAGATGATAGACCGCCGTAGTGCCTTGGGAAACTCCGGATTGCCAAAGATGCTTGAATATGCATAGATATGATCACGGTGTACTCAAAATCACAGGAGATAACCGTCACCATTTGGAGGATAGTGGTGATTGCATTTTCCATATTCCACTCATGATAAGTGTCATATAGCTATCTGAGAGCCAAATTACAATCACCACATCGGATCGACACATGTTATGTAATTAGCCCAAGAGAATTGGAGATGAAAAGAAACTCTAGGATTAAGCGCGGTGACAAAGAATGAGTTAGCATGGACATGCTGATAAAGGAGATAGATAATGTTTCACACATTGGAAAGGAGTGTGGAAACACTGAATGTATGAAAGAAAAAATTTACGAATTTTTCTGCATTAAAATACCAATAGATGCTAAAACACTTATCGGTAGAGATTAGCAAGATGCTTACGAATGTGGAGTTGCTAGAAGGAAGGACACCCTTAAGAAGATGGCACGGTTAACAAGGAGTCGGATAGATCGCGCCCGGTTTTCAAAAGCACATCGGTATGGAATGTACCAACATTGATAACCAAAGGCAGATTGTGATAACAAATTGGATGCAACAGATAGACAAGGAATTACACACACACACACACACACAACCTATGGTACTCTGGAACCGAACACGTGAATCCTAGTTTGAATTTTAAGAAGAGGATTGAAAAGCGTTACACTTCCTTACGAGAAAAGGGTGGGTGGGTGGGTAGAAAAAGTGGAAGCAGTCCTACTCTCGCGTTTTGTTTTTCCCTAGTATACATAGCTACCAAAATATTTGCTAGGACAACGACCATTTGGCTGAGACCACGAAGGCGGGATGGCTCGATACCAATTATAACTACCTCGGTGAATTACGCTCCTAGTTACAAGCACGGATGAGCGGAAATGGTTAAAATAATGCGGTGGGGCCCAAATGCCACTCACGGTGAACATTTCGGCCGTCCTAACCATTTCAAACATCGGGACAAGAACAGGCGGCGTAATCGGCGAAGGATCAACTACATACACAAATGAGTATGTATGCAAGCCACCATACAATAGTCCTCGAGCCATTCCATCTAAAAGAAATAGAAATATTGCAGCATACATCGGCAAGTTCAAATATCCTAGATAGATATAATAGTTTAGGATATCTCATCATACATCAAACATCGAGTATCAAGCGGAAGCGGAAAAACAAGATCCAGTATGGATAAGAAGCAAATCGGCATAATTGCCCCATAAATAACACATCCATACGGATCTCTCGGATCCCCGTTCCCGGAATCTCTACACCGAATGATCGTTGCACACATAGTCCGTCTCCTCCATCCAGTATCCATCTTGTGAGCTTACCTGTTCCTCTGAATCAAACAATTTATCGTGTGAGACCCTAGGGGTACTCAGCAAGAATTTATGCCTCTAAAGGGGACACAACCTGGGGTGACGCAATTGCAGCAAAAGATAAACCCTAACAATTCTATAGATACTCGCTAACCATCCGCCTAACCAAAGATAGACGGATGTCGGTGAATTAAAACAACAGTTATAATAGTAATATTAACAGATCCATCCTCCTCATAAACACCAGCGAGGAAGCGGAACAAACCCCCCCATCCGTTGGCAGTTTTATTAGCCATTCCATGAATGTTGCACTATTACTAGTCAGGTACTTAGTCAAATTAAAAGCGGTACTTTAGTTATGCTTGTCTATGATCGAGAAACTGTGCTCCAAGTCGTCCATAACCGCGGACACGGCTTTCAGAAAGATTTACCCTGCAGGGGTGCACAAATAACAACACACTCGATCAACCTCGGAAAAACCAAATCAAAACCCAACGAGGCGATCCACGACAAAGCGATCACGATTCAGAATTATTTGAGGCCACCCCATTAAGCTACCATAGCGAAGTTAGCCGACTCGAAACGGACTCAAGGTTTGCGTCGATGGCTGTAAGCAGTAGAACCGAAAGTGTGACTGGGCTTGTCGATACCGCGAAAACACTCCGCTTTCCTAAAATGCAGGTGCATTCTCGCACAATCTTAAATAAGCGATAAAGCATGGCATAAGTACAGAATAGTAATAAAGCCCCAAACTACTTTGTGGCCCCAAGAAATAAGAATGAATCAAGCTACGGCTCGGGGGTCCATAGGCCTCCCGGATGTGGATAGCGCGAATATTCAAGGAACAGGAATCAAGTACTCGGGGTCCTACGGGACACAAGTGAGCATGAAAAACCAAATAACAGACATTGCTCACCGGTGCCACTTTCATTAGTTATCCCATTACTACTCAGGTCAAGTTGTTTAGGTACCTCGTTATCCATCAGACACTCACATACCCTACACATGCTGTTCTACGACTCGCATGGCTCAAACAACTCCTGTAGTAATGGCTCATGGGATGGAGGGACAAGCTTTGGTGGGGTTTTAAAAGTAAAGGCTATGCAGTACTTGGGATTCAATTTAATGCAATCGCGACTCAATGATGCAAGAATAAGATAGAGGCAATAGGTACTATATGTATGCAAGCATGTGGTAGTGCTTGCTGGCAGCTCGATTGAAGCGAGAGAAGGATGCAGGTAGTGCTCCTGGTTCTCTTGATATAACCCACCTTTCGTGATACATTCGAAGAAGAACCAAACAAACAAGGGCCAACATAAATAAAGTGCACAAGCATATGAATACAATGCGACAAGCAAACAATCATGCCATGATGAATGATGCACACTTTGCATGGCATTAAAGTAGCATGGCATGGGTGAGGTGTAGAATACAAGAAATAAACATTTTATTGAGTTTTAATCATATTTTATACTCAAATAAGTTGCTGTACACTTTATATTTATATGATGCATGCTGCAAAGCAGAACAAGGAATGCATAAACAGAAAGGTCTCGTCGAGCTAATCATTTTAGACATATTATTTGTTAAATTTGAAGTTATAAAACAAAAGTTATTAATTAATTAAGGAAAAAGGGCATTTTATTGTAATTTTAATCAACTTGAAAATCAAAGTGTCCAAAATATATTTTGAAGGGCATATTTGAATTCCTCATATTTTTCTGATTTCAAAACATATATTATTTGTATTATTTGGGTTTATATTTTAAAAGTTATTTGTAAACAGATTTGAAATTTGAATTAAATTTAATTTGAAAAGTTTGAATTAAAAGCAATCTGGAAACTTTTGTCACTCGCTCAAATCTAGCCACAGACAATGACAGGTGGGGCCTGGTGACTGGGCCACTAGCTCAGAAAACCCTGTCACTTGAGCACGCCCGGCCACAGTGGATGGAGGTGGGTCCGAGGCTTCTTGACCCACGCTGATGGCGGATGGCGCCACGCGGCCTGTGGGGATTGCGGGTTGAGGCGGTGTAAAACCCAGGCGCCTAACTGCAAAGTGGTACTCCGGCTGTCAGGTGGGCTCGGGCGGACGGGTTAGGTAAAAAAAGATGGGGGTTGTCTGCTGACGGCGCCTTTGTGCTTCTTCTCTGAATCTCTGACGACAAAACGGTGTTCGACAGGCGGGGCTCGATGCAGGGGTCGATCCACATATGGATCAACCAATGTCATTGCATATGTGTTCTTTCCACAAACCACACATGGATCAACTAGTGTCATTGCATGTGTGTTATTTCCACAAACAACACATGGATCAACCAGTGGTCATTGCATGTGTCTTCTTTTCCACAAACCACATATGGATCCATTAGAGTCATAGCATGTGTGTTATTCTCACAAACCACACATGGATCAACCAATGGCATTGCATGTGTGTTATTTCCACAAACCACACATGGATAAACCAATGGCATTGCATGTGTGTTCTTTCCACAAACCACACATGGATCAACCAGTGTCATTGCATGTGTGTTCTTTCCACAAATCACATATGGACCAACTAGAGTCATTGCTTGTGTGTTCTTATACTAAAACCAACACTATAATCATTGGTTGTGTGTTCTTTACACAAACCACTTATGGATCCACCAGTGTTCATTGCATGTGTGTTCTTTTCCAAAAACCACATATGGATCGACTAGTGGTCATTGCATGTGTGTTCTTTTCATAAACCACATGTGGACCCACTAGAGTCATTTCATGTGTGTTCTTATACTAAAACCAGCACTAGACTCATTGCATGTGTGTTCTTTTCCACAAACCACACATGGATCCACTAGTGTTCATTGCATGTGTGTTCTTTTCCACAAACCACTTATAGATCAACCAGTGGTCATTGCATGTCTGTTCTTTTCACAAACTACATGTGGACCCACTAGAGTCATTGTATGTGTGTTCTTATACTAAAACTAGCACTAGAGTCATTGCATGTGTGTTCTTTCCACAAACCACACATGGATCAACCAGTGTCATTGCATGTGTGTTCTTTCCACAAATCACATATGGACCCATTAGAGTCATTGCTTGTGTGTTCTTATACTAAAACCAGCACTAGAGTCATTGCATGTGTGTTCTTTTCACAAACAACATATGGATCCACCAGTGTTCACTGCATGTGTGTTCTTTCCACAAGCCACTTATGGATCCACCAGTGTTCATTGCATGTGTGTTCTTTTCCACAAACCACTTATGGATAAACAAGTGGTCATTGCATGTGTGTTCTTTTCACAAACTACATGTGGACCCACTAGAGTCATTGTATGTGTTTTCTTATACTAAAACTAGCACTAGAGTCCTTGCATGTGTGTTCTTTCCACAAACCACACATGGATCAACCAGTGGCATTGCAAGTGTGTTCTTTTCATAAACCACACATGGATCAACCAGTGTTCACTACATGTCTGTTCTTTCCACAAACCACATATGGATCAACCAGTGGTCATTGCATGTGTGTTCTTTTCCACAAACCACTTATGGATCAACAAGTGGTCATTGCATCTCTGTTCTTTCCACAAACCACTTATGGATCCACCAGTGTTCATTGCATGTGTGTTCTTTTCCAAAAACCACATATGGGTCAAGCAGTAGTCATTGCATGTGTGTTCTTATACTAAAACCAGCACTAGACTCATTGCATGTGTGTTATTTTCAACAAACCACTTATGGATCAACCAATGTTCACTGCATGTGTGTTCTTATACTAAAACTAGCATTAGAGTCATTGCATGTGTGTTCTTTCCACAAACCACTTATAGATCCACCAGTGTTCATTGCATGTGTGTTCTTTTCCACAAACCATATATGGATCAACTAGTGGTCATTGCATGTGTGTTCTTTTCACAAACCAGATGTGGACCCACTAGATTCATTGCACGTGTGTTCTTATACTAAAACCAGCACTATACTCATTCCATGTGTGTTCTTTTCACAAACCACACATGGATCCACCACTGTCATTGCATGTGTGTTGTTTCCACAAACCACACATGGATCAACCAGTGGTCATTGCATCTGTGTTCTTTTCCACAAACCACATATGGATCCATTAGAGTCATTGCATGTGTGTTCTTATACTAAAACTACCACTAGAGTCATTGCATGTGTGTTCTTTCCACAAACCATACATGGATCAAGCTGTGTCATTGCATGTGTGTTCTTTCAACAAACCACACATGGATCAACTAGTGTCATTGCATGTGTGTTATTTCCACAAACCACACATGGATCAACCAGTGGTCATTGCATGTGTGTTCTTTTCACAAACCACATATGGACCCACTAGAGTCATTGCATGTGTGTTCTTTCCACAAACCACACAATGATCAACCAGTATGATTGCAAGTGTGTTCCTGACATGAACCACATATGGACCCACTAGGGTCATTGCATGTGTGTTCTATTCACAAACCACACATGGATAAACCGGTGTCATTGCACGTGTGTTCTTTCCACAAACCACATATGGATCAACCAGTGTCATTGCATGTGTGTGTTTTCCACAAACCACATATGGACCCACTAGAGTCATTGCATGTGTGTTCTTTCCACAAACCACACATGGCTCAACCAGTGTCATTGCATGTGTGTTCCTGACATGAACCACATATCGACCCACTAGAGTCATTGCATGTGTGTTCTATCCACAAACCACACATGGATCAACCGGTGTCATTGCACGTGTGTTCTTTCCACAAACCACATATGGATCAACCAGTGTCATTGCATGTGTGTTCTTTCCACAAACCACACATGGATCAACTAGTGTCATTGCATGTGTGTTATTTCCACAAACCACACATGGATCAACCAGTGGTCATTGCATGTGTGTTCTTTTCCACAAACCACATATGGATCCATTAGAGTCAGTGCATGTGTGTTATTTCCACAAACCACACATGGATCAACAAATGGCATTGCATGTGTATTCTTTCCACAAACCACACATGGATTAACCACTGTCATTGCATGTGTGTTCTTTCCACAAATCACATATGGACCCACTAGAGTCATTGCTTATGTATTCTTATAATAAAACCAGCACTAGAGTCATTGCATGTGTGTTCTTTCCACAAACCACACATGGATCAACTAGTGTCATTTCATGTGTGTTCCTGACATGAACCACATATGGACCCACTAGAGTCATTGCTTGTGTGTTCTTATACTAAAACCAGCACTAGAGCCATTGCATGTGTCTTCTTTCCACAAACCACAGATGTATCAACCAGTGTCATTGCATGTGTGTTCCTGACATGAACCACACATGGACCCACTAGAGTCATTGCATGTGTGTTCTATCCACAAACCACACATGGATCAACCAGTGGTCATTGCACGTGTGTTCTTTCCACAAACCACATATGGATCAACCAATGTCATTGCATGTGTGTTCTTTCCACAAACCACACATGGATCAACTAGTGTCATTGCATGTGTGTTATTTCCACAAACAACACATGGATCAACCAGTGGTCATTGCATGTGTCTTCTTTCCACAAACCACACATTGATCAACCAGTGTCATTGTCTGTGTGTTCTTTCCACAAATCACATATGGACCCACTAGAGTCATTGCTTGTGTGTTCTTATACTAAAACCAGCACTAGAGCCATTGCATGTGTCTTCTTTCCACAAACCACACATGTATCAACCAGTGTCATTGCATGTGTGTTCCTGACATGAACCACACATGGACCCACTAGAGTCATTGCATGTGTGTTCTATCCACAAACCACACATGGATCAACCAGTGGTCATTGCACGTGTGTTCTTTCCACAAACCACATATGGATCAACCAATGTCATTGCATGTGTGTTCTTTCCACAAACCACACATGGATCAACTAGTGTCATTGCATGTGTGTTATTTCCACAAACAACACATGGATCAACCAGTGGTCATTGCATGTGTCTTCTTTTCCACAAACCACATATGGATCCATTAGAGTCATTGCATGTGTGTTATTCTCACAAACCACACATGGATCAACCAATGGCATTGCATGTGTGTTATTTCCACAAACCACACATGGATAAACCAATGGCATTGCATGTGTGTTCTTTCCACAAACCACACATGGATCAACCAGTGTCATTGCATGTGTGTTCTTTCCACAAATCACATATGGACCAACTAGAGTCATTGCTTGTGTGTTCTTATACTAAAACCAGCACTATAATCATTGGTTGTGTGTTCTTTACACAAACCACTTATGGATCCACCAGTGTTCATTGCATGTGTGTTCTTTTCCAAAAACCACATATGGATCGACTAGTGGTCATTGCATGTGTGTTCTTTTCACAAACCACATGTGGACCCACTAGAGTCATTTCATGTGTGTTCTTATACTAAAACCAGCACTAGACTCATTGCATGTGTGTTCTTTTCCACAAACCACACATGGATCCACCAGTGTTCATTGCATGTGTGTTCTTTTCCACAAACCACTTATGGATCAACCAGTGGTCATTGCACGTGTGTTCTTTTCACAAACTACATGTGGACCCACTAGAGTCATTGTATGTGTGTTCTTATACTAAAACTAGCACTAGAGTCATTGCATGTGTGTTCTTTCCACAAACCACACATGGATCAACCAGTGTCATTGTGTAGCATCCCAATTGTCTAACAATTGCAATGCTACTAGCCTAGTCTATATATAATGGCTACTTCCTACATATAATTGTTGCATCATAATGATATCATGCTCATGTCATCATGCCACCTTGCATTTGAGCATCATATAAAACCCTTTTTGTTTTGGTTCTTATCTCATATGCATTATTAATTGTAGTTGCCTCTTGATACATTGTATTTGGTTTTTGATAAATGCTTGATGCCCAAGTTGAGTTGGGGGCATTTCTCTTTCAACTCCACCACCTTTCTTTGGCTTCATCTAAATTCCACCACCCTAGTCATATATGAGCCATTGCTTTTCTTTTGCTATTTAAATCTAGCTCATATGTGTTGGTGTGGATCCATTCTATGTCTACATGCTCCATATATGATGTATGTTGTTTTCACAATATTAATTATGTGGAGCCTCATGGCCACCTTTGAATGTCATGTGAGTAGAATCTTCCTTTTACCTTCCATATGGTTGTTCTGGCTAATTGAGCTTGTTTAAATATAATGGTGGCCAAATAATATTTAGTGGCATATACACACTAGCATGGCCTATTATATTCAATTATGCTTGACTCTACCATTCCCATATATTCTTCAAGCTTGTATCTAGTGGGTTGGAATTTATTCAAATAGTGATGTGCATGCATGTAATAAGTTCCCATATGTACTATAGTTGTTTTTACAACTAATAGAAGTGGCTATTCACATTCATGCATGCCCCATGCAACATCACCATCCCTTCCCCTTACCCATTCATGTGAGTTTGTTTGAGGTTTTTCTTTGGTGTGGATTTAAATCACATGGGCATCTCCATGCTAACAAGAGGATTTTCCCTCCCTCTCTCTCTAATCCTCTCTCCAAAAACCTAGTTCTAAGCTTAACCCTAACCACCCCATCTACCCCCTCCTAGCCAACCCTAACCGAGCCCCTCTAGTCCTAGGAAGCTCACCCAGCCTCTCTCCTCTCTCTCTTTCTCTCTGCCAGCAGCCCCACCCGAGCCTACCCTCCTTGGACGCTCCCTGGTCCCACCTGCAGCCTCTCCACGACCTACCTGCCCTGCCCTGCCCGAGCAAGCACGTGAGGAGGAGGGAAAAGGTGGCACCCGATCCACCTTATCTACCCCTGCCTCGGCTGCTCCTCCTGTCTCTCCCTCC
Organism: Avena insularis; assembly: GCA_023614405.1. Classification (NCBI taxonomy): domain Eukaryota; kingdom Viridiplantae; phylum Streptophyta; class Magnoliopsida; order Poales; family Poaceae; genus Avena; species Avena insularis. Next base: position 293,438,207 of record CM042690.1, on the reverse strand, counting down.
CTTTTCCTCCTTCCCCACGTCTCCTCTGGCCTCTCCAGATCTACCCCAGGGCCTTGCCCTCTCCTCTACTTCCTCCCCACCAACGGCACCCTCCCTCTCTGTCGCCGGCGCCCCACCGTCGGTGTCCACCACCGATCCCTCGAACCAGCAGGCGGGCGTGGCGTGGAGGTTATCGAGGGAGCCGAGGAGGTTCCCCTGTATCGACCAGTAACCGCCAGCGAGGAGGAGAAGGACCAGAGCCGAAGATCACCGCCGCCACCGACGCCAAACCCTAGCTCCGCCGGCCTCTGCTTCCTCGCTGATCCGTCGTCTCCCAGCCCGATCCAACACCACCAACCAAACCACGGTGAGCTCCTCTACCTCCTGGACACGCTCTGCCTCACCGTACCGCCCTAGCCCCGCCGTCCTTTTCGTCGAACGCCCACCGTGCGCGCCGTCCGTTGTAGTCTGCAACCTCCCCGCGCCGCGCCAGCCTCTTCTAGCCTGCGTCCACCCTCCTAACACCAAGCCTAGCCTACCGCAGTGGCTGCCGCCTCCGCGCGCGAGCCCCAGGTCCCCGGATCGAATCCCCCACGCGCCGCGCCTGCGTCGGTCGCGCACTGATCGGTCATCAGCGCAGAGAAGATCCATAGTGGCCGCGAACCTTTTGTGCTTAGCCCCCTCTGTTTTCTCCCGCTCAACCCGCGCTCCTCGAGACCCCACCTGTCCGTGCCTATGGCGTTTTTGCAAAAAAGTACTCGCAGTTTCGAACCCTTAACCCGCGCTCCAGCTCGGCCGCTTTGTGATCCATGCGCTGTTCATTGTACGTGGGCCGTGGCATTGGCCCCACCTGTCATTCGCAGAGGCTAGGTAAAGCCGCGGGGAGAAAACCCTTCCTGTGCGCGTGTGTCCAAATAAGTTAAATTCCGTTTTCTGTTTAATTTAAACCTTTTTCAAATTAAGTTAAATTCAAATTTAAATCTGTTTTAAAATATCTTTTAAAATATAATTCCAAATAACACAAATAATATATGTTTTAAAATCAGAAAAATGTGAGGATTTCAAATATGCCCTTCAAAACATTGTTTGAACACTTTAAATTTCGAGTTGATTAAAATTACAACAAAATGCCCCTTTTCTTAATTAATTAATAACTTTTGTTTTATAACTCCGAATTTGACAAATAATATGTCTAAATCGATCAGCTCGACGAGACCTTTCTGTTTATGCATTCCTTGTTCTGATTTGCAGCATGCATCATATAAATATAAAGTATACAACAACTTATTCGAGTATAAAATGTGATTAAAACTCAATAAAAGGCTTTATTCTCGTATTCCACACCTCACCCATGCCATGCTACTTAATGCCATGCAAATTGTGCATCATTCATCATGGCATGATTGTTTGCTTGTCGCATTTTATTCATATGCTTGTGCACTTTATTTATGTTGGCCCTTGTTTGTTTGGTTCTTCTTGAATAGGCTTTGGCGGGGGATTTACCAAGAAAACCAGAGCACTACCAGATCCTTCTCTCGCTTCAAGCGAGCTGCCGGCAAGCACTACCACATGCTTGCATACATATAGTACCTATTGCCTCTATCTTATTCTTGCATCATGGAGTCGCGATTGCATTAAACTGAATCCCAAGTACTGCATAGCCTTTACTTTTAAACTCCACCGAAGCTTGTTCCTCCATCCCATGTGCCATTACTACAGGAGTTGTTTGAGCCATGCGAGTCATAGAACAGCATGTGTAGGGTATGTGAGTGTCTGATGGATAACGAGGTACCTAAACAACTTAACCTGAGTAGTAATGGGATAACTAATGAAAGTGGCACCGGTGAGCAATATCTGCTATTTGGTTTTCATGCTCACTTGTGTCCGTGGGACCCAGTACTTGATTCCTGTTCCTTGAATATTCGTGCTATCCACATCTGGGAGGCCTATGGACCCCCACAGCGAAGCTTGATTCATTCTTATTTCTTGGGGCCACAATTAGTTTGGGGCTTTATTACTATCTGTACTTATGCCATGCTTTCTGCTTTATTTAAGATTGTGCGTGGAGCACCTTTGTTTTAGGTCCGTTTGTTTTATGTCGACAAGCCTAGTCACACTTTCGGGTTCCCAGTCGTTTCTGCCGTCCACACAAACCTTGAGTCCGTCTCGGAGTCGCCAACTTCGTTCTGGGTAGCTTAATGGGGTGGCCCCTGAAATATTCTGAATCCTGTGATCGCTTTGTCATTTGCCTCGTTGGGTTTTGATTTGGTTTTCGAGGTTGATCGAGTGTGTGTTGCTATTTGTGCACCTGCAGGTAAAACTTTAAAGCCGTGTCCGCGGTTATGGATGACTTGGAGCACAGTTTCTCGATCATAGACAAGTATAACTAAAGTACCACTTTTAATTTGACTAAGTACCTGACTAGTAAATAGTGCAACACTCATGGAATGGATAATAAAACTGCCAACGGATGGGGGGTTGTTCGTCCGCTTCCTCGTTGGTAAGCGAGGAGGAGGATGGATCTGCTAATATTACTATTATAACTGCTGTTATTATTTCACGGACATCCGTCTATCTTTGGTTAGGCGGATGGTTAGCGAGTATCTATAGAATTGTTAGGTATTATCTTTTGCTGCAATTGCGTCACCCCAGGTTTTGTCCCCTTTAGAGGCATAAAGACTTGCTGAGTACCCCTAGGGTCTCACACGATAAATTGTTTGATTCAGATGAACAGGTAAACTCGCAAGATGGATCTTTGGGTGGAGGAGACGGACGATGTGGGCAACGATCATTCGGTGTAGAGATTCCGGGAACAGGGATCCGTGAGATCTATGGGCGGGATGTGTTTATTTATGGGGCATCTTATGCCGATTTGCTTCTTATCCGTACTCGGATCTTGTTTTTTTGCTTCCGCCTGATACTCTGATGTTTGATGTATGAGGAGATATCCTAAACTATTATATCTATCTAGGATATTTGGATCTTGCCGTATGGCGTTGCAATATTTCTATTTCTTTTAGATGGAATGGCTTTGAGGACTGTTGTATGGTGGCTTGCATACATACTCATTTGTGTATGTAGTTGATCCCTTCGCCTGCCGATTACGCCGCCCGTTCTTGTCCCGATGTTTGGAAATGGTTAGGACGGCCGAAAGGTCTACCTGTGAGTGGCATTTGGGCCCCACCGTACTATTTTAACCATTTCCGCTCATCCAACTTGTAACTAGGGCGTAATTCACGAGGTAGTTACAATTGGTATCAGAGCCATCCCGCCCTTCAGGGTCTCAGCCAAATGGTCGTTGTCAGTCTAGCAAATATTTTTGGTAGCTATGTATACTAGGGAAAAACAAAACGCGAGAGTAGGACTGCTTCCCCTTTTCTTCTTACCCACCCACCACCCTTTTTCTGGTAAGGAAGTGTAACGTTTTCAATCCTCTTCTTAAAATTCAAACTAGGATTCACGTGTTCGGGGTTTCCGTAGTACCATAGAAAGTGTGTGTGTGTGTGTGTAATTCCTTGTCTATCTGTTGCATCCAATTTGTTATCGCAATCTGCCTTTGGTTATCAACTGTTGGTACATTCCATACTGACAGGCTTTTGAAAACCGGCGCGATCTATCTGAATCCTTGTTAACCGGTGCCATCTTTTTAAGGGTGTCCTTCCTTCTAGCAACTCCACATTCTGTGAAATCATCAGTTGCTAATCTCTACCTGATAAGTGATTTTGCGCATCTATTGGTATTTTAATGCCGAAAAATGCGGAAAATTTTTCTTTGATACATCTGTGTTTCCACACTCCTTTCCAGTCGTGTGTGAAACATTATCTATCTCCCTTTTATCAGCATGTCCATGCTAACTCATTATTTTGGCACCGGCGCTTAATCCTAGAGTTTCATTTCATCTCCAATTCTCTTGGGCTAATTACATAACATGTGTCGATCCGATGCTGGTGATTGTAATTTGGTTCTCGGCATAGCTATATGACACTTATCATGAGTGGACTATGGAAAATGCAATCACCACTATCCTCCAAATGGTGACGGTTATCTCCTGTGATTTTGAGTACACCGTGATCATATCTATGCATATTCAAGCATCTTTGGCAATCCGGAGTTTCTCAAGGCACTACGGTGATATCATCTGTCCATCATGTTGCACATCTTTTTGAACTCCATATCTGCAAAATTCTCTTTGAGACGAGGGAATTGCATAATTTCGTCTCTGATAGCTTTGCTTAAGGTATGATCTATCATCGTTCTTTATCCATGATCTCTTTATCTTTATAACCGGTGATCCAATCGACAATGTGAACCAGGTAACATCTCCTTTTCTTCCGAAGGACCAGATAATCTATTCTGCCAGCGCATCTTCTTCAACAGGAATCCTTACTCGTAACGTTGATCTTTCAAAGAGCGTTGAGCTCAGAAAGTGTTTCGAGCATTTGTTCGTTTCTCCCGCCTCTTGAACTTGGTATTCTGGGAATATCTTGTTAATCCATGGGGGTATATGTTGATAATATGCTTGCCTATTCGATATCAATGGAAGGACATGGAAGATCATCTGTGTCTCTTTCTCTCAAGCTTCGAGAACACTGCCTGTGTGCAAAGTTCTCAAAGCGTGAATTCTGGCTTCTTGAAGTCACCTATCTCGACCACGTCCTTCTGCTAAATACATTGCATCAATTCTGGGATTAGCAAGTCCATTGTTAATTCCATCCTCCATCTTCAACCAATCCGGAGTTGTTCCTTGTTGGCAAGTTATCATCGTCGTTCCGCCGTAGTTTTCCTCAAAACTGCTAAATCTCTCTCTCAATCATTTCAAGAAGAACATGGAGTTCTTTCACCTCAGTCTCGTCAAGTAATCTCTTGAAACCCTCTTGCTCTATCGTCTATGCTCAATCCACCGGAGGCCATGAAGACCTTCCAGATCTTGTATTCCTTCCGTTCAAGTTGGTGCTATCTTTTCCGTAGCTGTTGAATCTTGCAGTTCTTCTCTGTAAACTTCCTTCATATCTTTCCGGTGGCTTGGTACTTCAGACATGACGACAACATCATCATCTTTATCTATCTACGAATCCGGTGAATCGTTTGCATCTATCCTTGTTTTCTAACGAAGTTCCATGAGTTATTGTCAATACCTTCAGCCTGTTTCGGTAGTTGGGTTGCATGGTTTTCTTATCCATGTGCGGAGTAATGTTTTGAGTGCGGGATGGAGTAGCTACCATACCACTACTCTTATCATTCGCTCTTGTACATTGAATTGGTGAATTAATGTGATTTCACTCATTCCACGGAAGTTAGAAGTGGCCTTTATCCCTTGATACTTTTACTTCCGTCCTTGTTTTTCCGGAGTGCTCTCTCGACGAAAGTAATCAATAATCTCTTGTTGGTGGTCTGTCTATTCTAGATGGAGCAAAATCTTCAATTATCTGGTGAAGCAGGCATAAACTCTTTTCTGTCCTCGTCATTCTATCGATGCTCGACATCCACAAACAAGATGAAAGGAAACTATCCCTCTCTTTGTTTCATCAATTCTTTTTCTGTGGTAAAGCCAATTATGGTTGAGGCCATCAGCCGCAAATCTATTGCGTTAGCCTCAAGGCTAAAGAAAGCAATAAGTATCTACAATAAACTCCAGATCCCCCATATTCTTTGCTTCTCGGGATTCCACCATGATCTAGCTTCACTTCCGTCTCTAGAAGTTATATCCGCACACCTCAATTGCGTGATCCTTGGTTCTTACCGGCGCAACAAGAATCTAATCCAACGATGTCTAACTAAATCTTTCTGTTGATATCAAGGGACTCTATTGTTTGAAGGCAATATTGTTTCCGTACTTCATTTCTCAAATCCGAGAGAAGGTACGATGCTATTGTCATAGTGGTACAAACCTCTCCAACCTAATCTTCCGGCGAGATAAAGATTCATCCTCTCTAGTATCGGTAAATCTTTAATCTTAACGGTGTGTCTTTCTTTATTCATGATACATCATCTTGTCTTTTTCTTTCACAAGTGGTTCTATTCTTTTATCATGTTTCTTGGGAAAACCGGAGCTATGTCATCCTATCCTTCTTGTCTCACGACAATCCGTCAACTCTTCTAACCCGTTGTTTCTCAAGCAAAACGCAAGACTCGCAACAAGACTAGCAAGTTTTGCAAGGTGTAGTGGTCGCACCATTCCGTTGTTCATCAACTTGGGAACACGAGGGTCACCTTCGTTCGAACACCCGTATCTCCTTGTGTTGTTTTCTTTTTCCTAGGAATCTCGGGGAGAGATTCTTGTTTAGTGGGGGAGAGTTGTAGCATCCCAATTGTCTAACAATTGCAATGCTACTAGCCTAGTCTATATATAATGGCTACTTCCTACATATAATTGTTGCATCATAATGATATCATGCTCATGTCATCATGCCACCTTGCATTTGAGCATCATATAAAACCCTTTTTGTTTTGGTTCTTATCTCATATGCATTATTAATTGTAGTTGCCTCTTGATACATTGTATTTGGTTTTTGATAAATGCTTGATGCCCAAGTTGAGTTGGGGGCATTTCTCTTTCAACTCCACCACCTTTCTTTGGCTTCATCTAAATTCCACCACCCTAGTCATATATGAGCCATTGCTTTTCTTTTGCTATTTAAATCTAGCTCATATGTGTTGGTGTGGATCCATTCTATGTCTACATGCTCCATATATGATGTATGTTGTTTTCACAATATTAATTATGTGGAGCCTCATGGCCACCTTTGAATGTCATGTGAGTAGAATCTTCCTTTTACCTTCCATATGGTTGTTCTGGCTAATTGAGCTTGTTTAAATATAATGGTGGCCAAATAATCTTTAGTGGCATATACACACTAGCATGGCCTATTATATTCAATTATGCTTGATTCTACCATTCCCATATATTCTTCAAGCTTGTATCTAGTGGGTTGGAATTTATTCAAATAGTGATGTGCATGCATGTAATAAGTTCCCATATGTACTATAGTTGTTTTTACAACTAATAGAAGTGGCTATTCACATTCATGCATGCCCCATGCAACATCACCATCCCTTCCCCTTACCCATTCATGTGAGTTTGTTTGAGGTTTTTCTTTGGTGTGGATTTAAATCACATGGGCATCTCCATGCAAACAAGTGGATTTTCCCTCCCTCTCTCTCTAATCCTCTCTCCAAAAACCTAGTTCTAAGCTTAACCTAACCACCCCATCTACCCTCCTAGCCAACCCCTAACCGAGGCCCCTCTAGTCCTAAGGCTCACAGCCTCTCCCTCCTCCTCTCTCTCTTTCTCTCTGCCCGGCCCCACCCGAGCCTACCCTCCTTGGGCGCTCCCTGGTCCCACTGCAGCCTCTCCACGACCTACACCCCTGCCCGAGCAAGCACGTGAGGAGGAGGGAAAAGGTGGCACCCGAGCCACCTTATCTACCCCTGCCTCGGCTGCTCCTCCTCTCTCTCCCTCCCTTTTCCTCCTTCCCCACGTCTCCTCTGGCCTCTCCAGATCTACCCCAGGGCCTTGCCCTCTCCTCTACTTCCTCCCCACCAACGGCACCCTCCCTCTCTGGCGCCCCCGTCGGTGTCCACCACCGATCCCTCGAACCAGCAGGCGGGCGTGGCGTGGAGGTTGTCGAGGGAGCCGAGGAGGTTCCCCTGTATCGACCAGTAACCGCCAGCGAGGAGGAGAAGGACCAGAGTCGAAGATCACCGACGCCACCGACGCCAAACCCTAGCTCCGCCGACCTCTGCTTCCTCGCCGATCCGTTGTCTCCCAGCCCGATCCAACACCACCAACCAAACCACGGTGAGCTCCTCTACCTCCTGGACAAGCTCCGCCTCACCGTACCGCCCTAGCCCCGCCGTCCGTTGTAGTCTGCAACCTCCCCGCGCCGCGCCAGCCTCTTCTAGCCTGCGTCCACCCTCCTAACACCAAGCCTAGCCTACCGCAGTGGCTGCCGCCTCCGCGCGCGAGCCCCAGGTCCCCGGATCGAATCCCCCACGCGCCGCGCCTGCGTCGGTCGCGCACCGATCGGTCATCAGCGCAGAGAAGATCCACAGTGGCCGCGAACCTTTTGCGCTTAGCCCCCTCTTGCAAAAAGCGTTGCCATTTGAACCCTTAACCCGGCGCTCATTTCACGCTGGCAGTCTGGCCTGCGCTTCGTTTGGCACGTGGGCCGTGGCGGCCCCACTGTCATTCGCAGAGGCTAGGTAAAGCGGTGAAAACCCTTCTCTTGTGTGTCCCGGTCATTACGGCCCCATTTGTCAATGTCTGCGGAGGTCTGTCTGTGTGAGAAAAGGATTTCCGTTTTCTGTTTTAATTTAAACCTTTTTCAAATTAAGTTAAATTCAAATTTAAATCTGTTTTAAAATATCTTTTAAAATATAATTCCAAATAACACAAATAATATATGTTTTGAAATCAGAAAAATGTGAGGATTTCAAATATGCCCTTCAAAACATTGTTTGAACACTTTAAATTTCGAGTTGATTAAAATTACAACAAAATGCCCCTTTTCTTAATTAATTAATAACTTTTGTTTTATAACTCCGAATTTGACAAATAATATATCTAAATCGATCAGCTCGACGAGACCTTTCTGTTTATGCATTCCTTGTTCTGATTTGCAGCATGCATCATATAAATATAAACTATACAGCAACTTATTCGAGTATAAAATGTGATTAAAACTCAATAAAAGGCTTTATTCTCGTATTCCACACCTCACCCATGCCATGCTACTTAATGCCATGCAAATTGTGCATCATTCATCATGGCATGATTGTTTGCTTGTCGCATTTTATTCATATGCTTGTGCACTTTATTTATGTTGGCCCTTGTTTGTTTGGTTCTTCTTCGAATAGACGCTGAGCAGGGGATTTACCAAGAAAACTAGGAGCACTACCCAGATCCTTCTCTCGCTTCAACTGAGCTGCCAGGCAAGCACTACCACATGCTTGCATACATATAGTACCTATTGCCTCTATCTTATTCTTGCATCATGGAGTCGCGATTGCATTAAACTGAATCCCAAGTACTGCATAGCCTTTACTTTTAAACTCCACCGAAGCTTGTTCCTCCATCCCATGAGCCATTACTACAGGAGTTGTTTGAGCCATGCGAGTCGTAGAACAACATGTGTAGGGTATGTGAGTGTCTGATGGATAACGAGGTACCTAAACAACTTAACCTGAGTAGTAATGGGATAACTAATGAAAGTGGCACCGGTGAGCAATATCTGCTATTTGGTTTTTCATGCTCACTTGTGTCCCGTAGGACCCCGAGTACTTGATTCCTGTTCCTTGAATATTCGCGCTATCCACATCCGGGAGGCCTATGGACCCCCCTGAGCCAGAGCTTGATTCATTCTTATTTCTTGGGGCCACAATTAGTTTGGGGCTTTATTACTATCCTGTACTTATGCCATGCTTTACTGCTTTATTTAAGATTGTGCGTGGAGCACCTGTACTGTTTAGGTCCGTGACACGTTTTATTGTATCGACAAGCCAGTCACACTTTGGGTTCCCGATCGTTTGGCCCACACAAACCTTGAGTCCGTCTCGGAGTCGGCTAACTTCGTTGCGGGTAGCTTAATGGGGTGGCCCCTGAAATATTTCTGAATCCTGTGATCGCTTTGTCGTGACTGCCTCGTTGGGTTTTGATTTGGTTTTTCCGAGGTTGATCGAGTGTGTGTTGCTATTTGTGCACCCCTGCAGGGTAAAACTTTCTGAAAGCCGTGTCCGCGGTTATGGACGACTTGGAGCACAGTTTCTCGATCATAGACAAGTATAACTAAAGTACCGCTTTTAATTTGACTAAGTACCTGACTAGTAAATAGTGCAACACTCATGGAATGGATAATAAAACTGCCAACGGATGGGGGGTTGTTCGTCCGCTTCCTCGTTGGTAAGCGAGGAGGAGGATGGATCTGCTAATATTACTATTATAACTGCTGTTATTATTTCACGGACATCCGTCTATCTTTGGTTAGGCGGATGGTTAGCGAGTATCTATAGAATTGTTAGGTATTATCTTTTGCTGCAATTGCGTCACCCTGTTTTGTCCCTTTAGAGGCATAAAGACTTGCTGAGTACCCTAGGGTCTCACACGATAAATTGTTTGATTCAGATGAGCAGTAAACTCGCAAGATGGATCTTTGGGTGGAGGATACAGACGATGTGGGCAACGATCATTCGTGTAGAGATTCCGGAACGGGATCCGTGAGATCTGTGGGCGGGATGTGTTTATTTATGGGGCATCTTATGCCGATTTGCTTCTTATCCGTACTCGGATCTTGTTTTTATACACTGATACTCTGAGGTTTGATGTATGAGGAGATATCCTAAACTATTATATCTATCTAGGATATTTGGATCTTGCCGTATGGCGTTGCAATATTTCTATTTCTTTTAGATGGAATGGCTCTAAGGACTGTATGGTGGCTTGCATACATACTCATTTGTGTATGTAGTTGATCCTTCTTGCCGATTCGCTTGTTCTTGTCCCGATGTTTGGAAATGGTTAGGGCGGCGAAAGGTTCACTGTGAGTGGCATTTGGGCCCCACGTACTATTTTAACCATTTCCTCTCATCCAGCTTGTAACTAGGGCGTAATTCACCGAGTTAGTTACAATTGGTATCGAGCCATCCCGCCCTTGAGGTCTCAGCCAAATGGTCGTTGTCGGTCTAGCAAATATTTTTGGTAGCTATGTATACTAGGGAAAAACAAAGCGAAGAGTGTTGCTTCCCCTTTTCTTCTTACCCACCCACCACCCTTTTTCTGGTAAGGAAGTGTAACGTTTTCAATCCTCTTCTTAAAATTCAAACTAGGATTCACGTGTTCGGGGTTTCCGTAGTACCATAGAAAGTGTGTGTGTGTGTGTGTGTGTGTAATTCTTTGTCTATCTGTTGCATCCAATTTGTTATCGCAATCTGCCTTTGGTTATCAACTGTTGGTACATTCCATCTTGTGGGCTTTTGAAAACCGGCGCGATCTATCGACTCCTTGTTAACAGTGCCATCTTTTAAGGGTGTCCTTCCTTCTAGCAACTCCACATTCGTGAAATCATGGGTTGCTAATCTCTACGATAAGTGATTTTGCGCATCTATTGGTATTTTAATGCCGAAAAATGCGGAAAATTTTTCTTTGATACATCTGTGTTTCCACACTCCTTTCCAGTCGTGTGTGAAACATTATCTATCTCCCTTTTATCAGCATGTCCATGCTAACTCATTATTTTGTCACCGGCGCTTAATCCTAGAGTTTCATTTCATCTCCAATTCTCTTGGGCTAATTACATAACATGTGTTGATCCGATGCTGGTGATTGTAATTTGGTTCTCGGCATAGCTATATGACACTTATCATGAGTGGACTATGGAAAATGCAATCACCACTATCCTCCAAATGGTGACGGTTATCTCCTGTGATTTTGAGTACACCGTGATCATATCTATGCATATTCAAGCATCTTTGGCAATCCGGAGTTTCTCAAGGAACTACGGTCTATCATCATCCATCATCATGTCGCACATCTTTTTGAACTCCATATCTGCAAAATTCTCTTTGAGACGAGGGAATTGCATAATTTCGTCTCTGATAGCTTTACTTAAGCTATGATCTATCATCGTTCTTTATCCAACATCTCTTTATCTTTGTAACCGGTGATCCAATCGACAATGTGAACCAGGTAACATCTCTTTTTCTTCAGAAGGACCAGATAATCTATTCTGCCAGGGCATCTTCTTCAACAGGAATCCTTACTCGTAACGTTGATCTTTCAAAGAGCGTTGAGCTCAGAAAGTGTGTTCTTTTCATAAACCACACATGGGTCAACCAGTGTTCACTACATGTCTGTTCTTTCCACAAACCACATATGGATCAACCAGTGGTCATTGCATGTGTGTTCTTTTCCACAAACCACTTATGGATCAACAAGTGGTCATTGCATCTGTGTTCTTTCCACAAACCACTTATGGATCCACCAGTGTTCATTGCATGTGTGTTCTTTTCCAAAAAGCACATATGGGTCAAGCAGTAGTCATTGCATGTGTGTTCTAATACTAAAACCAGCACTAGACTCATTGCATGTGTGTTATTTTCAACAAACCACTTATGGATCAACCAGTGTTCACTGCATGTGTGTTCTTATACTAAAACCAGCATTAGAGTCATTGCATGTGTGTTCTTTCCACAAACCACTTATGGATCCACCAGTGTTCATTGCATGTGTGTTCTTTTCCACAAACCATATATGGATCAACTAGTGGTCATTGCATGTGTGTTCTTTTCACAAACCAGATGTGGACCCACTAGAGTCATTGCATGTGTGTTCTTATACTAAAACCAGCACTATACTCATTCCATGTGTGTTCTTTTCACAAACCACACATGGATCCACCACTGTCATTGCATGTGTGTTGTTTCCACAAACCACACATGGATCAACCAGTGGTCATTGCATCTGTGTTCTTTTCCACAAACCACATATGGATCCATTAGAGTCATTGCATGTGTGTTCTTATACTAAAACTAGCACTAGAGTCATTGCATGTGTGTTCTTTCCACAAACCATACATGGATCAAGCTGTGTCATTGCATGTGTGTTCTTTCAACAAACCACACATGGATCAACTAGTGTCATTGCATGTGTGTTATTTCCACAAACCACACATGGATCAACCAGTGGTCATTGCATGTGTGTTCTTTTCACAAACCACATATGGACCCACTAGAGTTATTGCATGTGTGTTCTTTCCACAAACCACACAACGATCAACCAGTATCATTGCAAGTGTGTTCCTGACATGAACCACATATGGACCCACTAGAGTCATTGCATGTGTGTTCTATCCACAAACCACACATGGATCAACCGGTGTCATTGCACGTGTGTTCTTTCCACAAACCACATATGGATCAACCAGTGTCATTGCATATGTGTTTTTTCCACAAACCACATATGGACCCACTAGAGTCATTGCATGTGTGTTCTTTCCACAGACCACACATGGCTCAACCAGTGTCATTGCATGTGTGTTCCTGACATGAACCACATATCGACCCACAAGAGTCATTGCATGTGTGTTCTATCCACAAACAACACATGGATCAACCGGTGTCATTGCACGTGTGTTCTTTCCACAAACCACATATGGATCAACCAGTGTCATTGCATGTGTGTTCTTTCCACAAACCACACATGGATCAACTAGTGTCATTGCATGTGTGTTATTTCCACAAACCACACATGGATCAACCAGTGGTCATTGCATGTGTGTTCTTTTCCACAAACCACATATGGATCCATTAGAGTCAGTGCATGTGTGTTATTTCCACAAACCACACATGGATCAACAAATGGCATTGCATGTGTATTCTTTCCACAAACCACACATGGATCAACCACTGTCATTGCATGTGTGTTCTTTCCACAAATCACATATGGACCCACTAGAGTCATTGCTTATGTATTCTTATACTAAAACCAGCACTAGAGTCATTGCATGTGTGTTCTTTCCACAAACCACACATGGATCAACCAGTGTCATTGCATGTGTGTTCCTGACATGAACCACATATGAACCCACTAGAGTCATTGCATGTGTGTTCTATCCATAAACCACACATGGATCAACCAGTGGTCATTGCATGTGTGTTCTTTCCACAAACCACACATGTATCAACCAATGGCATTGCATACGTGTTCTTTCCACAAACCACACATGGATCAACCACTGTCATTGCATGTGTGTTCTTTCCACAAATCACATATGGACCCACTAGTGTCATTTCTTGTGTGTTCTTATACTAAAACCAGCACTAGACTCATTGCATGTGTGTTCTTTTCAGAAACCACACATGGATCCACCACTGTCATTGCATGTGTGTTCTTTCCACAAAACACACATGGATCAGCCAGTGTTCATTGCATGTGTGTTCTTTTCCAAAAACCACATGTGGATCAATCAGTGGTCATTGCATGTGTGTTCTTTTCACAAACCACATATGGACCCACTAGAGTCATTGCATGTGTGTTCTTATACTAAAACCAGCACTAGACTCATTACATGTGTGTTCTTTTCCACAAACCACTTATGGATCAACCAGTGTTCACTGCATGTGTGTTCTTATACTAAAACCAGCATTAGAGTCATTGCATCTATGTTCTTTCCACAAACCACTTATGGATCCACCAGTATTCATTGAATGTGTGTTCTTTTGCACAAACCACATATGGATCAACCAGTGGTCATTGCATGTGTGTTCTGTTCACAAACCACATGTGGACCCACTATAGTCATTGCATGTGTGTTCTTATACTAAAACCAACACTAGACTCGTTGCATGTGTGTTCTTTTCACAAACCACACATGGATCCACCAATGTCATTGCATGTGTGTTCTTTCCACAAACCACACATGGATCAACCAGTGGTCATTGCATGTGTGTTCGTTTCCACAAACCACATATGGATCCATTAGAGTCATTGCATGTGTGTTCTTATACTAAAACTAGCACTAGAGTCATTGCATATGTGTTCTTTCCACAAACCACACATGGATCAAGCAGTGTCATTGCATGTGTGTTCTTCCCACAAACCACATATGGATCAACCAGTGGTCATTGTATGTGTGTTCTTTTCACAAACCACATATGGACCCACTAGAGTCATTACATGTGTGTTCTTTCCACAAACCACACATGGATCAACCAGTGTCATTGCATGTGTGTTCCTGACATGAACCACATATGGACGCACTGGAGTCATTGCATGTGTGTTCTTTCCACAAACCACACATGGATCAACCGGTGTCATTGCACGTGTGTTCTTTCAACAAACCACATATGGATCATCTAGGTACATTGCATGTGTGTTCTTTCCACAAACCACACATGGATCAACTAGTGTCATTGCATGTGTGTTATTTCCACAAACCACACATGGATCAACCAGTGGTCATTGCATGTGTGTTCTTTTGCACAAACCACATATGGATCCATTAGAGTCATTGCATGTGTGTTCTTTCCACAAACCACACATGGATCAACTAGTGTCATTGCATGTGTGTTATTTCCACAAACCACACATGGATCAACAAGTGGTCATTGCATCTGTGTTCTTTCCACAAACCACTTATGGATCCACCAGTGTTCATTGCATGTGTGTTCTTTTCCAAAAACCACATATGGGTCAAGCAGTAGTCATTGCATGTGTGTTCTAATACTAAAACCAGCACTAGACTCATTGCATGTGTGTTATTTTCAACAAACCACTTATGGATCAACCAGTGTTCACTGCATGTGTGTTCTTATACTAAAACCAGCATTAGAGTCATTGCATGTGTGTTCTTTCCTCAAACCACTTATGGATCCACCAGTGTTCATTGCATGTGTGTTCTTTTCCACAAACCATATATGGATCAACTAGTGGTCATTGCATGTGTGTTCTTTTCACAAACCAGATGTGGACCCACTAGAGTAATTGCATGTGTGTTCTTATACTAAAACCAGCACTATACTCATTCCATGTGTGTTCTTTTCACAAACCACACATGGATCCACCACTGTCATTGCTTGTGTGTTGTTTCCACAAACCACACATGGATCAACCAGTGGTCATTGCATCTGTGTTCTTTTCCACAAACCACATATGGATCCATTAGAGTCATTGCATGTGTGTTATTATACTAAAACTAGCACTAGAGTCATTGCATGTGTGTTCTTTCCACAAACCATACATGGATCAAGCTGTGTCATTGCATGTGTGTTCTTTCAACAAACCACACATGGATCAACTAGTGTCATTGCATGTGTGTTATTTCCACAAACCACACATGGATCAACCAGTGGTCATTGCATGTGTGTTCTTTTCACAAACCACATATGGACCCACTAGAGTCATTGCATGTGTGTTCTTTCCACAAACCACACAACGATCAACCAGTATCATTGCAAGTGTGTTCCTGACATGAACCACATATGGACCCACTAGAGTCATTGCATGTGTGTTCTATCCACAAACCACACATGGATCAACCGGTGTCATTGCACGTGTGTTCTTTCCACAACCCACATATGGATCAACCAGTGTCATTGCATGTGTGATTTTTCCACAAACCATATATGGACCCACTAGAGTCATTGCATGTGTGTTCTTTCCATAGACCACACATGGCTCAACCAGTGTCATTGCATGTGTGTTCCTGACATGAACCACATATCGACCCACTAGAGTCATTGCATGTGTGTTCTATCCACAAACAACACATGGATCAACCGGTGTCATTGCACGTGTGTTCTTTCCACAAACCACATATGGATCAACCAGTGTCATTGCATGTGTGTTCTTTCCACAAACCACACATGGATCAACTAGTGTCATTGCATGTGTGTTATTTCCACAAACCACACATGGATCAACCAGTGGTCATTGCATGTGTGTTCTTTTCCACAAACCACATATGGATCCATTAGAGTCAGTGCATGTGTGTTATTTCCACAAACCACACATGGATCAACAAATGGCATTGCATGTGTATTCTTTCCACAAACCACACATGGATCAACCACTGTCATTGCATGTGTGTTCTTTCCACAAATCACATATGGACCCACTGGAGTCATTGCTTATGTATTCTTATACTAAAACCAGCACTAGAGTCATTGCATGTGTGTTCTTTCCACAAACCACACATGGATCAACCAGTGTCATTGCATGTGTGTTCCTGACATGAACCACATATGAACCCACTAGAGTCATTGCATGTGTGTTCTATCCATAAACCACACATGGATCAACCAGTGGTCATTGCATGTGTGTTCTTTCCACAAACCACACATGGATCAACCAATGGCATTGCATACGTGTTCTTTCCACAAACCACACATGGATCAACCAGTGTCATTGCATGTGTGTTCTTTCCACAAATCACATATGGACCCACTAGTGTCATTGCTTGTGTGTTCTTATACTAAAACCAGCACTAGACTCATTGCATGTGTGTTCTTTTCAGAAACCACACATGGATCCACCACTGTCATTGCATGTGTGTTCTTTCCACAAACCACACATGGATCAGCCAGTGTTCATTGCATGTGTGTTCTTTTCCAAAAACCACATGTGGATCAATCAGTGGTCATTGCATGTGTGTTCTTTTCACAAACCACATATGGACCCACTAGAGTCATTGCATGTGTGTTCTTATACTAAAACCAGCACTAGACTCATTACATGTGTGTTCTTTTCCACAAACCACTTATGGATCAACCAGTGTTCACTGCATGTGTGTTCTTATACTAAAACCAGCATTAGAGTCATTGCATCTATGTTCTTTCCACAAACCACTTATGGATCCACCAGTATTCATTGAATGTGTGTTCTTTTGCACAAACCACATATGGATCAACCAGTGGTCATTGCATGTGTGTTCTGTTCACAAACCACATGTGGACCCACTATAGTCATTGCATGTGTGTTCTTATACTAAAACCAACACTAGACTCGTTGCATGTGTGTTCTTTTCACAAACCACACATGGATCCACCACTGTCATTGCATGTGTGTTCTTTCCACAAACCACACATGGATCAACCAGTGGTCATTGCATGTGTGTTCGTTTCCACAAACCACATATGGATCCATTAGAGTCATTGCATGTGTGTTCTTATACTAAAACTAGCACTAGAGTCATTGCATGTGTGTTCTTTCCACAACCGCACATGGATCAAGCAGTGTCATTGCATGTGTGTTCTTCCCACAAACCACATATGGATCAACCAGTGGTCATTGTATGTGTGTTCTTTTCACAAACCACATATGGACCCACTAGAGTCATTACATGTGTGTTCTTTCCACAAACCACACATGGATCAACAAGTGTCATTGCATGTGTGTTCCTGACATGAACCACATATGGACGCACTGGAGTCATTGCATGTGTGTTCTTTCCACAAACCACACATGGATCAACCGGTGTCATTGCACGTGTGTTCTTTCAACAAACCACATATGGATCATCCAGTGTCATTGCATGTGTGTTCTTTCCACAAACCACACATGGATCAACTAGTGTCATTGCATGTGTGTTATTTCCACAAACCACACATGGATCAACCAGTGGTCATTGCATGTGTGTTCTTTTGCATAAACCACATATGGATCCATTAGAGTCATTGCATGTGTGTTCTTTTCACAAACCACACATGGATCAACTAGTGTCATTGCATGTGTGTTATTTCCACAAACCACACATGGATCAACAAGTGGTCATTGCATCTGTGTTCTTTCCACAAACCACTTATGGATCCACCAGTGTTCATTGCATGTGTGTTCTTTTCCAAAAACCACATATGGGTCAAGCAGTAGTCATTGCATGTGTGTTCTAATACTAAAACCAGCACTAGACTCATTGCATGTGTGTTATTTTCAACAAACCACTTATGGATCAACCAGTGTTCACTGCATGTGTGTTCTTATACTAAAACCAGCATTAGAGTCATTGCATGTGTGTTCTTTCCACAAACCACTTATGGATCCACCAGTGTTCATTGCATGTGTGTTCTTTTCCACAAACCATATATGGATCAACTAGTGG
Organism: Avena insularis; assembly: GCA_023614405.1. Lineage (NCBI taxonomy): Eukaryota > Viridiplantae > Streptophyta > Magnoliopsida > Poales > Poaceae > Avena > Avena insularis. Next base: position 293,419,641 of record CM042690.1, on the reverse strand, counting down.
TCATTGCATGTGTGTTCTTTTCACAAACCAGATGTGGACCCACTAGAGTCATTGCATGTGTGTTCTTATACTAAAACCAGCACTATACTCATTCCATGTGTGTTCTTTTCACAAACCACACATGGATCCACCACTGTCATTGCATGTGTGTTGTTTCCACAAACCACACATGGATCAACCAGTGGTCATTGCATCTGTGTTCTTTTCCACAAACCACATATGGATCCATTAGAGTCATTGCATGTGTGTTCTTATACTAAAACTAGCACTAGAGTCATTGCATGTGTGTTCTTTCCACAAACCATACATGGATCAAGCTGTGTCATTGCATGTGTGTTCTTTCAACAAACCACACATGGATCAACTAGTGTCATTGCATGTGTGTTATTTCCACAAACCACACATGGATCAACCAGTGGTCATTGCATGTGTGTTCTTTTCACAAACCACATATGGACCCACTAGAGTCATTGCATGTGTGTTCTTTCCACAAACCACACAACGATCAACCAGTATCATTGCAAGTGTGTTCCTGACATGAACCACATATGGACCCACTAGAGTCATTGCATGTGTGTTCTATCCACAAACCACACATGGATCAACCGGTGTCATTGCACGTGTGTTCTTTCCACAAACCACATATGGATCAACCAGTGTCATTGCATGTGTGTTTTTTCCACAAACCACATATGGACCCACTAGAGTCATTGCATGTGTGTTCTTTCCACAGACCACACATGGCTCAACCAGTGTCATTGCATGTGTGTTCCTGACATGAACCACATATCGACCCACTAGAGTCATTGCATGTGTGTTCTATCCACAAACAACACATGGATCAACCGGTGTCATTGCACGTGTGTTCTTTCCACAAACCACATATGGATCAACCAGTGTCATTGCATGTGTGTTCTTTCCACAAACCACACATGAATCAACTAGTGTCATTGCATGTGTTTTATTTCCACAAACCACACATGGATCAACCAGTGGTCATTGCATGTGTGTTCTTTTCCACAAACCACATATGGATCCATTAGAGTCAGTGCATGTGTGTTATTTCCACAAACCACACATGGATCAACGAATGGCATTGCATGTGTATTCTTTCCACAAACCACACATGGATCAACCACTGTCATTGCATGTGTGTTCTTTCCACAAATCACATATGGACCCACTAGAGTCATTGCTTATGTATTCTTATACTAAAACCAGCACTAGAGTCATTGCATGTGTGTTCTTTCCACAAACCACACATGGATCAACCAGTGTCATTGCATGTGTGTTCCTGACATGAACCACATATGAACCCACTAGAGTCATTGCATGTGTGTTCTATCCATAAACCACACATGGATCAACCAGTGGTCATTGCATGTGTGTTCTTTCCACAAACCACACATGGATCAACCAATGGCATTGCATACGTGTTCTTTCCACAAACCACACATGGATCAACCAGTGTCATTGCATGTGTGTTCTTTCCACAAATCACATATGGACCCACTAGTGTCATTGCTTGTGTGTTCTTATACTAAAACCAGCACTAGACTCATTGCATGTGTGTTCTTTTCAGAAACCACACATGGATCCACCACTGTCATTGCATGTGTGTTCTTTCCACAAACCACACATGGATCAGCCAGTGTTCATTGCATGTGTGTTCTTTTCCAAAAACCACATGTGGATCAATCAGTGGTCATTGCATGTGTGTTCTTTTCACAAACCACATATGGACCCACTAGAGTCATTGCATGTGTGTTCTTATACTAAAACCAGCACTAGACTCATTACATGTGTGTTCTTTTCCACAAACCACTTATGGATCAACCAGTGTTCACTGCATGTGTGTTCTTATACTAAAACCAGCATTAGAGTCATTGCATCTATGTTCTTTCCACAAACCACTTATGGATCCACCAATATTCATTGAATGTGTGTTCTTTTGCACAAACCACATATGGATCAACCAGTGGTCATTGCATGTGTTCATTCACAAACCACATGTGGACCCACTATAGTCATTGCATGTGTGTTCTTATACTAAAACCAACACTAGACTCGTTGCATGTGTGTTCTTTTCACAAACCACACATGGATCCACCACTGTCATTGCATGTGTGTTCTTTCCACAAACCACACATGGATCAACCAGTGGTCATTGCATGTGTGTTCGTTTCCACAAACCACATATGGATCCATTAGAGTCATTGCATGTGTGTTCTTATACTAAAACTAGCACTAGAGTCATTGCATGTGTGTTCTTTCCACAAACCACACATGGATCAAGCAGTGTCATTGCATGTGTGTTCTTCCCACAAACCACATATGGATCAACCAGTGGTCATTGTATGTGTGTTCTTTTCACAAACCACATATGGACCCACTAGAGTCATTACATGTGTGTTCTTTCCACAAACCACACATGGATCAACCAGTGTCATTGCATGTGTGTTCCTGACATGAACCACATATGGACGCACTGGAGTCATTGCATGTGTGTTCTTTCCACAAACCACACATGGATCAACCGGTGTCATTGCACGTGTGTTCTTTCAACAAACCACATATGGATCATCCAGTGTCATTGCATGTGTGTTCTTTCCACAAACCACACATGGATCAACTAGTGTCATTGCATGTGTGTTATTTCCACAAACCACACATGGATCAACAAGTGGTCATTGCATGTGTGTTCTTTTGCACAAACCACATATGGATCCATTAGAGTCATTGCATGTGTGTTATTTCCACAAACCACACATGGATCAACCAATGGCATTGCATGTATGTTCTTTCCACAAACCACACATGGATCAACCAGTGTCGTTGCATGTGTGTTCTTTCCACAAATCACATATGGACCCACTAGAGTCATTGCTTGTATGTTCTTATACTAAAACCAGCACTAGAGTCATTGCATGTGTGTTCTTTTCCACAAACCACACATGGATCAACCAATGTCATTGCATGTGTGGTCCCGACATGAACCACATATGGACCCACTAGAGGCATTGCATGTGTGTTGTATCCACAAACCACACATGGATCAACCAGTGGTCATTGCACGTGTGTTCTTTCGACAAACCACATATGGATCAACCAGTGTCATTGCATGTGTGTTCTTTCCACAAACCACATATGGATCAACTAGTGTCATTGCATGTGTGTTATTTCCACAAACAACACATGGATCAACCAGTGGTGATTGCATGTGTCTTCTTTTCCACAAACCACATATGGATCCATTAGATTCATTGCATGTGTGTTATTTCCACAAACCACTTATGGATCCACCAGTTTCATTGCATGTGTGTTCTTTCCACAAACCACACATGGATCAACCAATGGCATTGCATGTGTGTTATTTCCACAAACCACACATGGATCAACCAATAGCATTGCATGTGTGTTCTTTCCACAAACCACACATGGATCAACCAGTGTAATTGCATGTGTGTTCTTTCCAAAAATCACATATGGACTCACTAGAGTCATTGCTTGTGTGTTCTTTCCACAAACCACTTATGGATCCACCAGTTTTCACTGCATGTGTGTTCTTTTCACAAACCAAATGTGGACCCACTAGAGTCATTTCATGTGTGTTCTTATACTAAAACCAGCACTAGACTCATTGCATGCGTGTTCTTTTCCACAAACAACACATGGATCCACAGTGTTCATTGCATGTGTGTTCTTTTCCACAAACCACTTATGGATCAACCAGTCGTCATTGCATGTGTGTTCTTTTCACATACTACATGTGGACCCACTAGAGTCATTATATGTGTGTTCTTATACTAAAACTAGCACTAGAGTTATTGCATGTGTGTTCTTTCCACAAACCACACATGGATCAACCAGTGGCATTGCATGTGTGTTCTTTTCACAAACCACACATGGATCAACCAGTGTTCACTACTTGTGTGTTGTTTCAACAAACCACATATGGATCAACCAGTGGTCATTGCATGTGTGTTCTTTTCCACAAACCACTTATGGATCAACCAGTGGTCATTGCATGTGTGTTCTTTCCACAAACCACTTATGGATCCACCAGTGTTCATTATATGTGTGTTCTTTTCGAAAACCACATATGGGTCAACTAGTGGTCATTGCATGTGTGTTCTTTTCACAAACCACATGTGGACCCACTAGAGTCATTGCATGTGTGTTCTTATACTAAAACCAGCACTAGAATCATTGCATGTGTGTTATTTTCCACAAACCACTTATGGATCAACCAGTGTTCACTGCATGTGTGTTCTTATACTAAAACCAGCATTAGAGTCATTGCATGTGTGTTCTTTCCACAAACCACTTATGGATCCACCAGTGTTCATTGCATGTGTGTTCTGTTCCACAAACCACATATGGATCAACCAGTGGTCATTGCATGTGTGTCCTTTTCACAAACCACATGTGGATCCACTAAAGTCATTGCATGTGTGTTCTTATACTAAAACCAGCACTATACTCATTGCATGTGTGTCCTTACCACAAACCACACATGGATCAACTAGTGTCATTGCATGTGTGTTATTTCCACAAACCACACATGGATCAACCAGTGGCCATTGCATGTGTGTTCTTTTCCACAAAACACATACGGATCCATTAGAGTCATTGCATGTGTGTTCTTATACTAGAACTAATACTAGTCATTGCATGTGTGTTCTTTCCACAAACCACACATGGATCAAGCAGTGTCATTGCATGTGTGTTCTTTCAACAAACCACATATGGATCAACCAGTGGTCATTACATGTGTGTTCTTTTCACAAACCACATATGGACCCACTATAGTCATTGCATGTGTGTTCTTTCCACAAACCACACAAGGGTCAACCAGTGTCATTGCATGTGTGTTCCTGACATGAACCACATATGGACCCACTAGTGTCATTGCATGTGTTTTCTATCCACAAAACACACATGGATCAACCGTGGCATTGCACGTGTGTTCTTTCCACAAACCACATATGGATCAACCAGTGTCATTGCATGTGTGTTTTTTCACAAACCACATATGGACCCACTAGAGTCATTGCATGTGTGATCTTTCCAGAAACCACACATGGATCAACTAGTATCATTGCATGTGTGTTATTTCCACAAACCACACATGGATCAACCAGTGGTCATTGCATGTGTGTTCTTTTCCACAAACCACATATGGATCCATTAGAGTCATTGCATGTGTGTTATTTCCACAAACCACACATGGATCAACCAGTGGTCATTGCATGTGTGTTCTTTTGCACAAACCACATATGGATCCATTAGAGTCATTGCATGTGTGTTATTTCCACAAACCACACATGGATCAACCAAAGGCATTGCATGTATGTTCTTTCCACAAACCACACATGGATCAACCAGTGTCATTGCATGTGTGTTCTTTCCACAAATCACATATGGACCCACTAGAGTCATTGCTTGTATGTTCTTATACTAAAACCAGCACTAGAGTCATTGCATGTGTGTTCTTTTCCACAAACCACACATGGATCAACCAATGTCATTGCATGTGTGGTCCCGACATGAACCACATATGGACCCACTAGAGGCATTGCATGTGTGTTGTATCCACAAACCACACATGGATCAACCAGTGGTCATTGCACGTGTGTTCTTTCGACAAACCACATATGGATCAACCAGTGTCATTGCATGTGTGGTCTTTACACAAACCACACATGGATCAACTAGTGTCATTGCATGTGTGTTATTTCCACAAACAACACATGGATCAACCAGTGGTGATTGCATGTGTCTTCTTTTCCACAAACCACATATGGATCCATTAGATATATTGCATGTGTGTTATTTCCACAAACCACACATGGATCAACCAATGGCATTGCATGTGTGTTATTTCCACAAACCACACATGGATCAACCAATAGCATTGCATGTGTGTTCTTTCCACAAACCACACATGGATCAACCAGTGTCATTGCATGTGTGTTCTTTCCAAAAATCACATATGGACTCACTAGAGTCATTGCTTGTGTGCTCTTTCCACAAACCACTTATGGATCCACCAGTTTTCACTGCATGTGTGTTCTTTTCACAAAGAAAATGTGGACCCACTAGAGTCATTTCATGTGTGTTCTTATACTAAAACCAGCACTAGACTCATTGCATGCGTGTTCTTTTCCACAAACCACACATGGATCCAAAGTGTTCATTGCATGTGTGTTCTTTTCCACAAACCACTTATGGATCAACCAGTGGTCATTGCATGTGTGTTCTTTTTACATACTACATGTGGACCCATTAGAGTCATTGCATGTGTGTTATTTCCACAAACCACACATGGATCAACCAATGGCATTGCATGTATGTTCTTTCCACAAACCACACATGGATCAACCAGTGTCGTTGCATGTGTGTTCTTTCCACAAATCACATATGGACCCACTAGAGTCATTGCTTGTATGTTCTTATACTAAAACCAGCACTAGAGTCATTGCATGTGTGTTCTTTTCCACAAACCACACATGGATCAACCAATGTCATTGCATGTGTGGTCCCGACATGAACCACATATGGACCCACTAGAGGCATTGCATGTGTGTTGTATCCACAAACCACACATGGATCAACCAGTGGTCATTGCACGTGTGTTCTTTCGACAAACCACATATGGATCAACCAGTGTCATTGCATGTGTGTTCTTTCCACAAACCACATATGGATCAACTAGTGTCATTGCATGTGTGTTATTTCCACAAACAACACATGGATCAACCAGTGGTGATTGCATGTGTCTTCTTTTCCACAAACCACATATGGATCCATTAGATTCATTGCATGTGTGTTATTTCCACAAACCACTTATGGATCCACCAGTTTCATTGCATGTGTGTTCTTTCCACAAACCACACATGTATCAACCAATGGCATTGCATGTGTGTTATTTCCACAAACCACACATGGATCAACCAATAGCATTGCATGTGTGTTCTTTCCACAAACCACACATGGATCAACCAGTGTAATTGCATGTGTGTTCTTTCCAAAAATCACATATGGACTCACTAGAGTCATTGCTTGTGTGTTCTTTCCACAAACCACTTATGGATCCACCAGTTTTCACTGCATGTGTGTTCTTTTCACAAACCAAATGTGGACCCACTAGAGTCATTTCATGTGTGTTCTTATACTAAAACCAGCACTAGACTCATTGCATGCGTGTTCTTTTCCACAAACCACACATGGATCCACAGTGTTCATTGCATGTGTGTTCTTTTCCACAAACCACTTATGGATCAACCAGTGGTCATTGCATGTGTGTTCTTTTCACATACTACATGTGGACCCACTAGAGTCATTATATGTGTGTTCTTATACTAAAACTAGCACTAGAGTTATTGCATGTGTGTTCTTTCCACAAACCACACATGGATCAACCAGTGGCATTGCATGTGTGTTCTTTTCACAAACCACACATGGATCAACCAGTGTTCACTACATGTGTGTTTTTTCCACAAACCACATATGGATCAACCAGTGGTCATTGCATGTGTGTTCTTTTCCACAAACCACTTATGGATCAACCAGTGGTCATTGCATGTGTGTTCTTTCCACAAACCACTTATGGATCCACCAGTGTTCATTATATGTGTGTTCTTTTCGAAAACCACATATGGGTCAACTAGTGGTCATTGCATGTGTGTTCTTTTCACAAACCACATGTGGACCCACTAGAGTCATTGCATGTGTGTTCTTATACTAAAACCAGCACTAGAATCATTGCATGTGTGTTATTTTCCACAAACCACTTATGGATCAACCAGTGTTCACTGCATGTGTGTTCTTATACTAAAACCAGCATTAGAGTCATTGCATGTGTGTTCTTTCCACAAACCACTTATGGATCCACCAGTTTTCATTGCATGTGTGTTCTGTTCCACAAACCACATATGGATCAACCAGTGGTCATTGCATGTGTGTCCTTTTCACAAACCACATGTGGATCCACTAAAGTCATTGCATGTGTGTTCTTATACTAAAACCCGCACTATACTCATTGCATGTGTGTCCTTACCACAAACCACACATGGATCAACTAGTGTCATTGCATGTGTGTTATTTCCACAAACCACACATGGATCAACCAGTGGCCATTGCATGTGTGTTCTTTTCCACAAAACACATACGGATCCATTAGAGTCATTGCATGTGTGTTCTTATACTAGAACTAATACTAGTCATTGCATGTGTGTTCTTTCCACAAACCACACATGGATCATGCAGTGTCATTGCATGTGTGTTCTTTCAACAAACCACATATGGATCAACCAGTGGTCATTACATGTGTGTTCTTTTCACAAACCACATATGGACCCACTATAGTCATTGCATGTGTGTTCTTTCCACAAACCACACAAGGGTCAACCAGTGTCATTGCATGTGTGTTCCTGACATGAACCACATATGGACCCACTAGTGTCATTGCATGTGTTTTCTATCCACAAAACACACATGGATCAACCGTGGCATTGCACTGTGTTCTTTCCACAAACCACATATGGATCAACCAGTGTCATTGCATGTGTGTTTTTTCACAAACCACATATGGACCCACTAGAGTCATTGCATGTGTGATCTTTCCAGAAACCACACATGGATCAACTAGTATCATTGCATGTGTGTTATTTCCACAAACCACACATGGATCAACCAGTGGTCATTGCATGTGTGTTCTTTTCCACAAACCACATATGGATCCATTAGAGTCATTGCATGTGTGTTATTTCCACAAACCACACATGGATCAACCAATGGCATTGCATGTATGTTCTTTCCACAAACCATACATGGATCAATCAGTGTCATTGCATGTGTGTTCTTTCCACAAATCACATATGGACCCACTAGAGTCATTGCTTGTATGTTCTTATACTAAAACCAGCACTAGAGTCATTGCATGTGTGTTCTTTCCACAAACCACACATGGATCAACCGGTGTCATTGCACGTGTGTTCTTTCAACAAACCACATATGGATCATCCAGTGTCATTGCATGTGTGTTCTTTCCATAAACCACACATGGATCAACTAGTGTCATTGCATGTGTGTTATTTCCACAAACCGCACATGGATCAACCAGTGGTCATTGCATGTGTGTTCTTTTGCACAAACCACATATGGATCCATTAGAGTCATTGCATGTGTGTTATTTCCACAAACCACACATGGATCAACCAAAGGCATTGCATGTATGTTCTTTCCACAAACCACACATGGATCAACCAGTGTCCTTGCATGTGTGTTCTTTCCACAAATCACATATGGACCCACTAGAGTCATTGCTTGTATGTTCTTATACTAAAACCAGCACTAGAGTCATTGCATGTGTGTTCTTTTCCACAAACCACACATGGATCAACCAATGTCATTGCATGTGTGGTCCCGACATGAACCACATATGGACCCACTAGAGGCATTGCATGTGTGTTGTATCCACAAACCACACATGGATCAACCAGTGGTCATTGCACGTGTGTTCTTTCGACAAACCACATATGGATCAACCAGTGTCATTGCATGTGTGTTCTTTCCACAAACCACACATGGATCAACTAGTGTCATTGCATGTGTGTTATTTCCACAAACAACACATGGATCAACCAGTGGTGATTGCATGTGTCTTCTTTTCCACAAACCACATATGGATCCATTAGATATATTGCATGTGTGTTATTTCCACAAACCACACATGGATCAACCAATGGCATTGCATGTGTGTTATTTCCACAAACCACACATGGATCAACCAATAGCATTGCATGTGTGTTCTTTCCACAAACCACACATGGATCAACCAGTGTCATTGCATGTGTGTTCTTTCCAAAAATCACATATGGACTCACTAGAGTCATTGCTTGTGTGTTCTTTCCACAAACCACTTATGGATCCACCAGTTTTCACTGCATGTGTGTTCTTTTCACAAAGAAAATGTGGACCCACTAGAGTCATTTCATGTGTGTTCTTATACTAAAACCAGCACTAGACTCATTGCATGCGTGTTCTTTTCCACAAACCACACATGGATCCACAGTGTTCATTGCATGTGTGTTCTTTTCCACAAACCACTTATGGATCAACCAGTGGTCATTGCATGTGTGTTCTTTTTACATACTACATGTGGACCCACTAGAGTCATTGTATGTGTGTTCTTATACTAAAACTAGCACTAGAGTTATTGCATGTGTGTTCTTTCCACAAACCACACATGGATCAACCAGTGGCATTGCATGTGTGTTCTTTTCACACACCGCACATGGATCAACCAGTGTTCACTACATGTGTGTTTTTTCCACAAACCACATATGGATCAACCAGTGGTCATTGCATGTGTGTTCTTTTCCACAAACCACTTATGGATCAACCAGTGGTCATTGCATGTGTGTTCTTTCCACAAACCACTTATGGATCCACCAGTGTTCATTGCATGTGTGTTCTTTTCGAAAAACCACATATGGGTCAACTAGTGGTCATTGCATGTGTGTTCTTTTCACAAACCACATGTGGACCCACTAGAGTCATTGCATGTGTGTTCTTATACTAAAACCAGCACTAGAATCATTGCATGTGTGTTATTTTCCACAAACCACTTATGGATCAACCAGTGTTCACTGTATGTGTGTTCTTATACTAAAACCAGCATTAGAGTCATTGCATGTGTGTTCTTTCCACAAACCACTTATGGTTCCACCAGTGATCATTGCATGTGTGTTCTGTTCCACAAACCACATATGGATCAACCAGTGGTCATTGCATGTGTGTCCTTTTCACAAACCACATGTGGATCCACTAGAGTCATTGCATGTGTGTTCTTATACTAAAACCAGCACTATACTCATTGCATGTGTGTCCTTACCACAAACCACACATGGATCAACTAGTGTCATTGCATGTGTGTTATTTCCACAAACCACACATGGATCAACCAGTGGCCATTGCATGTGTGTTCTTTTCCACAAACCACATACGGATCCATTAGAGTCATTGCATGTGTGTTCTTATACTAGAACTAACACTAGTCATTGCATGTGTGTTCTTTCCACAAACCACACATGGATCAAGCAGTGTTATTGCATGTGTGTTCTTTCAACAAACCACATATGGATCAACCAGTGGTCATTGCATGTGTGTTCTTTTCACAAACCACATATGGACCCACTATAGTCATTGCATGTGTGTTCTTTCCACAAACCACACAAGGGTCAACCAGTGTCATTGCATGTGTGTTCCTGACATGAACCACATATGGACCCACTAGAGTCATTGCATGTGTTTTCTATCCACAAAACACACATGGATCAACTGTGGCATTGCACGTGTGTTCTTTCCACAAACCACATATGGATCAACCAGTGTCATTGCATGTGTGTTTTTTCACAAACCACATATGGACCCACTAGAGTCATTGCATGTGTGATCTTTCCAGAAACCACACATTGATCAACTAGTGTCATTGCATGTGTGTTATTTCCACAAACCACACATGGATCTACCAGTGGTCATTGCATGTGTGTTCTTTTCCACAAACCACATATGGATCCATTAGAGTCATTCCATGTGTGTTATTTCCACAAACCACACATGGATCAACCAATGGCATTGCATGTATGTTCTTTCCACAAACCATACATGGATCAACCAGTGTCATTGCATGTGTGTTCTTTCCACAAATCACATATGGACCCACTAGAGTCATTGCTTGTATGTTCTTATACTAAAACCAGCACTAGAGTCATTGCATGTGTGTTCTTTCCACAAACCACACATGGATCAACCAATGTCATTGCATGTGTGGTCCTGACATGAACCACATATGGACCCACTAGAGGCATTGCATGTGTGTTGTATCCACAAACCACACATGGATCAAGCAGTGGTCATTGCACTCGTGTTCTTTCGACAAACCACATATAGATCAACCAGTGTCATTGCATGTGTGTTCTTTCCACAAACCACACATGGATCAACTAGTGTCATTGCATGTGTGTTATTTACACAAACAACACATGGATCAACCAGTGGTCATTGCATGTGTCTTCTTTTCCACAAACCACATATGGATCCATTAGAGTCATTGCATGTGTGTTATTTTCACAAACCACACATGGATCAACCAATGGCATTGCATGTGTGTTATTTCCACAAACCACACACGGATCAACCAATAGCATTGCATGTGTGTTCTTTCCACAAACCACACATGGATCAACCAGTGTCATTGCATGTGTGTTCTTTCCAAAAATCACATATGGACCCACTAGAGTCATTGCTTGTGTGTTCTTATACTAAAACCAGAACTAGAGTCATTGCTTATGTGTTCTTTTCACAAACCACTTATGGATCCACCAGTGTTCATTGCATGTGTGTTCTTTTCCAAAAACCACATATGGATCAACTAGTGGTCATTGCATGTGTGTTCTTTTCACAAACCACATGTGGACCCACTAGTCATTTCATGTGTGTTCTTATACTAAAAATAGCACTAGACTCATTGCATGTGTGGTCTTTTCCACAAACCACACATGGATCCACAGTGTTCATTGCATGTGTGTTCTTTTCCACAAACCACTTATGGATCAACCAGTGGTCATTGCATGTGTGTTCTTTTCACAAACTACATGTGGACCCACTAGAGTCATTGTATGTGTGTTCTTATCCTAAAACTAGCACTAGAGTTATTGCATGTGTGTTCCTTCCAAAAACCACACATGGATCAACCAGTGGCATTGCATGTGTGTTCTTTTCACAAACCACACATAGATCAACCAGTGTTCACTACATGTGTGTTCTTTCCACAAACCACATATGGATCAACCAGTGGTCATTGCGTGTGTGTTCTTTTCCACAAACCACTTATGGATCAACCAGTGGTCATTGCATGTGTGTTCTTTCCACAAACCACTGATGGATCCACCAGTGTTCATTGCATGTGTGTTCTTTTCGAAAAACAACATATGGGTCAACCAGTGGTCATTGCATGTGTGTTCTTTTCACAAACCACATGTGGACCCACTAGAGTCATTGCATGTGTGTTCTTATACTAAAACCAACACTAGACTCATTGCATGTGTGTTATTTTCCACAAACCACTTATGGATCAACCAGTGTTCACTGCATGTGTGTTCTTATACTAAAACCAGCATTAGAGTCATTGCATGTGTGTTCTTTCCACAAACCACTTATGGATCCACCAGTGTTCATTGCATGTGTGTTCTGTTCCACAAACCACATATGGATCAACCAGTGGTCATTAAATGTGTGTTCTTTTGACAAACCACATGTGGATCCACTAGAGTCATTGCATGTGTGTTCTTATACTAAAACCAGCACTATACTCATTGCATGTGTGTTCTTACCACAAACCACACATGGATCAACTAGTGTCATTGCATGTGTGTTATTTCCACAAACCACACATGGATCAACCAGTGGCCATTGCATGTGTGTTCTTTTCCACAAACCACATATGGATCCATTAGAGTCATTGCATGTGTGTTCTTATACTAAAACTAACACTAGTCATTGCATGTGTGTTCTTTCCACAAACCACAAATGGATCAAGCAGTGTCATTGCATGTGTGTTCTTTCAACAAACCACATATGGATCAACCAGTGGTCATTGCATGTGTGTTCTTTTCACAAACCACATATGGGCCCACTAGAGTCATTGCATGTGTGTTCTTTCCACAAACCACACAAGGGTCAACCAGTGTCATTGCATGTGTGTTCGTGAGATGAACCACATATGGACCCACTAGAGTCATTGCATGTGTGTTCTATCCATAAACCACACATGGATCAACCAGTGGTCATTGCATGTGTGTTCTTTCCACAAACCACTTATGGATCCACCAGTGTTCATTGCATGTGTGTTCTTTTCCACAAACCACATATGGATCAACCAATGGTCATTGCATGTGTGTTCTTTTCACAAACCACATGTGGACCCACTAGTGTCATTGCATGTGTGTTCTTATACTAAAACCAGCACTAGACTCATTGCATGTGTGTTCTTTTCACAAACCACACATGGATCCACCACTGTCATTGCATGTGTGTTCTTTCCACAAACCACACATGGATCAACCAGTGTTCATTGCATGTGTGTTATTTTCCAAAAACCACATATGGATCAACTAGTGGTCATTGCATGTGTGTTCTTTTCACAAACCACATGTGGACCCACTAGAGTCATTGCATGTGGGTTCTTATGCTAAAACCAGCAGTAGACTCATTTCATGTGTGTTCTTTTCCTCAAACCACTTATGTATCAACCAGTGTTCACTGCATGTGTGTTCTTATACTAAAACCAGCATTAGAGTCATTGCCATGTGTGTTCTTTCCACAAACCACTTATGGATCCACCAGTGTTCATTAAATGTGTGTTATTTTCCACAAACCACATATGGATCAACCAGTGGTCATTGCATATGTGTTCTTTTCACAAACCACATGTGGACCCACTAGAGTCATTGCATGTGTGTTCTTATACTAAACCAGCACTAGACTCGTTGCATGTGTGTTCTGTTTACAAACCACACATGGATCCACCATTGTCATTGCATGTGTGTTCTTTCCACAAACCACACATGGATCAACCAGTGGTCATTGCATGTGTGTTCTTTTCCACAAACCACATATGGATCCGTTAGAGTCATTGCATGTGTGTTCTTATACTAAAACTAGCACTAGAGTCTTTGCATGTGTGTTCTTTCCACAAACCACACATGGATCAAGCAGTGTCATTGCATGTGTGTTCTTTCCACAAACCACTTATGGATCAACCAGTGGTCATTGCATGTGTGTTCTTTTCACAAACCATAGACCCACTAGAGTTATTGCATGTGTGTTCTTTCCAAAAACCACACATGGATCAACCAGTGGCATTGCATGTGTGTTCTTTTCACAAACCACACATAGATCAACCAGTGTTCACTACATGTGTGTTCTTTCCACAAACCACATATGGATCAACCAGTGGTCATTGCATGTGTGTTCTTTTCCACAAACCACTTATGGATCTACCAGTGATCATTGCATGTGTGTTCTTTCCACAAACCACTTATGGATCCACCAGTGTTCATTGCATGTGTGTTCTTTTCGAAAAATAACATATGGGTCAACCAGTGGTCATTGCATGTGTGTTCTTTTCACAAACCACATGTGGACCCACTAGAGTCATTGCATGTGTGTTCTTATACTAAAACCAGCACTAGACTCATTGCATGTGTGTTATTTTCCACAAACCACTTATGGATCAACCAGTGTTCACTGCATGTGTGTTCTTATACTAAAACCAGCATTAGAGTCATTGCATGTGTGTTCTTTCCACAAACCACTTATGGATCCACCAGTGTTCATTGCATGTGTGTTCTGTTCCACAAACCACATATGGATCAACCAGTGGTCATTGCATGTGTGTTCTTTTGACAAACCACATGTGGATCCACTAGAGTCATTGCATGTGTGTTCTTATACTAAAACCAGCACTATACTCATTGCATGTGTGTTCTTACCACAAACCACACATGGATCAACTAGTGTCATTGCATGTGTGTTATTTCCACAAACCACACATGGATCAACTAGTGGCCATTGCATGTGTGTTCTTTTCCACAAACCACATATGGATCCATTAGAGTCATTGCATGTGTGTTCTTATACTAAAACTAACACTAGTCATTGCATGTGTGTTCTTTCCACAAACCACAAATGGATCAAGCAGTGTCATTGCATGTGTGTTCTTTCAACAAACCACATATGGATCAACCAGTGGTCATTGCATGTGTGTTCTTTTCACAAACCACATATGGACCCACTAGAGTCATTGCATGTGTGTTCTTTCCACAAACCACACAAGGGTCAACCAGTGTCATTGCATGTGTGTTCGTGAGATGAACCACATATGGACCCACTAGAGTCATTGCATGTGTGTTCTATCCATAAACCACACATGGATCAACCAGTGGTCATTGCATGTGTGTTCTTTCCACAAACCACTTATGGATCCACCAGTGTTCATTGCATGTGTGTTCTTTTCCACAAACCACATATGGATCAACCAATGGTCATTGCATGTGTGTTCTTTTCACAAACCACATGTGGACCCACTAGAGTCATTGCATGTGTGTTCTTATACTAAAACCAGCACTATACTCATTGCATGTGTGTTCTTACCACAAACCACACATGGATCAACTAGTGTCATTGCATGTGTGTTATTTCCACAAACCACACATGGATCAACCAGTGGCCATTGCATGTGTGTTCTTTTCCACAAACCACATATGGATCCATTAGAGTCATTGCATGTGTGTTCTTATACTAAAACTAACACTAGTCATTGCATGTGTGTTCTTTCCACAAACCACAAATGGATCAAGCAGTGTCATTGCATGTGTGTTCTTTCAACAAACCACATATGGATCAACCAGTGGTCATTGCATGTGTGTTCTTTTCACAAACCACATATGGGCCCACTAGAGTCATTGCATGTGTGTTCTTTCCACAAACCACACAAGGGTCAACCAGTGTCATTGCATGTGTGTTCGTGAGATGAACCACATATGGACCCACTAGAGTCATTGCATGTGTGTTCTATCCATAAACCACACATGGATCAACCAGTGGTCATTGCATGTGTGTTCTTTCCACAAACCACTTATGGATCCACCAGTGTTCATTGCATGTGTGTTCTTTTCCACAAACCACATATGGATCAACCAATGGTCATTGCATGTGTGTTCTTTTCACAAACCACATGTGGACCCACTAGTGTCATTGCATGTGTGTTCTTATACTAAAACCAGCACTAGACTCATTGCATGTGTGTTCTTTTCACAAACCACACATGGATCCACCACTGTCATTGCATGTGTGTTCTTTCCACAAACCACACATGGATCAACCAGTGTTCATTGCATGTGTGTTCTTTTCCAAAAACCACATATGGATCAACTAGTGGTCATTGCATGTGTGTTCTTTTCACAAACCACATGTGGACCCACTAGAGTCATTGCATGTGGGTTCTTATGCTAAAACCAGCAGTAGACTCATTTCATTGTGTTCTTTTCCTCAAACCACTTATGTATCAACCAGTGTTCACTGCATGTGTGTTCTTATACTAAAACCAGCATTAGAGTCATTGCCATGTGTGTTCTTTCCACAAACCACTTATTGATCCACCAGTGTTCATTAAATGTGTGTTATTTTCCACAAACCACATATGGATCAACCAGTGGTCATTGCATATGTGTTCTTTTCACAAACCACATGTGGACCCACTAGAGTCATTGCATGTGTGTTCTTATACTAAACCAGCACTAGACTCGTTGCATGTGTGTTCTGTTTACAAACCACACATGGATCCACCATTGTCATTGCATGTGTGTTCTTTCCACAAACCACACATGGATCAACCAGTGGTCATTGCATGTGTGTTCTTTTCCACAAACCACATATGGATCCGTTAGAGTCATTGCATGTGTGTTCTTATACTAAAACTAGCACTAGAGTCTTTGCATGTGTGTTCTTTCCACAAACCACACATGGATCAAGCAGTGTCATTGCATGTGTGTTCTTTCCACAAACCACTTATGGATCAACCAGTGGTCATTGCATGTGTGTTCTTTTCACAAACCATAGACCCACTAGAGTTATTGCATGTGTGTTCTTTCCAAAAACCACACATGGATCAACCAGTGGCATTGCATGTGTGTTCTTTTCACAAACCACACATAGATCAACCAGTGTTCACTACATGTGTGTTCTTTCCACAAACCACATATGGATCAACCAGTGGTCATTGCATGTGTGTTCTTTTCCACAAACCACTTATGGATCAACCAGTGATCATTGCATGTGTGTTCTTTCCACAAACCACTTATGGATCCACCAGTGTTCATTGCATGTGTGTTCTTTTCGAAAAATAACATATGGGTCAACCAGTGGTCATTGTATGTGTGTTCTTTTCACAAACCACATGTGGACCCACTAGAGTCATTGCATGTGTGTTCTTATACTAAAACCAGCACTAGACTCATTGCATGTGTGTTATTTTCCACAAACCACTTATGGATCAACCAGTGTTCACTGCATGTGTGTTCTTATACTAAAACCAGCATTAGAGTCATTGCATGTGTGTTCTTTCCACAAACCACTTATGGATCCACCAGTGTTCATTGCATGTGTGTTCTGTTCCACAAACCACATATGGATCAACCAGTGGTCATTGCATGTGTGTTCTTTTGACAAACCACATGTGGATCCACTAGAGTCATTGCATGTGTGTTCTTATACTAAAACCAGCACTATACTCATTGCATGTGTGTTCTTACCACAAACCACACATGGATCAACTAGTGTCATTGCATGTGTGTTATTTCCACAAACCACACATGGATCAACTAGTGGCCATTGCATGTGTGTTCTTTTCCACAAACCACATATGGATCCATTAGAGTCATTGCATGTGTGTTCTTATACTAAAACTAACACTAGTCATTGCATGTGTGTTCTTTCCACAAACCACAAATGGATCAAGAAGTGTCATTGCATGTGTGTTCTTTCAACAAACCACATATGGATCAACCAGTGGTCATTGCATGTGTGTTCTTTTCACAAACCACATATGGACCCACTAGAGTCATTGCATGTGTGTTCTTTCCACAAACCACACAAGGGTCAACCAGTGTCATTGCATGTGTGTTCGTGAGATGAACCACATATGGACCCACTAGAGTCATTGCATGTGTGTTCTATCCATAAACCACACATGGATCAACCAGTGGTCATTGCATGTGTGTTCTTTCCACAAACCACTTATGGATCCACCAGTGTTCATTGCATGTGTGTTCTTTTCCACAAACCACATATGGATCAACCAATGGTCATTGCATGTGTGTTCTTTTCACAAACCACATGTGGACCCACTAGAGTCATTGCATGTGTGTTCTTATACTAAAACCAGCACTATACTCATTGCATGTGTGTTCTTTTCACAAACCACACATGGATCCACCACTGTCATTGCATGTGTGTTCTTTCCACAAACCACACATGGATCAACCAGTGTTCATTGCATGTGTGTTCTTTTCCAAAAACCACATATGGATCAACTAGTGGTCATTGCATGTGTGTTCTTTTCACAAACCACATGTGGACCCACTAGAGTCATTGCATGTGGGTTCTTATACTAAAACCAGCAGTAGACTCATTTCATGTGTGTTCTTTTCCTCAAACCACTTATGTATCAACCAGTGTTCACTGCATGTGTGTTCTTATACTAAAACCAGCATTAGAGTCATTGCCATGTGTGTTCTTTCCACAAACCACTTATGGATCCACCAGTGTTCATTAAATGTGTGTTATTTTCCACAAACCACATATGGATCAACCAGTGGTCATTGCATGTGTGTTCTTTTCACAAACCACATGTGGGCCCACTAGAGTCATTGCATGTGTGTTCTTATACTAAACCAGCACTAGACTCGTTGCATGTGTGTTCTGTTCACAAACCACACATGGATCCACCATTGTCATTGCATGTGTGTTCTTTCCACAAACCACACATGGATCAACCAATGGTCATTGCATGTGTGTTCTTTTCCACAAACCACATATGGATCCGTTAGAGTTATTGCATGTGTGTTCTTATACTAAAACTAGCACTAGAGTCTTTGCATGTGTGTTCTTTCCAAAAACCACACATGGATCAAGCAGTGTCATTGCATGTGTGTTCTTTCCACAAACCACATATGGATCAACCTGTGGTCATTGCATGTGTGTTCTTTTCACAAACCATAGACCCACTAGAGTGATTACATGTGTGTTCTTTCCACAAACCACACATGGATCAACCAGTGTCATTGCATGTGTGTTCCTGAGATGAACCACATATGGACCCACTGGAATCATTGCAAGTTTGTTCTTTCCACAAACCACTCATGGATCAACCAGTGGCCATTGCATAGGTGTTCTTTTCCACAAACCACATATGGACCATTAGAGTCATTGCATGTGTGTTCTTATACTAAAACTAACACTAGTCATTGCATGTGTGTTCTTTCCACAAACCACACATGGATCAAGCAGTGTCATTGCATGTGTGTTCTTTCAACAAACCACATATGGATCAACCAGTGGTCATTGCATGTGTGTTCTTTTCACAAACCACATATGGACCCACTAGAGTCATTGCATGTGTGTTCTTTCCACAAACCACACAAGGGTCAACCAGTGTCATTGCATGTGTGTTCCTGACATGAACCACATATGGACCCACTAGAGTCATTGCATGTGTTTTCTATCCACAAAACACACATGGATCAACCGTGGCATTGCACGTGTGTTCTTTCCACAAACCACATATGGATCAACCAGTGTCATTGCATGTGTGTTTTTCCACAAACCACACATGGATCAACTAGTGTCATTGCATGTGTGTTGTTTCCACAAACCACACATGGATCAACCATTGGTCATTGCATGTGTGTTCTTTTCCACAAACCACATATGGATCCATTAGAGTCGTTGGATGTGTGTTATTTCCACAAACCACACATGGATCAACCAATGGCATTGCATGTATGTTCTTTCCACAAACCACACATGGATCAACCAGTGTCATTGCAGGTGTGTTCTTTCCACAAATCACATATGCACCCACTAGAGTCATTGCTTGTATGTTCTTATACTGAAGCCAGCACTAGAGTCATTGCATGTGTGTTCTTTTCCACAAACCACACATGGATCAACCAATTTCATTGCATGTGTGGTCCTGACATGAACCACATATGGACCCACTAGAGGCATTGCATGTGTGTTGTATCCACAAACCACACATGGATCAACCAATGGTCATTGCACGTGTGTTCTTTCGACAAACCACATATGGATCAACCAGTGTCATTGCATGTGTGTTCTTTCCACAAACTACACATGGATCAACTAGTGTCATTGCATGTGTGTTATTTCCACAAACAACACATGGATCAACCAGTGGTCATTGCATGTGTCTTCTTTTCCACAAACCACATATGGATCCATTAGAGCCATTGCATGTGTGTTATTTCCACAAACCACACATGGATCAACCAATGGCATTGCATGTGTGTTATTTACACAAACCACACATGGATCAACCAATAGCATTGCATGTGTGTTCTTTCCACAAACCACACATGGATCAACCATAGTCATTGCATGTGTGTTCTTTCCAAAAATCACATATGGACCCACTAGAGTCATTGCTTGTGTGTTCTTATACTAAAACCAGCACTAGAGTCATTTCTTGTGTGTTCTTTCCACAAACCACTTATGGATCCACCAGTGTTCATTGCATGTGTGTTCTTTTCCAAAAACCACATATGGATCAACTAGTGGTCATTGCATGTGTGTTCTTTTCACAAACCACATGTGGACCCACTAGTCATTTCATGTGTGTTCTTATACTAAAACCATCACTAGACTCATTGCATGCGTGTTCTTTTCCACAGACCACACATGGATCCACAGTGTTCATTGCATGTGTGTTCTTTTCCACAAACCACTTATGGATCAACCAGTGGTCATTGCATGTGTGTTCTTTTCACAAACTACATGTGGACCCACTAGAGTCATTGTATGTGTGTTCTTATACTAAAACTAGCACTAGAGTTATTGCATGTGTGTTCTTTCCACAAACCACACATGGATCAACCAGTGGCATTGCATGTGTGTTCTTTTCACAAACCACACATGGATCAACCAGTGTCATTGCGTGTGTGTTCTTTTCACAAACCACATGTGGACCCACTAGTCATTTCATGTGTGTTCTTATACTAAAACCAGCACTAGACTCATTGCATGTGTGTTCTTTTCCACAAACCACACATGGATCCACAGTGTTCATTGCATGTGTGTTCTTTTCCACAAACCACTTATGGATCAACCAGTGGTCATTGCATGTGTGTTCTTTTCACAAACTACATGTGGACCCACTAGAGTCATTGTATGTTTGTTCTTATACTAAAACTAGCACTAGACTTATTGCATGTGTGTTCTTTCCACAAACCACACATGGATCAACCAGTGGCATTGCATGTGTCTTCTTTTCACAAACCACACATGGATCAAACAGTGTTCACTACATGTGTGTTCTTTCCACACACCACATACGGATCAACCAGTGGTCATTGCATGTGTGTTCTTTTCCACAAACCACTTATGGATCAACCAGTGGTCATTGCATGTGTGTTCTTTCCACAAACCACTTATAGATCCACCAGTGTTCATTGCATGTGTGTTCTTTTCGAAAAACCACATATGGGTCAACTAGTGGTCATTGCATGTGTGTTCTTTTCACAAACCACATGTGGACCCACTAGAGTCATTGCATGTGTGTTCTTATACTAAAACCAGCACTAGACTCATTGCATGTGTGTTATTTTCCACAAACCACTTATGGATCCACAAATGTTCATTGCATGTGTGTTCTGTTCCACAAACCACATATGGATCAACCAGTGGTCATTGCATGTGTGTTCTTTTCACAAACCACATGTGGATCCACTAGAGTCATTGCATGTGTGTTCTTATACTAAAACCAGCACTATACTCATTGCATGTGTGTTCTTACAACAAACCACACATGGATCAACTAGTGTCATTGCATGTGTGTTATTTCCACAAACCACACATGGATCAACCAGTGGCCATTGCATGTGTGTTCTTTTCCACAAACCACATATGGACCATTAGAGTCATTGCATGTGTGTTCTTATACTAAAACTAACACTAGTCATTGCATGTGTGTTCTTTCCACAAACCACACATGGATCAAGCAGTGTCATTGCATGTGTGTTCTTTCAACAAACCACATATGGATCAACCAGTGGTCATTGCATGTGTGTTCTTTTCACAAACCACATATGGACCCACTAGAGTCATTGCATGTGTGTTCTTTTCACAAACCACATATGGACCCACTAGAGTCATTGCATGTGTGTTCTTTCCACAAACCACACAAGGGTCAACCAGTGTCATTGCATGTGTGTTCCTGACATGAACCACATATGGACCCACTAGAGTCATTGCATGTGTGTTCTATCCACAAAACACACATGGATCAACCGTGGCATTGCACGTGTGTTCTTTCCACAAACCACATATGGATCAACCAGTGTCATTGCATGTGTGTTTTTTCCACAAACCACATATAGACCCACTAGAGTCATTGCATGTGTGTTCTTTCCACAAACCACACATGGATCAACCAGTGTCATTGCATGTGTGTTCCTGACATGAACCACATATGGAACCACTAGAGTCATTGCATGTGTGTTATATCCACAAACCACACATGGATCAACCGATGTCATTGCACGTGTGTTCTTTCCACAAACCACTTATGGATCAACCAGTGTCATTGCATGTGTGTTCTTTCCACAAACCACACATGGATCAACTAGTGTCATTGCATGTGTGTTATTTCCACAAACCACACATGGATCAACCAGTGGTCATTTCACGTGTGTTCTTTCCACAAACCACTTATGGATCAACCAGTGTCATTGCATGTGTGTTCTTTCCACAAACCACAGATGGATCAACTAGTGTTATTGCATGTGTGTTATTTCCACAAACCACACATGGATCAACCAGTGGTCATTGCATGTGTGTTCTTTTCCACAAACCACATATGGATCCATTAGAGTCATTGCATGTGTGTTATTTCCACAAACCACACATGGATCAACAAATGGCATTGCATGTGTATTCTTTCCACAAACCACATATGGATCAACCAGTGTCATTGCATGTGTGTTCTTTCCACAAATCACATATGGACCCACTAGAGTCATTTCTTGTGTATTCTTGTACTAAAACCAGCACTAGAGTCATTGCATGTGTGTTCTTTCCACAAACCACACATGGATCAACCAGTGGCATTGCATGTGTCTTCTTTTCACAAACCACACATGGATCAACCAGTGTTCACTACATGTGTGTTCTTTCCACACACCACATACGGATCAACCAGTGGTCATTGCATGTGTGTTCTTTTCCACAAACCACTTATGGATCAACCAGTGGTCATTGCATGTGTGTTCTTTCCACAAACCACTTATAGATCCACCAGTGTTCATTGCATGTGTGTTCTTTTCGAAAAACCACATATGGGTCAACTAGTGGTCATTGCATGTGTGTTCTTTTCACAAACCACATGTGGACCCACTAGAGTCATTGCATGTGTGTTCTTATACTAAAACCAGCACTAGACTCATTGCATGTGTGTTATTTTCCACAAACCACTTATGGATCCACAAATGTTCATTGCATGTGTGTTCTGTTCCACAAACCACATATGGATCAACCAGTGGTCATTGCATGTGTGTTCTTTTCACAAACCACATGTGGATCCACTAGAGTCATTGCATGTGTGTTCTTATACTAAAACCAGCACTATACTCATTGCATGTGTGTTCTTACCACAAACCACACATGGATCAACTAGTGTCATTGCATGTGTGTTATTTCCACAAACCACACATGGATTAACCAGTGGCCATTGCATGTGTGTTCTTTTCCACAAACCACATATGGACCATTAGAGTCATTGCATGTGTGTTCTTATACTAAAACTAACACTAGTCATTGCATGTGTGTTCTTTCCACAAACCACACATGGATCAAGCAGTGTCATTGCATGTGTGTTCTTTCAACAAACCACATATGGATCAACCAGTGGTCATTGCATGTGTGTTCTTTTCACAAACCACATATGGACCCACTAGAGTCATTGCATGTGTGTTCTTTCCACAAACCACACAAGGGTCAACCAGTGTCATTGCATGTGTGTTCCTGACATGAACCACATATGGACCCACTAGAGTCATTGCATGTGTGTTCTATCCACAAAACACACATGGATCAACCGTGGCATTGCACGTGTGTTCTTTCCACAAACCACATATGGATCAACCAGTGTCATTGCATGTGTGTTTTTCCACAAACCACATATAGACCCACTAGAGTCATTGCATGTGTGTTCTTTCCACAAACCACACATGGATCAACCAGTGTCATTGCATGTGTGTTCCTGACATGAACCACATATGGACCCACTAGAGTCATTGCATGTGTGTTATATCCACAAACCACACATGGATCAACCGGTGTCATTGCACGTGTGTTCTTTCCACAAACCACTTATGGATCAACCAGTGTCATTGCATGTGTGTTCTTTCCACAAACCACACATGGATCAACTAGTGTCATTGCATGTGTGTTATTTCCACAAACCACACATGGATCAACCAGTGGTCATTTCACGTGTGTTCTTTCCACAAACCACTTATGGATCAACCAGTGTCATTGCATGTGTGTTCTTTCCACAAACCACACATGGATCAACTAGTGTCATTGCATGTGTGTTATTTCCTCAAACCACACATGGATCAACCATTGGTCATTGCATGTGTGTTCTTTTCCACAAACCACATATGGATCCATTAGAGTCATTGCATGTGTGTTATTTCCACAAACCACACATGGATCAACAAATGGCATTGCATGTGTATTCTTTCCACAAACCACATATGGATCAACCAGTGGTCATTGCATGTGTGTTCTTTTCACAAACCACATGTGGATCCACTAGAGTCATTGCATGTGTGTTCTTACACTAAACCAGCACTAGCCTCGTTGCATGTGTGTTCTTTTCGCAAACCACACATGGATCCACCACTGTCATTGCATGTGTGTTCTTTCCACAAACCACACATGGATCAACCAGTGGTCATTGCATGTGTGTTCGTTTCCACAAACCACATATGGATCCATTAGAGTCATTGCATGTGTGTTCCTATACTAAAACTAGCACTAGAGTCATTGCATGTGTGTTCTTTCCATAAACCACACATGGATCAAGCAGTTTCATCGCATGTGTGTTCTTTCCACAAACCACATATGGATCAACCAGTGGTCATTGTATGTGTGTTCTTTTCACAAACCACATATGGACCCACTAGAGTCATTACATGTGTGTTCTTTCCACAATCCACACATGGATCAACCAGTGTCATTGCATGTGTGTTCCTGACATAAACCACATATGGACCCACTAGAGTCATTGCATGTGTGTTCTTTCCACAAACCACACATGGATCAACCGGTGTCATTGCACGTGTGTTCTTTCCACAAACCACATATGGATCAACCAGTGTCATTGCATGTGTGTTATTTCCACAAACCACACATGGATCAACTAGTGTCATTGCATGTGTGTTATTTCCACAAACCACACATGGATCAACCAGTGGTCATTGCATGTGTGTTCTTTTCCACAAACCACATATGGATCCATTAGAGTCATTGCATGTGTGTTATTTCCACAAACCACACATGGATCAACCAATGGCATTGCATGTATGTTATTTCCACAAACCACACATGGATCAACCAGTGTCATTGCATGTGTGTTCTTTCCACAAATCACATATGGACCCACTAGAGTCATTGCTTGTATGTTCTTATACTAAAACCAGCACTAGAGTCATTGCATGTGTGTTCTTTTCCACAAACCACACATGGATCAACCAATGTCATTGCATGTGTGGTCCTGACATGAACCACATATGGACCCACTAGAGGCATTGCATGTGTGTTTTATCCACAAACCACACATGGATCAACCAGTGGTCATTGCACGTGTGTTCTTTCGACAAACCACATATGGATCAACCAGTGTCATTGCATGTGTGTTCTTTCCACAAACCACACATGGATCAACTAGTGTCATTGCATGTGTGTTTTTTCCACGAACAACACATGGATCAACCAGTGGTCATTGCATGTGTCTTCTTTTCCACAAACCACATATGGATCCATTAGAGTCATTGCATGTGTGTTATTTCCACAAACCACTCATGGATCAACCAATGGCATTGCATGTGTGTTGTTTCCACAAACCACACATGGATCAACCAATAGCATTGCATGTGTGTTCTTTCCACAAACCACACATGGATCAACCAGTGTCATTGCATGTGTGTTCTTTCCAAAAATCACATATGGACCCACTAGAGTCATTGCTTGTGTGTTCTTTCCACAAACCACTTATGGATCCACCAGTTTTCATTGCATGTGTGTTCTTTTCCAAAAACCACATATGGATCAACTAGTGGTCATTGCATGTGTGTTCTTTTCACACACCACATGTGGACCCAGTAGTCATTTAATGTGTGTTCTTATACTAAAACCAGCACTAGACTCATTGCATGTGTGTTCTTTTCCACAAACCACACATGGATCCACAGTGTTCATTGCATGTGTGTTCATTTCCACAAACCACTTATGGATCAACCAGTGGTCATTGCATGTGTGTTCTTTTGACAAACTACATGTGGACCCACTAGAGTCATTGTATGTGTGTTGATATACTGCACTAGAGTTATTGCATGTGTGTTCTTTCCACAAACCACACATGGATCAACCAGTGGCATTACATGTGTGTTCTTTTCACAAACCACACATGGATCAACCAGTGTTCACTACATGTGTGTTTTTTCCACAAACCACATATGGATCAACCAGTGGTCATTGCATGTGTGTTCTTTTCCACAAACCACTTATGGATCAACCAGTGGTCATTGCATGTGTGTTCTTTCCACAAACCACTTATGGATCCACCAGTGTTCATTGCATGTGTGTTCTTTTCGAAAAACCACATATGGGTCAACTAGTGGTCATTGCATGTGTGTTCTTTTCACAAACCACATGTGGACCCACTAGAGTCATTGCATGTGTGTTCTTATACTAAAACCAGCACTAGAATCATTGCATGTGTGTTATTTTCCACAAACCACTTATGGATCAACCAGTGTTCACTGCATGTGTGTTCTTATACTAAAACCAGCATTAGAGTCATTGCATGTGTGTTCTTTCCACAAACCACTTATGGATCCACCAGTGTCATTGCATGTGTGTTCTGTTCCACAAACCACATATGGATCAACCAGTGGTCATTGCATGTGTGTCCTTTTCACAAACCACATGTGGATCCACTAGAGTCATTGCATGTGTGTTCTTATACTAAAACCAGCACTATACTCATTGCATGTCTCTTCTTACCACAAACCACACATGGATCAACTAGTGTCATTGCACGTGTGTTATTTCCACAAACCACACATGGATCAACCAGTGGCCATTGCATGTGTGTTCTTTTCCACAAACCACATATGGATCCATTAGAGTCATTGCATGTGTGTTCTTATACTAAAACTAACACTAGTCATTGCATGTGTGTTCTTTCCACAAACCACACATGGATCAAGCAGTGTCATTGCATGTGTGTTCTTTCAACAAACCACATATGGATCAACAAGTGGTCATTGCATGTGTGTTCTTTTCACAAACCACATATGGACCCACTAGAGTCATTGCATGTGTGTTCTTTCCACAAACCACACAAGGGTCAACCAGTATCATTGCATGTGTGTTCCTGACATGAACCACATATGGACCCACTAGAGTCATTGCATGTGTGTTCTATCCACAAAACACACATGGATCAACCGTGGCATTGCACGTGTGTTCTTTCCACAAACCACATATGGATCAACCAGTGCCATTGCATGTGTGTTTTTTCCACAAACCACATATGGACCCACTAGAGTCATTGCATGTGTGTTCTTTCCACAAACCACACATGGATCAACCAGTGTCATTGCATGTGTGTTCCTGACATGAACCACATATGGACCCACTAGAGTCATTGCATGTGTGTTATATCCACAAACCACACATGGATCAACCGGTGTCATTGCACGTGTGTTCTTTTCACAAACCACTTATGGATCAACCAGTGTCATTGCATGTGTGTTCTTTCCACAAACCACACATGGATCAACCAGTGTTCATTGCATGTGTGTTCTTTTCCAAAAACCACATATGGATCAACCAGTGGTCATTGCATGTGTGTTCTTTTCACAAACCACATGTGGACCCACTAGAGTCATTGCATGTGTGTTCTTATACTAAAACCAGCACTAGACTCATTGCATGTGTGTTCTTTTCACAAACCACACATGGATCCACCACTATCATTGCATGTGTGTTCTTTCCACAAACCACACATGGATCAACCAGTGTTCATTGCATGTGTGTTCTTTTCCAAAAATTACATATGGATCAACCAGTGGTCATTGCATGTGTGTTCTTTTCACAAACCACATGTGGACCCACTAGAGTCATTGCATGTGTGTTCTTATAATAAAACCAGCACTAGACTCATTGCATGTGTGTTCTTTTCCTCAAACCACTTATGTATCAACCAGTGTTTCACTACATGTGTGTTCTTATACTAAAACCAGCAGTAGAGTCATTGCATGTGTGTTCTTTCCACAAACCACTGATGGATCCACCAGTGTTCATTAAATGTGTGTTCTTTTCCACAAACCACATATGGATCAACCAGTGGTCATTGCATGTGTGTTCTTTTCACAAACCACATGTGGACCCACTAGAGTCATTGCATGTGTGTTCTTATACTAAACCAGCACTAGACTCATTACATGTGTGTTCTGTTCACAAACCACACATGGATCCACCACTGTCATTGCATGTGTGTTCTTTCCACAAACCACACATGGATCAACCAGTGGTCATTGCATGTGTGTTCTTTTCCACAAACCACATATGGATCCATTAGAGTCATTGCATGTGTGTTCTTATACTAAAACTAGCACTAGAGTCATTGCATGTGTGTTCTTTCCACAAACCACACATGGATCAAGCAGTGTCATTGCATGTGTGTTCTTTCCACAAACCACATATGGATCAACCAGTGGTCATTGCATGTGTGTTCTTTTCACAAACCATAGACCAACTAGAGTCATTGCATTTGTGTTCTTTCCACAAACCACACATGGATCAACCAGTGTCATTGCATGTGTGTTCCTGAGATGAACAACATATGGACCCACTGGAGTCATTGCAAGTGTGTTCTTTCCACAAACCACACATGGATCAACCGGTGTCATTGCACATGTGTTCTTTCCACAAACCACATAAGGTTCAACCAGTGGTCATTGCATGTGTGTTCTATTCCACAAACCACATATGGATCCATTAGAGTCATTGCATGTGTGTTATTTGCACAAACCACACATGGATCAACCAATGGCATTGCATGCGTGTTCTTTCCACAAACCACACATGGATCAACCAGTGTCATTGCATGTGTGTTCTTTCCACAAATCACATATGGACCGACTAGTGTCATTGCTTGTGTGTTCTTATACTAAAACCAGCACTAGAGTCATTGCATGTGTGTTCTTTTCCACAAACCACACATGGATCAATAAGTGTCATTGCATGTTTGTTCCTGACTTGAACCACATATGGACCCACTAGAGTCATTGCATGTGTGTTCTATCCACAAACCACACATGGGTCAACCAGTCTTCACTTCATGTGTGTTCTTTTCCACAAACCACACATGGATCAACCAATGGCATTGCATGTGTGTTCTTTCCACAAACCACACATGGATCAACCAGTGTTATTGCATGTGTGTTCTTTCCACAAATCACATATGGACCCACTAGTGGTCATTGCATGTGTGTTCTTTTCCACAAACCACTTATGGATCAACCAATGGTCATTGCATTTGTGTTCTTATACTAAAACCAGCATTAGAGTCATTGCATGTGTGTTCTTTCCACAAACCACACATGGATCAACTAGTGGTCATTGGATGTGTGTTCTTTTCCACAAACCACATATGGATCCATATGTGTTCTTATACTAAAACCAGCATTAGAGTCATTTCATGTGTGTTCTTTCCACAAACCACTTATGGATCCACCAGTGTTTATTGCATGTGTGTTCTTTTCCGCAAACCACATATGTATCAACCATTGGTCATTGCATGTGTGTTCTTTTCACAAACCACATGTGGACCCACTAGAGTCATTGCATGTGTGTTCTTATACTAAAACCAGCACTAGACTCATTGCATGTGTGTTCTTTTCCAGAAACCACACATGGATCAACCAGTGTCATTGCATGTGTGTTCCAAACATGAACCACATATGGACCCACTAGAGTCATTGCATGTGTGTTCTATCCACAAACCACACATGGATCAACCAGTGTCATTGCACGGGTGTTCTTTCCACAAACCACATATGGATCAACCAGTGTCATTGCATGTGTGTTCTTTCCACAAACCACACATGGATCAACCAGTGGTCATTGCATGTGTGTTCTTTTCCACAAACCACATATGGATCCATTAGAGTCATTGCATGTGTGTTCTTTTCCACAAACCACATATGGATCCATATGTGTTCTTATACTAAAACCAGCATTAGAGTCATTTCATGTGTGTTCTTTCCACAAACCACTTATGGATCCACCAGTGTTTATTGCATGTGTGTTCTTTTCCGCAAACCACATATGTATCAGCCATTGGTCATTGCATGTGTGTTCTTTTCACAAACCACATGTGGACCCACTAGAGTCATTGCATGTGTGTTCTTATACTAAAACCAGCACTAGACTCATTGCATGTGTGTTCTTTTCCAGAAACCACACATGGATCAACCAGTGTCATTGCATGTGTGTTCCTAACATGAACCACATATGGACCCACTAGAGTCATTGCATGTGTGTTATATCCACAAACCACATATGGATCCATTAGAGTCATTGCATGTGTGTTCTTTTCCACAAACCACATATGGATCCATTAGAGTCATTGCATGTGTGTTCTTATACTAAAACTAGCACTAGAGTCATTGCATGTGTGTTCTTTCCACAAACCACACATGGATCAAGCAGTGTCATTGCATGTGTGTTCTTTCCACAAACCACATATGGATCAACCAGTGGTCATTGCATGTGTGTTCTTTTCACAAACCATAGACCCACTAGAGTCATTGCATGTGTGTTCTTTCCACAAACCACACATGGATCAACCAGTGTCATTGCATGTGTGTTCCTGAGATGAACCACATATGGACCCACTGGAGTCATTGCAAGTGTGTTCTTTCCACAAACCACACATGGATCAACCGGTGTCATTGCACATGTGTTCTTTCCACAAACCACATAAGGTTCAACCAGTGGTCATTGCATGTGTGTTCTATTCCACAAACCACATATGGATCCATGAGAGTCATTGCATGTGTGTTATTTCCACAAACCACACATGGATCAACCAATGGCATTGCATGCGTGTTCTTTCCACAAACCACACATGGATCAACCAGTGTCATTGCATGTGTGTTCTTTCCACAAATCACATATGGACCGACTAGTGTCATTGCTTGTGTGTTCTTATACTAAAACCAGCACTAGAGTCATTGCATGTGTGTTCTTTTCCACAAACCACACATGGATCAATAAGTGTCATTGCATGTTTGTTCCTGACATGAACCACATATGGACCCACTAGAGTCATTGCATGTGTGTTCTATCCACAAACCACACATGGGTCAACCAGTCTTCACTTCATGTGTGTTCTTTTCCACAAACCACACATGGATCAACCAATGGCATTGCATGTGTGTTCTTTCCACAAACCACACATGGATCAACCAGTGTCATTGCATGTGTGTTCTTTCCACAAATCACATATGGACCCACTAGTGGTCATTGCATGTGTGTTCTTTTCCACAAACCACTTATGGATCAACCAATGGTCATTGCATTTGTGTTCTTATACTAAAACCAGCATTAGAGTCATTGCATGTGTGTTCTTTCCACAAACCACACATGGATCAACTAGTGGTCATTGGATGTGTGTTCTTTTCCACAAACCACATATGGATCCATATGTGTTCTTATACTAAAACCAGCATTAGAGTCATTTCATGTGTGTTCTTTCCACAAACCACTTATGGATCCACCAGTGTTTATTGCATGTGTGTTCTTTTCCGCAAACCACATATGTATCAGCCATTGGTCATTGCATGTGTGTTCTTTTCACAAACCACATGTGGACCCACTAGAGTCATTGCATGTGTGTTCTTATACTAAAACCAGCACTAGACTCATTGCATGTGTGTTCTTTTCCAGAAACCACACATGGATCAACCAGTGTCATTGCATGTGTGTTCCAAACATGAACCACATATGGACCCACTAGAGTCATTGCATGTGTGTTCTATCCACAAACCACACATGGATCAACCAGTGTCATTGCACGGGTGTTCTTTCCACAAACCACATATGGATCAACCAGTGTCATTGCATGTGTGTTCTTTCCACAAACCACACATGGATCAACCAGTGGTCATTGCATGTGTGTTCTTTTCCACAAACCACATATGGATCCATTAGAGTCATTGCATGTGTGTTCTTTTCCACAAACCACATATGGATCCATATGTGTTCTTATACTAAAACCAGCATTAGAGTCATTTCATGTGTGTTCTTTCCACAAACCACTTATGGATCCACCAGTGTTTATTGCATGTGTGTTCTTTTCCGCAAACCACATATGTATCAGCCATTGGTCATTGCATGTGTGTTCTTTTCACAAACCACATGTGGACCCACTAGAGTCATTGCATGTGTGTTCTTATACTAAAACCAGCACTAGACTCATTGCATGTGTGTTCTTTCCAGAAACCACACATGGATCAACCAGTGTCATTGCATGTGTGTTCCTAACATGAACCACATATGGACCCACTAGAGTCATTGCATGTGTGTTATATCCACAAACCACATATGGATCCATTAGAGTCATTGCATGTGTGTTCTTTTCCACAAACCACATATGGATCCATTAGAGTCATTGCATGTGTGTTCTTATACTAAAACTAGCACTAGAGTCATTGCATGTGTGTTCTTTCCACAAACCACACATGGATCAAGCAGTGTCATTGCATGTGTGTTCTTTCCACAAACCACATATGGATCAACCAGTGGTCATTGCATGTGTGTTCTTTTCACAAACCATAGACCCACTAGAGTCATTGCATGTGTGTTCTTTCCACAAACCACACATGGATCAACCAGTGTCATTGCATGTGTGTTCCTGAGATGAACCACATATGGACCCACTGGAGTCATTGCAAGTGTGTTCTTTCCACAAACCACACATGGATCAACCGGTGTCATTGCACATGTGTTCTTTCCACAAACCACATAAGGTTCAACCAGTGGTCATTGCATGTGTGTTCTATTCCACAAACCACATATGGATCCATGAGAGTCATTGCATGTGTTATTTCCACAAACCACACATGGATCAACCAATGGCATTGCATGTGTTCTTTCCACAAACCACACATGGATCGACCAGTGTCATTGCATGTGTGTTCTTTCCACAAATCACATATGGACCGACTAGAGTCATTGCTTGTGTGTTCTTATACTAAAACCAAAGCACTAGAGTCATTGCATGTGTGTTCTTTTCCACAAACCACACATGGATCAATAAGTGTCATTGCATGTTTGTTCCTGACATGAACCACATATGGACCCACTAGAGTCATTGCATGTGTGTTCTATCCACAAACCACACATGGGTCAACCAGTCTTCACTTCATGTGTGTTCTTTTCCACAAACCACACATGGATCAACCAATGGCATTGCATGTGTGTTCTTTCCACAAACCACACATGGATCAACCAGTGTCATTGCATGTGTGTTCTTTCCACAAATCACATATGGACCCACTAGTGGTCATTGCATGTGTGTTCTTTTCCACAAACCACTTATGGATCAACCAATGGTCATTGCATTTGTGTTCTTATACTAAAACCAGCATTAGAGTCATTGCATGTGTGTTCTTTCCACAAACCACACATGGATCAACTAGTGGTCATTGGATGTGTGTTCTTTTCCACAAACCACATATGGATCCATATGTGTTCTTATACTAAAACCAGCATTAGAGTCATTTCATGTGTGTTCTTTCCACAAACCACTTATGGATCCACCAGTGTTTATTGCATGTGTGTTCTTTTCCGCAAACCACATATGTATCAGCCATTGGTCATTGCATGTGTGTTCTTTTCACAAACCACATGTGGACCCACTAGAGTCATTGCATGTGTGTTCTTATACTAAAACCAGCACTAGACTCATTGCATGTGTGTTCTTTTCCAGAAACCACACATGGATCAACCAGTGTCATTGCATGTGTGTTCCTAACATGAACCACATATGGACCCACTAGAGTCATTGCATGTGTGTTCTATCCACAAACCACACATGGATCAACCGGTGTCATTGCACGGGTGTTCTTTCCACAAACCACATATGGATCAACCAGTGTCATTGCATGTGTGTTCTTTCCACAAACCACACATGGATCAACCAGTCGTCATTGCATGTGTGTTCTTTTCCACAAACCACTTATGGATCAACCAGTGGTCATTGCATGTGTATTCTTATACTAAAACCACTTATGGATCAACCAGTGTTCATTGCATGTGTGTTCTTTTCCACAAACCACATATGGATCCATTAGAGTCATTGCATGTGTGTTCTTATACTAAAACTAGCACTAGAGTCATTGGATGTGTGTTCTTTCCACAAACCACACATGGATCAAGCGGTGTCATTGCATGTGTGTTCTTTTCCACAAACCACACATGGATCAACCAGTGGTCATTGCATGTGTGTTCTTTTCCACAAACCACTTATGGATCAACCAGTGGTCATTGCATGTGTATTCTTATACTAAAACCACTTATGGATCAACCAGTGTTCATTGCATGTGTGTTCTTTTCCACAAACCACATATGGATCCATTAGAGTCATTGCATGTGTGTTCTTATACTAAAACTAGCACTAGAGTCATTGGATGTGTGTTCTTTCCACAAACCACATATGGATCAACCAGTGTCATTGCATGTGTGTTCTTTCCACAAACCACACATGGATCAACCAGTGGTCATTGCATGTGTGTTCTTTTCGACAAACCACTTATGGATCAACCAGTGGTCATTGCATGTGTATTCTTATGCTAAAACCACTTATGGATCAACCAGTGTTCATTGCATGTGTGTTCTTTTCCACAAACCACATATGGATCCATTAGAGTCATTGCATGTGTGTTCTTATACTAAAACTAGCACTAGAGTCATTGGATGTGTGTTCTTTCCACAAACCACATATGGATCAACTAGTGTCATTGCATGTGTGTTCTTTCCACAAACCACACATGGATCAACCAGTGGTCATTGCATGTGTGTTCTTTTCCACAAACCACTTATGGATCAACCAGTGGTCATTGCATGTGTATTCTTATACTAAAACCACTTATGGATCAACCAGTGTTCATTGCATGTGTGTTCTTTTCCACAAACCACATATGGATCCATTAGAGTCATTACATGTGTGTTCTTATACTAAAACTAGCACTAGAGTCATTGGATGTGTGTTCTTTCCACAAACCACACATGGATCAAGCGGTGTCATTGCATATGTGTTCTTTCCACAAACCACATATTGATCCATTAGAGTCATTGCATGTGTGTTCTTATACTAAAACTAGCACTAGAGTCATTGCATGTGCGTTATTTCCACAAACCACACATGGATCAAGCAGTGTCATTGCATATGTGTTCTTTCCACAAACCACATATGGATCCATTAGAGTCATTGCATGTGTGTTCTTATACTAAAACTAGCACTGCCCTCCCAATGGATCCACCATTAGACCGAGTCTTCTAGAAGGCACGCCATAACAAAGTTGTTCTGCTTGACGATTGTTACATACCGTTCGATTGGGGCGCTTGGACGATTGGGATGGTCTTCGTGAGAGAGATCCCCGAGTAGGCTGTTCTGTGGCATGATTGGCCACACTTGCTCTAGATAAACTCACTACAATAACTATAGTACTTGTGATGTCATTACTGTTAGACTTAAGAGATGCTTCTCAGGTTCTCAGAGCATACGTGTTGTGCGAATGTACCCCTGTTGTAGTTTTCAGTACTCCTTAATAATTTGACGAGTTATTATATTGGTCCAATCAACTTGTTGTTGTCACGTTGCAAAGTCCGCTTGCTCTGGACAGACCGGCAATGCCGTGTGCTCCCGCTCCCGCATGTTAGTGTCACGTGTTCCGAGGGCCCACCTGCCAGTGTCAAGCCCCCCTCCTCTTCCTTCCCCTCGAAGCCACTGTCCCAACTTCTCTTCCATCCTGCCACTCCCGTCCGATGGTTGTAATCTGATTTTTGTTGGATTGTTTACATGTAATCTACGTTGATAATGCAACATGCAAATGGCACAGACACAATTTCTAAAGTGGAAGCACTCACACGCTGCTATTGCACATATTTATCAATATAGCTCGACAAACCCATTACAATAATTGTACTCGCGTTAAACACAACTAAAATTGCAACCATCCTAAACAACATCTAAACCCACATCACACCGCTGTCGTCGGAGTCCACCTCGATTGGTGACACCGCTGTGCCCTTCCCAGCAACATCCACTCCTGCCCGTGGCTTGCCCTTCGCCAAGGAGGCAACAATGGCGTTCTACACAGCTTCGTCCCCGTCGTCCTCCACATCAGAATCGACAATGATGAAGGTGATGGGGTTTGGCATGGACCGAGCACCGTCGTGCCTGGTGGCTCCTGCTCGATCTTGACGCCGCATCAGTCCTTCTACAGGTAGGAGGGGCCGAGCTCGCATACGTAGCATCGTCGCTCCTCTCAAGAAACCATGGCCATTTGATAATGCGACGGTAGGATCTTGGGGTGGATCCGCCGTGGCGAGCCCTACCGGAAGCGGTGGAGCGGATGGATCTGCCGGCGCGAGCCATAACAAGTTCCTAGGAGGGAGTAAGATTGTGGGCCAGGCGTGTCTAGTTCCTGAGCAAGGCCTCCCAGTGATATGTACGAGGGCAAGGTGCCAAAAAATTTCGTCCAATGCGCGCGAGAGGGCTTTTGAACCACGAAGCTGTGAGGTTTTTTTGACAAGTCCACACGCTAGGTCCCCCACCTGTCAGCCGAATGTGGACGGTGGGATTCTTCCCGAGTTATTAAGTAGGGATAAATCACGCTTCACCACTACCCTGACATCCAAAGGCTCCTCTTTCATCTGCCCTCGCTCCCCTCGCTCATGGCTCGCAGCTCGTGCAGTTCGTCTCGGGCGAAATCAGGGTCGGCTCAACACCGTCAGGTACCGGAGGGCGCCCTACGATTACTACCCCGATATGCTGTGTTTGTGCGGTGAGAAGATGCCGAGATGGATTTCATGGACCGACGAAAATACTGCAGGAAAATTCAGCAACTACAGCATCAGAGCGGTAAGTTCCTACTGTAGGTACAATGGTAACCCGGATCCGGAAAGCGTAATGTATTTCTTTTTTTTGTTTCCTTCGACCTACTATGTAGGAAGGGAGGGGGACTGGCTATGACAAGTTTGTGTGGATCAAAAAGCCACTGACAGGTTTTCACAGAGAGCTTGTTCAGGATCTGCGTGATGCTGTGTTGGACAAGAAAGAGGAGATTCGTGCGATGGAGCGAGAGATCCGGGAGCTTCGCCAGGTGCAGGGGAGGCAGGGGCAGGGAGGTGGTGAGACAGACGGGCTCAAGATTAGGCCAGATAGTGGAAACAATTTCCTCATTATCTGGGCATTATCTGTTGCATTTGCAGTTTATGTTGCCATGTCGTTGTCCAGCAGCTGAAATAAGTTGCTGCTTCGTGGAGTGTAGTAGCCAGCTTAAGAAATTGTTTTTCAGCCCAGAAACTTATCATAAGTGTAATGCCAGCAGCAAGAATTTATTAAGTGCCTATAAATAAATCATGTCTGTGCCACCAACACCCATCGATTTTGGAGAGGATTTAACCGCTCAGCTATCGCGATTGTTCAGATAGTAGTGGCACGATACGCTTTTGATTCAACTAGTGGCCTCGGCCGTATCAAATCCTAAAGTCACGATACATTTTACTCTGAGTATGGGAGGCAGATTGTTTTGCCCGACAAGTTCCACCCACAGAGCTCCAGAGTTTAACCGAACTACATATATAGGTTCAAGTTCAATACATCATTAGGCTGCTACACTGCTAGCCCTCTTTCTCTGCTTGGGTGCCAATTTCTTCCTCTTTGCTTCACGTCCACTGTCTTCTTCATCTCCTGCCTTCTTCCTCTTCCTGGGTGCCAATTTTCTTACCTTCACGTACCCTGCATCTCCGGGCTGAGGGAAGTCAGGCCAATCAGCACCAGAATCTTGTCCGGCATCATCACTCCACTCATTTTGGTTTTCTTCCCGCAGCAAAATCACTGAGTCGGTTGTCTTGTTTCTTAATTTGCGCTTCCTGTAAAAAAATCAGTACATGGATTACTACCTTATATCTATAGACTATAAACATTTTTTTGTGTGAATGTACCATCTAATACCTAGGTTTGGGAGCATTAAGGGGACATCCAGCTGCTCTATGGCCTATAAGATGACATGTCTTGCATCTATTTTTGCCCTTCTTTGTAGAACAGAAAGCCAAACCCTTCTTCTCGAGAAAATTCTTAAACCTATTCACCTGGGGTCTTCCTCTGCCCCTTTTTGTAACTGGCTGGCAAAGCTCGAAAGACAGTTGGACTTGAGGCCACTGAGATGGGTCTGTACATGGCTCGACAGATCCAGCGTACGCAGCTATGAACTTTTCCATAGAGTAGTAGTCTGACATATACTGATCCAAATGTGGTAGAGTTCTTTTCTTCACCAAGAAGGCCAAGGCGTGGTCGCAAGGTTTCCTGGTATGCTGCCACTCTAAGTAGGTGCATTCTTGCAGCTGGATGTTCACAACATCCCTTTTGCCACTCTTGGACATATCGACCACCTCACAGCTTCTGCTGGTTGACGGGAGAACCTTAAGATGAGCAAGTCATCGGCTTCTCTTGTGTAGTTGATGTACAACTGGCGGTAGCATATGTCCTCTAAGTCTCCTAACGATCTCTCTCCTTATATTTAACAGCTTCATGGTCATACCACGTATGTTGTCCATCAAGATATGAAAAGGACGCACTTTTATGTCCTTCACCCAGTTTTTCAGGCATTCTGCAAGGTTGTTGTTTATGTAATCAACTTTGATGTCAGGGTTGAATTGACTCCTCTTCCATAGCTGCGAATGATGGATGGCTAAGTACTCTGGAAGTTCAGGGGCTTCGGCAAAAATCTTGCTCATGAAATATTCGCTGCTACTAGGTTTGTAAACTCTAGCAGCAGGAAACATGTAACGAAATACGCTGCATGCATAGTGTGAGTACAAGTTGAGCATCATATGGGCATGGCATTCTCTACCTTCAGCTCGCGGGAACACCTCCTTCACTGCATTCATCAGCCCTTTGCATGCATCCGTGGATATAGCCATTGGATCCATGTGGCCTATTGATCTCCTGAGCTGCCTCATAAACCAGACCTAGTTTTCCTCCGTTTCTGTTTCAAATAGCCCGAATGCCACTAGGAACATCCAGTTGTGACCATCAAGTGTTGTGGCAGATGGCAGGCAGCCTTTCCATTTGCCAGTTAGGACAGTGTTGTCTACACTTAGATACGGCCTACAACCGTCCTTGAATCCCTGGATGCAAGGTTTAAGTACCATGACAAATCTTTTGAAATATATTTTACCACCTTCTGATTCGGTATGAATCTCCACAACACTCCCCGGACACCTAGCTTGTACCTCCGCCCTGAAGTTGTACAACATCCTGAAGCTATTGGTCCAATCCCTGTGCAAGACCCCTAGAGCTTTCTCTTTACCTTTCCAAACCGTGTAATACGGAAGGACAATGTTGTATTTAGAACCGAGGCTAGTCTGAATATTCTTCGCGGTCTCCTTTGGGTTATCCTTTAGTATGGACATAGATTGCATAGCCACCCACTCCGTATCAGCCATTGAGGATTTCAGTTTGCTGCCTATTGGACACATATGTGGAGGGCCCATTTTGTTCACCTGCAACACAGATTCATTTAAAAGATAAGCGGAGTCGACTAGTTGCCCGAAAGATATCGCACATCAATTGTAGTTATAGAGTGAAAAGAGAGAGAGAGTTCTAATGGTTTGCTGCATTCTCATTGCCCCAGTACCCTAATTGCAGTCGACGCAGGTAAGGCTCTTGCTGTGATCCTCCATGGACAATGTACCTCGGCCCGTCCATTCATCCACGTTAACTTGCAAACGGCCTCATACCTCTCGGCAGAGTTCTTCAGTCAATAAACGTGGAACTCCCCCTTGATACAAAAATGCCGGAACGACATCCTGAACTCATGCATGCTCCTGAACTCGTGTCAATCGAAATTATAGGATACTCGTAGTCATGTTTCATTTCTTCTAGTTCAACACCCAAATCATCGACTGGAATACCAGCCTCATCGTTAAGTTCCTCGTCTATTTCATCATCACCAGATTCTTGATCCTCTATAGTGCCTTCTTCTTCATCTGATTCAGAATCTTCGCCATCGTCTCTAATGCCTAGTACTGCACACATCATATTGACTCCCATGGGTGGGGCTGCACTATCGTCTCCACCCGGATGGACAGGAACATTGCCCCAATCCACCTCATTGGCAACTCTGTTTTCTCCAAGACACTCGGTTGGTTCTGCTGCAACCACATGGGGTAGTCTTACGTTTGCACGCATCCTAGGTACTTCAGTGGACAAACAGCAGACAGAATCAATTTCATCTTGAGTGTATAGAACCCTCTTGCTCTTCCTGTCTACATCCTCCTTCCTGATGTAATCTTTCCTGATGGTATCAGTAGGGCTTGACATCCGCGTTCCATTCCCCATCGAACTAGGCTTTTTGCTGCCGCTCTTGGGTGTGATCTCCTTACTACCTCCCCTCACGGCTGTTAGCTCCAGGGTGCTGGCATTATTGCCTGACCTCTGCGGCATGTTCTTCTTCGAATTGGCCCTCTTGTTGCTACTATTGGGCGTGTTCTCCTTCGTGCTGGCATTATTGCCTGACCCCAGCGCGTGTTCCGCTCCAAATTAACCCTTTTGCTGCTACTATTGGGCGTCTTCTCCTTCATGCTAGCATTATTGCCTGACCTCAGCGGCGTGTTCCGCTCCAAATTATCCCTTTTGCTGCTACTATTGGG
This sequence comes from Avena insularis, assembly GCA_023614405.1. NCBI lineage: Eukaryota > Viridiplantae > Streptophyta > Magnoliopsida > Poales > Poaceae > Avena > Avena insularis. The sequence continues at coordinate 293,377,536 of CM042690.1, read as the reverse complement.
CGTGTTCTCCTTCGTGCTGGCATAATTCCCTGACAGTGGCATGTTCCGCTCCAAATTAGTACTTTTTTCTGCTCCCACTGGGTGTGGTAGCCTCCGTGCTGGCCATCTTCGCCTCTTTGCTACTACTCCTGGGAGTGTTCACCACCGTGCTAGCCCTCTTAGCGTTTTTGCTGCTACCGTTCGGTGTGGCATTTTGACTAGATCTCAGGGGTGTACTCTGCGGCGTGGTGCCTTTTGTCGTGCGACTCTTGGGCGTCCTCTTCTCTGGCGTGGTCTCCTTGGTGACGTTCTTCTTCGGGGTGCCCTTTTGGGGATGCTCTTCCTGCTCCTCTTTATGACGCTCCTCTGTAAGACTCTCCTCTGTTCAAAGCTACCCTCAGTCGCACCAGCCCCAGTGATGCCATGGATCAGGTCACGCATGCCTTCTAAAAGTCCATGATCTCTATTGTCGAGTTCCAATTCCTCTCCAACCATGAGCACTATCAAGTGGAAGTAAACTTCACCTCTATAATGTTTCCTTGTAAACGGTACGACTAAATCCCTGGTATCTTTCACTTCGATAGCCTTTTTGCTCCTGTAACCATAATATAACAAACGTGCTTCCTGGGAGGACCCCCACAACACCTTCACATGTAACGATGCCATCAGGTCAGATAACTCTACCACTTCTGGGTCGTATCTGCCAAGGATTGCATCAAACTCGTCATAGAATTTTTATGTGCCATCATCTAATTTTGAAGTATAATCCGTGACACCGATACGAACAATTACTTTGCCATCATCGGGTTCTTCAGGATAGAAACCTCCGAGAGGTTCGAGAGATGGAGCGGCACCATCAGACCCAGCCCCAATGCCACCGCCACCATCACCAGCGTCATCTTTAGCTGGATCAACCTCGGTGGAAGTACCAGGACCAGGAGCAAGGCGAGGGCCCTTAGCAGCGGGAGCTACATTACATGGTGGACAGGCAGGGCCCCTTCTAACGGCAGCCACAATAGGATCAGCTGCTGCCATGCCACATTGACGATCAGGAGCAGTTCCCACAACAGCAGTGTTTCGAGTGCTAGCAGAGTCCAGACCATGAGCTAGCTTCAGACCAGCAGCTCGCTGAACCCGAGCACGGGTTCAAGGAGGAGAAAAGGCATCAGTCTTTGCAACAACAGTGGGGCAGCCTCCAGAAGCCTTAGTTTGCTCAACAGCGGCAGGGATTGGGTCAACAGCGTCCAGATCAAGAACAACACGAGGACGACCAGTACCAGCAGATTCCAAAGCACGGGTTCACACAACTTGAGGACGGTTTCAAGGAGGAGCAGCACACAACGCGGCGGTCTTGGCAACAATAGCGAGGTAGCCTCCGGACGCCTTAGTTTGCTCAACAGTGGCATGGATTGGGTGAGCAGCAGCCGCAGCAACACGGGCATGGGGACGGGGACGACCAGTACCAGCAGATTCCAGAGCAGAGTTTTCCACAACGGCAATACGGGGACTCCTACAAGGAGGTTGCCTGACATAAGCATGTCGCGGACGAGGAACCACATTTTGCTCAACAACAGCAGGGGTTCGAGTTAGACCTCCCTGTCCAATAATAGTTGGGTGACTCCTAGTAGCAGGAGCTTCCTCATCCAGTATGTTACACACCAGCATAACCACGCGAAGCCTAACATGCCGTTTCATGAACCCAATTAGCTGACTGTCACATGCTATAGGAACCTTGAAGCCTCGTTCATCAACGATGCTGAACTGCGTACCGCTCGCCTCATTTCAGCAAGTTCACGCACAACAGCAACCAAACCAGGGATAGTGCATAACTGCACAGGCGCTACTTCCATCTTCAGATTCTGAGCTTGTTTCCATGTGCTCTTCCCATGTGCTAATTTAATGAGGTAGCCGCAGATGGCCACCAGAACTGTGTATTTGGGTTCAGCAGAGATCCTAGTTGACAGAAAATTGAAGACAAAAGATAAGAATTGTTTGTCAGTGTCGTGCTAGCAAACAATTCTATGTTCGATATATCTCTGTAATGTGAATAGCCAGCTAGCAGTTATAGGTAGTGCGAATAGCAAAGAGAAGAGTAGCTCACCCGAAATTAGCCAGAAGTACTTCTTCCTTAGCAAATGGATCTGCCATCCTTCGCGTTGCTCAGCTCGTCGGCGGTAGAGGCGGTCTAGATCGTCGCAACGGCTGGCACGGCATTCGACATTAGAGCTCAGTAGCAGCGAGTAGGCGCAGCAGCTTGGTGCCAAAAGTCAAATGCCCGAAGGGATCATTCTGGTTGGAGAGGGGATTTCGACGCCGCCGGTGCTAGGGTTCGTGCAAAAGGAGGGAGGGAGTGGATTTGTTAATTTGGTCAACGCACCATGCTCCTTTAGTATATCTTTTCGCCTACATGGTTGCCACGTTGGCGCTCGCGTCACGGAAATATTACTGACATGAGGGTCCCGACTGTCTACTTCACGGGGCAGTTTCACGGCATGTTTGGATTTGGTAGGGGTGAGACGAGTTTGCATCGAAATGGCCCCTCTCGGTAGTTGGCGGCCCAACATTTCGAAATGCGGCAATTTCAGGCAACTTAGGTACCGCGGTGCACTCGCCCTCGAACTTTGGTACCGCAGCCCGGTAGCCCCCTTATTGGAGGTAAATGCGAGTCTTCAGCTAAGAAGGCTGTCCATAGGCCTTATTGAAAGTAAATTGCGGGAAGTAAATGTCCTAAGCATAGAAACATCATAGCTGTGTAACGTTCCATGGGTTAGACAACTTGACTGTGGTTTTGTTGTCTTGAAAGAGTTATGCTCCACCAGGGATTACTTCTATAACAATGTAGGGTCCGTCCTATGGCGATTCGAGTTTGCGATGACTATCTTGCTTAAGGCTAAGGACTAGGTCCCCCATGATGAAGGACCTGGGACGCAGTCGATGACTATGATAGTTGCATAGACTATGCTGATACGCGGTTGCTCTTGCGAGTACGATGTCTCAAGCTTCGTTGAGTGTGTCAACGTCATCTTCGAGTGCCTCTGTAGAGGTTTCTTCGTTGTACATGATGACTCGTGGAGCCTCATGAGTTATATCGACTAGGAGCATGATGTCGTAGCAGTGTTTGCGGTTATGCGCAAACTCGATAGGATGGAGGGTAATTCATCTACCCAAGAGCCTTTTGCTCTTTCGAGTGGTCCCAAGAGCCTTTTCTTGATTCCATTGATCACGAGTTCATTGGATTTTTCCACCTGGCCATTGCTTTGAGGGTGGGTTCCTGATGTGTAGCTCACGTGTATGCTAATCTCCTTGTAGTAATCCTTGAATTCTCCAGAAGTGAAGTTTGATCCATTATCGGTAGCGGTGCTATGAGACACCCCAAAGCAGAAAACTATTGACTTGATGAAGTTCATAGCCGAAGTAGCATCTTGGCTGGTGACATGCATTGCCTCGATCCACTTTGTGAATTTGTCGATTGTGACTAGCAGAAAGACGTGTACTCTGGGAGATGACTTGTGGAGTTTGCCCACCATATCGAGTCCCTTTTGGGAGAACGGACAAGACAAAGGTATGGGGGGGAAGTTCTGCCGTGGGTGTGTTTTGTTTTGTGGCGAGCTACTGACATGCTTCACATGTCCTCATTATGTCCTTCACGTCTTGGAGCACGGCAAGACAGTAGAATCTTTCCCAGAAATCCTTGGCTGCTATTGCTTGACTGCTAGCATGGTGGCCGCATATTCCATCGTGTATGTCCATGAGGATGAGCTTTCATTTTTTAGGTGTCACACGTTTCTAGAGCACGCCCTAGATACTTCTCTTGTAGTGTTCACCCTTTATAACTTGGAAGGCCTCGGATCGGCGGGTGATCCGCCGTGCTTCTACTGTGTCCTCTAGGTGTTCTATATTTATCATGTATGCTAGGTACAGCTGCATCCATGTGGGTTCTATCATCATGACATCTTTGGGTTCTTCCTCGTCCTCTGGAGCAAGCGCCTCAGGTTCGGGTGGTGGTGCAATCCCCGAGTCAATCTGCGGCTTTTCCCTCTTGCATGCCTTTGGTTATGAGGCTTTAGTGGATTCCTTGACCTTGATGGAGTGCTCACTGATTTCCTCCCTAGAAAACCGGGTGGTACGGGTAGGCAGAGGGACCCGATGTTTGCAAGATTGTCGGCTTCCTTGCTGCTTGTTCTACTGATGTGGGAGACCTCACACATGTTGAAATAACCATCCATGATGTTATACATGTCGCAGTATGCGATCATGTTGTCGTTGAATGCGTTGCACTTGTTCACTGTTTGTTGCGTGACGAGGTTTGAATCTCCATAGATTTTGAGGCGAGTTACACCATAGGATTTGGCCATACGCATACCGTGCAATAGGGCCTCATATTCAGCTTTGTTGTTGGACGCACTCGGGAAGCTCATCTGAAGTATGTAACGCATTTTATCCCCTTGGGGTGATATTAGTATGACATCAGCACCCACTCCTTCAGTTCTTTTGGATCGGTCAAACTACATGGTCAACACACTTGATAAATCTAGGGGACCCATGCTTTGAAGTTCCATCCACTCCATGTTGAAGTTAGGTAGGACCTGAGACTTTGTTCTTTTTGCTTGTCATATGTGATGTCTCAAGGGGATAACTCGATGCCCCAAAGAGAGACACGCCCCATAGCTTCGCGGTTGTTGAGGATTTTGGAGAGAGAGCCTCATTTACCACCACTATCGGGTGCTCTGAGAAGTAGTGACACAGTTTGCATATCATCATGAAGACACCATATGTGAGCTTTTGATAATGCGGGTATTGTTGCTTCGACAGAGATAGCACCTCATTGAGGTAGTAGACCGACCGCTAGACACCATGAGTATTTCCTTCTTCGGGTCGCTCGACGACCAGTATTGTGCTAACCACCTGATTGGTGGGGGTGATGTAGAGCAGTAGTGGTTCCTTTTCCTTGGGTGACATGACGACGGGTGATGTCGAGAGTGTTTTCTTGAGATTTTCAAAGGATCATTGGGATTCATCTGTCCACTCAAAAGTATCTAATTTCTTCATAAGTGCGTAAAGGGTAGTGCTTTTTCACACAGTCGAGCGATGAATCAACTTAATGCCTCTACATGCCTAGCTGCTGGACACCTCGTAGATTTGTTGGCCTCTTCATCATTAGGATCGCCTGTATTTTTCTAGGGTTTGCTTCGATTCCCCTGGCCCTGGATGTCTGTTCTTTTCATGAACCACACCCGGTGTCATTGCATGTGTGTTCCTCTAGAAAGACCACATAAGGATCCACCGGTGTCACTGCATGTCTGTTATTTTCATGAACCACATAAGGATCCACCGGTGTCATTGGATGTGTGTTCTTCTCATGAACCACACATGGATCCACCGGTGTCATTGCATGTCTATTCCTCTAAACAAAGCACATAAGGATCCACCAGTGTCATTGCATGTCTGTTCTTTTCATGAACCACACCCAGTGTCATTGCATGTGTGTTCTTCTAAACAAACCACATAAGTCATTGCATGTCTGTTCTTTTCATGAACCACACCCGGTGTCATTGCATGTGTGTTCCTCTAGACAGACCACATAAGGATCCACCGGTGTCACTACATGTCTGTTCTTTTCATGAACCACATAAGGATTGTAACACCCTCGAATCGGTCCTATGCAGATTTTAGTGCTTCCTGCCAAACCCGCATAGAAACAATTCAAGGACGCCCACCAGGCACTTGCGTCCGGGTGGAAAACGAAGTAATACCATTACACATTAGTCCATGATGGAACCCATAGAACATATATATACAACAACGACTCCATGAGTCAAGAATACAGATATACAATACAAAGATCCAAATCATCTTGAAAACGATACAACATCCGAGTACAGATAAGATGCAAATGGGTCTAAGAGCCCTGAAGAATAACCAATGGCGTCCATAACCCTGCCCAGGCCAAGCCGGAAGGGTAACCCTGCTAACGACGTCGAACTTAAACCTGCTAAAACAAAAGAGGTGCCGACAAAGGGCAAAGGAAAAAGAGAGCGGTCAAGATCGAGGCCAAGACAGCATGAGGTTAGAATTCAGCGGCTCGCCACATAGGTATGGTGGATCAAGCGGCAGCAACATGCACTAAACAATCTATAGAGACTCGATTCAACTGTCATTAGAGAGGGATAAGAAAGACCTATTCGGATCCAACTCGATAGTAACACCAAACATACCCATCTCGCATTTCTCGAGACCAAACGAGGAAGTCAAACCGAGGAACTCACCGCTTGGCGCTTTATTCATTCCATTATAGTTGAAGCACTTATTACTCGAGATATAGATAGCATGAGTCATCCCGATAGCATAAGTAGTGGGCGTTTTAGTTAACCATTCATGTTGTTGCGATTACTAGTCGACATAATTAGCATGTGACATCCCAAACCCAGCAGTTGTTGGCACTTTTATTTCATTCAATTGGAGTTGTGATACTTACTAGGCAGGTATAACATGACAAGATACACCCCAGTTCCACCAGTTGTTGGCACTTTTATTATCCATTCCATTGTAGTGAAGCTGATTACTAGTCACAAATTAAGTCAAATTTATAGCACTACTTTAGTTATGCTTGTCTATGATCGAGATACTGTGCTCCAAGTCGTCCATAACCGCGGACACGGTTGATACTTACTAGGCAGGTATAACATGACAAGATACACCCCAGTTCCACCAGTTGTTGGCACTTTTATTATCCCTTCCATTGTAGTGAAGCTGATTACTAGTATAGTCTATTAAATCAAATTTATACTTACTTTTTTATTATACTTGTCTGTGATCTCTGTGATAGTGTCCAGTCATCACCACCGGCGAGTCACTTTCGTTTTCAAATTTATAGGGTGCACAAAGCAAAACACACACGAAATCAACAAACAAAAAAAAACAAAATAAAGAAGGAGGTCATGACAAAGGCATCAAAAAAATATAAAATATTTCAGGGGCAACCCAACTAAGCTACCCTAACGGTGGTCGCCGACAAACCTGTGGTTTGTGGACGGCGTAAACGATCGGGAACCAAAAGTGTGACTGGGCTTGTCGACATAAAAACGTGTCACGATCCAAAATAGTACAGTGCTCACGCACAGAAATCGTAAAGAAGCATGGCATAGGTACAGGATAGTAATAAAGCCCCAAACTAGTTTGTGGCCCCAAGAAATAAGAAATGAATCAAGCTCTGGCTAAGGGGGATTCATAGACTCTCCCGTATGTGGATAGTGCGAATAGTCAAGGAACAGGTATCAAGTACTCGGGGCCTACGGGACACAAGTGAGCGTGGAAGAACCAAATAATATCTATTGCCCACCGATGCCTCTACATTAGTTATATCAATTTCCAGCATTATATTTAACAAGTTGTCATTAAAGCCATGATCATCTCCACCATTAAGCATATGCCAACCTTCCAATAACGGTGGAACAACAACGACGCGGAGCAGCACCTAAGCAAGCAACTACGACTCGCAAGGCCGACTATCTACCAAACAATAGGCAATAGGATGAGTCCAAGGCAATATAGAGGCTGCAAGGAATATAAATGGTGCACGGGAACTAAAGCATTGCAACACGGATAGAAATAGATCAACAGGAGGAAGTAAACACTATAAATGCAAAATAGGTAGAAAGGGGGAGATGCTCGCCTGGGAAACACTGCCGCAGATACATTATCTGAAGAACTTGCCGATACTCGCATCAACTCATCGGCCTAATCCGCGAAGAAGCAAAGCACTAAAAGAAACACCGGAGGCACTATTTAATACTACGGCAGAAGACGGGGCATGATGCATGACATGACAAAGATGCGGTGCTAATAGGCAATATTAAGCGGAACCGGAGTCCCGACAATTAATTAGATGGTCCATGTTGTTTAGTTACCCCGCAGTTTAAATGTTGTATGAACAAGGCAAAACATGGCATCGGTTCGCTACACAATTTAAATGGAGGCGTTAATAGGCAGGAATAACCCGCATATGCGCTCCATAGTTAATTATGAGTGAATCGGCATAATGCCCCCAAACCACCAAACATGTATACAAGCATGAATAATTATATGCAACAAGATAGATGTCATATATTATAAAATAGGGTCTTGAATAGGGGATCACATATTAGGGTTCGGCGATCTTGGGGGGGCTCGGAGGAGTTCGGGTTCGGTCTTCGGGATCGAAGGTCTTGGCGTCCGTGGCTGAGGTCTTGGGGTCCCATGAAGGAGTACTCGGGGATCCATGAGGGAAAACTTGGGGTCTCCGACTTTGAACACCGAAGGCGGACTTAATTCCGGTACCGAGGAAATTCCGAGCAGAAGGAGAGCTTGACATCCGTGGTCGGTGGCGTACTTGTGCAATGTCGGTGGTCTTCTAGTGGAACGGGTCGGGGTCGACCTTGACGAGATACTTTGTCTCATCGGAAAGTAGCTAGAACCGGAGCCACATACACATCCTCAAGCCAACAGTGGCATACCACGAGAACCCCAAAGCAGGGTCAACCAAGGAACAACGGAGCATACTCGCAGAGAACGGCGGTGTCCTCTGTACTGTAGGGAGAGAAAACTAGCAAAGGGGTCAAGGAAGCACGACTCGGGTTAGCCATAGGTGCAAGGCAAGCTCGATGGCGCTGGGGCCAGGGACACAAGAGGGTCGGTGGAGGCGAACACGAGACCCGAGGCGGTGGCGGTCGGAGATGCAGGGGACCGTGGGAAGGCGTATGGCCGGAGCCGCGCGGGGCACGGAAGGAAGCGGCTCGGCCCCGGGTTGTCGACGCGGAGACGGCGACTGTGCACGCTGGGAGGGGGTGGCAGAGCTTAACGGAGAAGTGGCAGAGGGCAACGTTGTGCGGAGGAGAGGCCATGGCGAGGACGGGCGCACGGCAGCGATGCGGCCGTCTAGAAGCAGGGGCATGGGGTCTATTGGTGCCGTCTGTGCAGGTGGCGGCGGCGCCATGGGCGGCAGAGCTTGCGGGCAGAGGACGCGACAGCGTCCACTTTTGTGTGGGACCGACGGTGAGGAAGAGGGGCGGCGGCGGTCTGCGAACATGGCAGCGGCAGTGCACGGCCGACTCGGGAGCCGATCGGGGACGGACGGGCTGGCGAGGTCGAGCTTGGTAGGGATCGTCGAAGGCGGCCTCCTGGTGGCGGCGGTGGATGAGGTGAGTGCAGGCGGGGCGAGCAGAGGATCATGCGGGGTGGGGATTGGTTCGAGCAGGGGGTTTGGTGTCGTGTAGCGCGTGACCCGGGGTGGGGCTGCGCGTGTGGTGCACCTGGGTGTCACGTTGCGTGGCCGCGCGCGTGTGCTCGTGGGGATTGCGTCGCATGTGAGCTGGTGCGTGTACCACGGGGCTGCGTTGCGTGTGGGAGCGAGCGTGAGGGTGCGGTCGCTATGTGCGGTGTGCCACGGGGGTGGTTGGCAGCGGCAGGGAGTCTGTGGGATGGTGCGGGTTGGGGTAGGTTAGGGTTAGTCTTGGGTTTGACTAGTTTGGATTGGTGAGGGCAATTTGGGTAGGCAGTTTTAGTGCAGTTGGGTCTACGGCACCGGCCGGCTGGGACGCCTCCCTCCCCCGGGTTTATAAAAACTGTTTTATTATATATATTTGTTCTCTTTTATTTTAAAGACCTTTGTATATTATTTTTAGAAAAAACAAAATATCCGGATGAGGCTGGGGTTTTGATTTGAAATTAAGACAGGGGATATGTAGAAAACAAAACTAGGCTTTTATAAAATAGTTTTCGACAAACGAATGCATGATGATGACGATGCTCAAATGCAATGTGGCATGATGATATGAGCATGTGGTCATAATGATGCACAACATAGTAAACAATCAAGCGATTTTCTAGTAGTGGTTTTATCGGGGTGCTACAATTCGACACCACTAACAATGGATCTCGCCCTCGAGATCCTCCTCATGGTACGGGGAAGAAGGCCGATGATCAGATGCTTTTCGCTTCGTGTAGATCCTCGCGACGCCACTAACAAAATTATTGTTCCATCTTGAAATCGGCGACACCACCAACAAGGGGTCGTTGCTCATGTTCATCGAGAGAACACTCCGTAGAAACAAAGGCGAAGAAAGAGGTCACCAGGCTACCTATAACTTCAGTGGAAGGAGTAAAAGTCACATTGATCCACCGGTTCGATGTACAGGAGTGAATAGTAAGAGTTGGGTAAGGTGATCAGTCCATCCCGCACTTCAAGCATTACTCTGTACATGAATAGAACAATCGTGCAACCAACTTTCGGAATTCAGACTGAAGATCTTCACAAGCAATGTTCAGAAACAAAGGAGTGATGCAGGCTCTTCATAGATGACATCATCATGTTGGAAAACACCGGAAGATACAAAGGAAATCATATGAAAATACACAATGATTAGGTTTCATGATGGTTCCATTGGCATGAACAACACATGCTCAAGGTATACTCCAACTTCACCAATGCTCATCCTTCTCATATGTTTTTCAACGATACGAGTATCCGTCAAGCCGCAGATACAGATAAAGAGTTCAAGGACCAAAAAGATTGGATGAAGTGTACGACAAATGAGATGCAGATTGATGATTGTAGCGCCACTGTTATAAAAGGGAGGAAGCGAAACCATAAGGTGCGACGGAAACCCAACCATGAGAAATCCTATACTCGAAGAAAAGATAAGAGTAGATTCAAAACACGCAGGGGTAAGAGGAGAATAGCATAGGGGTAAGGAGTAAAAATAGACCTAATTGGATCTATTCAACCAATTTTGCAAAATAGTTTTGACACTCTACATCGGTCGTTAGCTAGGTTATCCTAAAGGCTGGACCAGTGGGGTATCACAACTGCTGAGCTCTGATACCACTTTGTAACACCCTCGAATCGGTCCTATGCAGATTTTAGCGCTTCCTGCCAAACCCGCATAGAAACGATTCAAGGACGCCCACCAGGCACTTGCGTGCGGGTGGAAAATGAAGTAATACCATTACACATTAGTCCACGATGGAACCCACAGAACATATATATACAACAACGACTCCATGAGTCAAGAATACAGATATACAATACAAAGATCCAAATCATCTTGAAAACGATACAACATCCGAGTACGAATAAGATGCAAATGGGGCTAAGAGCCCTAAAGAATAACCAATGGCGTCCATAACCCTGCCCAAGCCAAGCCGGAAGGGTAACCCTGCTAACGACGTCGAACTTAAACCTGCTAAAACAAAATAGGTGCCGACAAAGGGCAAAGGAAAAAGAGAGCGGTCAGTACTGAGGCCAGTACACGGCGAGGCTAGAATTCGGCGGCTCTCGCCTACATAGGTATGGTGGACTGAAGCAGCAGCGCAACATGCACTAAACAATCTATAGAGACTCGATTCAACTGTTGGCTATTAGAGAGGGATAAGGAAGACCTATTCGGATCCAACCTGATAGTAACACCAAGCATACCCATCCTGGCATTTCCCCCTCGAGACCAAACGAGGAAGTTAAACCGAGGAACTCACACAGTTGGCAGTTTTATTCATTCCATTATAGTTGAAGCACTTACTACTCAGATATAGATAGCATGAGTCATCCTGATAGCATAAGTAGTGGGCAGTTTTAGTTAACCATTCAGTTGTGGTTGCAGTACTTACTAGTCAGATACAATTAGCATGTGACATCCCAAACCCAGCAGTTGTTGGCACTTTTATTTCATTCAATTGGAGTTGTGATACTTACTAGGCAGGTATAACATGACACGCTACACCCCAGTTCCACCAGTTGTTGGCACTTTTATTATCCATTCCATTGTAGTGAAGTTGATTACTAGTCACATATTAAGTCAAATTTATAGCACTACTTTAGTTATGCTTGTCTATGATCGAGATACGATGCTCCAAGTCGTCCATAACCGCGGACACAGCTTTCAGAAAGATTTACCCTGCAGGGGTGCACAAATAGCAACACACACACAATCAACCTCGGAAAAGCCAAATCAAAACCCAACGAGGCTTTCACGACAAAGCAATCACAGGATTCATAAAATATTTCAGGGGGCCACCCCACTAAGCTATCCACAACGAAGTTGGCCGGCTCCGAGACGGACCCAGGGTTTGTGTAGACAGCGGCAAACGACTGGGAACCCGAAAGTGTGATTGGGCTTGTCGATACAGCGAAAACGTGTCACGATCCAAAACAGTACAGGTGCTCCACGCACAATCGTAAATAAAGCAGTAAAGCATGGCATAGGTACATGATAGTAATAAAGCCCCAAACTAGTTTGTGGCCCCAGGAAATAAGAAATGAATCAATCTCTGGCTAAGGGGGATTCATAGACTCTCCCGTATGTGGATAGTGCGAATAGTCAAGGAACAGGTATCAAGTACTCGGGGCCTACGGGACACAAGTGAGCGTGGAAGAGCCAAATAACATCTATTGCCCACCGATGCCTCTGCATTAGTTATATCTATTTCCAGCATTATACTTAACAAGTTGTCATTAAAGCCATGATCATCTCCACCATTAAGCATGTGCCAACCTTCCAATAACGATGGAACAACAACGACGCGAAGCAGCACCTAAGAAAGCAACTATGACTCGCAAGGCCGACTATCTACCAAACAATAGGCAATAGGATGTGTCCAAGGCAATATAGAGGCTACAAGGAATATAAATGGTGCACGGGAACTAAAGCATCACAACATGGATAGAAAGAGATCAACAGGAGGAAGTAAAGTTTATAAATGCAAAATAGGTAGAAAGGGGGAGATGCTCGCCTGGTAAACACTGCCGAAGATACATTATCTAAAGAACTTGCCGATACTCGCATCAACTCATCGGCCTAATCCGCGAAGAAGCAAAGCACTAAAAGAAACACCGGATGCACTATTTAATACTACGGCAGAAGACCGGGCATGATGCATGTATGATGCATGACATGACAAAGATGCGGTGCAAATAGGCAATATTAAGCGGAACCAGAGTCCCGGCAATTAATTAGATGGTTCATGTTGTTTAGTTACCCCGCAGTTTAAATGTTGTATGAACAAGGCAAAACATGGCATCGGTTCGCTACAAAATTTAAATGGAGGCGTTAATAGACAGGAATAACCCGCATATGCTCTCCATAGTTAATTATGAGTGAATCGGCATAATGCCCCCAAACCACCAAACATGTATGCAAGCATGAATAATTATATGCAACAAGATAGATGTCATATATTATAAAATAGGGTCTCGAATAGGGGATCACATATTAGGGTTCGGCGATCTTGGGGGGGGGATCGGAGGAGTTCGGGTTCGGTCTTCGGGATCGAAGGTCTTGGCGTCCGTGGCGGAGGTCTTGGGGTCCCGTGAAGGAGTAATCGAGGATCCATGAGGGAAAACTTGGGGTCTCCGACTTTGATCGCCAAAGCCGGACTTGATTCCGGTACCGAGGAAATTCCGAGCAGAAGGAGAGCTTGACATCCGTGGTCGGTGGCGTACTTGTGCGATGTCGGTGGTCTTCTGGTGACATGGGTCGGGGTCGACCTTGACGAGATACTTTGTCTCATCGAAAAGTAGCTAGAACTGGAGCCACATACACATCCTCAAGCCAACAGTGGCATACCACGAGAAGCCCAAAGAAGGGTCAACCAAGGAACAATGGAGCATACCCGCAGAGAACGGCGGTGTCCTCTGTACTGTAGGGAGAGAAAACTGGCAAAGGGGTCAAGGAAGCACGACTCGGGTTAGCCATAGGTGCAAGGCAAGCTCGATGGCGCTGGGGCCAGGGACACAAGAGGGTCGGTAGAGGCAGACGCGAGACCCGAGGCGGTGGCGGTCGGAGATGCAGGGGACCGTGGGGAGGCGTAGGGGCGGAGCCACGCGGGGCACAGAAGGAAGCGGCTCGGCCCCGGGTCATTGATGCGGAGACGGCGACGGTGCACGCTAGGAGGGGGTGGCGGAGCTTGACGGAGAAGTGGCAGAGGGAAATGTCATGCGGAGGAGAGGCCACGGCGAGGACGGGCACACGGTGGCGATGCGGCCGTCCAGAAGCAGGGGCATGGGGTCTACAGGCGCCGTCCGTGCAGGCTGCGGCGGCGCCATGGGCGGCAGAGCTTGCGGGCAGTGGACGTGGCGGCGTCCACTTCTGCGTGGGACCGACGGTGAGGAAGAGGGGCGGCGGCGGTTCGCACACATGGCGGCGGGAGTGCGCGGACGACTCGGGAGCCGATCGGGGAGGGACGGGGTTGCGAGGTCGAGCTTGGTGGGGATCGTCAGAGGCGGCCTCCTGGTGGCGGCGGTGGATGAGGTGAGTGGAGGTGGGGCGAGCAGAGGATCGTGCAGGGTGGGGATTGGTTCGAGCGGGGGGTTTGGTGGCGTGTAGCGCGTGACCCCGGGTGGGGCTGCGCGTGTGGTGCGCCTGGGTGTCACGTTGTGTGACCGCGCGCGTGTGCTCATGGGGATTGCGTCGCATGTGAGCTGGTGCGTGTACCGCGGGGCTGCGCTGCGTGTGGGAGCGAGCGTGAGGGTGCGGTCGCTATGTGTGGTGTGCCACGAGGGTGGTTGGCGGCGGCAGGGAGTGAGTGGGATGGTGCGGGTTGGGGTAGGTTAGGGTTAGTCTAGGGTTTGACTAGTTTGGGCCGGGTAGTAGGCAGTTTGGTCTGGTTGGGTCTCTGGCCTGACCGGCTGGACTGCCTCCCGGGGTTTTATAAAAATTGTTTTATTATATATATTTGTTCTGTTTTATTTTAAAGACCTTTGTATATTATTTTTAGACAAAACAAAATATCCGGATGAGGCTAGGGTTTTGATTTGAAATTAAGACGGGGGATATGTAGAAAACAAAACTAGGCTTTTATAAAATAGTTTTTGACAAACGAATGCATGATGATGACGATGCTCAAATGCAATGTGGCATGATGATATGAGCATGTGGTCATAATGATGCACAACATAGTAAACAATCAAGCGATTTTCTAGTAGTGGTTCTATCGGGGTGCTACAAGGATCCACCGGTGTCATTGGATGTGTGTTCTTCTCATGAACCACACATCGATCCACCGGTGTCATTGCATGTATGTTCCTCTAAACAAACCACATAAGGATCCACCAGTGTCATTGCATGTCTGTTCTTTTCATGAACCACACCCAGTGTCATTGCATGCGTGTTTTTCTAAACAAACCACATAAGGATCCACCAGTGTCATTGCATGTCTGTTCTTTTCATGAACCACACCCGGTGTCATTGCAAGTCTGTTCTTCTCATGAACCACAGCTAGAGTCATTGCATGTCTGTTACTTCATTTAACCACACATGGATCCACCGGTGTCATTGCATGTCTGTTCTTTTCATGAACCACACCCAGTGTCATTGCATGTCAGTTCTTTTCATGAACCACACCCAGTGTCATTGCATGTTAGTTCTTTTCATGAACCACATAAGGATCCACCAGTGTCATTGCATGTCTGTTCTGCTCACAAACCACATAAGGATCCACTAGTGTCATTGCATGTCTGTTCTTTTCATGAACCACACCCAGTGTCATTGCATGTGTGTTCCTCTAGACAAACCACATAAGGATCCACCGGTGTCACTGCATGTCTGTTCTTTTCATGAACCACACATGGATCCACCGGTGTCATTGCATGTCAGTTCTTTTCATGAACCACACCTAGTGTCATTGCATGTCAGTTCTTTTCATGAACCACATAAGGATCCACCAGTGTCATTGCATGTCTGTTCTTCTCACAAACCACATATGGATCCACCTAGTGTGATTGCATGTCTGTTCTTTTCATGAACCACACCCAGTGTCATTGCATGTGTGTTCCTCTAGACAAACCACATAATGATCCACCAGTGTCACTGCATGTCTGTTATTTTCATGAACCACATAAGATCCACCGGTGTCATTAGATGTGTGTTCTTCTACTGAACCACACATGGATCCACCGGTGTCATTGCATGTATGTTCCTCTAAACAAACCACATAAGGATCCACCAGTGTCATTGCATGTCTTTTCGTTTCATGAACCACACCCAGTGTCATTGCATGTGTGTTCTTCTAAACAAACCACATAAGTCATTGCATGTCTATTCTTTTCCTGAACCTCACCCGGTGTCATTGCATGTGTGTTCCTCTAGAAAGACCACATAAGGATCCACCGGTGTCACTGCATGTCTGTTCTTTTCATGAACCACATAAGGATCCACCGGTGTCATTGGATGTGTGTTCTTCTCATGAACCACACATGGATCCACCGGTGTCATTGCATGTATGTTCCTCTAAACAAACCACATAAGGATCCACCAGTATCATTGCATGTCTGTTCTTTTCATGAACCACACCTAGTGTCATTACATGTGTGTTCTTCTAAACAAACCACATAAGGATCCACCAGTGTCATTGCATGTCTGTTCTTTTCATGAACCACACCCGGTGTCATTGCATGTCTGTTCTTTTCATGAACCACAGCTAGAGTCATTGCATGTCTGTTACTTCCATAAACCACACATGGATCCACCGGTGTCATTGCATGTATGGTCTTTTCATGAACCACACCCAGTGTCATTGCATGTTAGTTCTTTTCATGAGCCACACCCAGTGTCATTGCATGTCAGTTCTTTTCATGAACCACATAAGGATCCACCAGTGTCATTGCATGTCTGTTCTTCTCATAAACCACATAAGGATCCACCAGTGTCATTGCATGTCTGTTCTTTTCATGAACCACACCCAGTGTCATTGCATGTGTGTTCCTCTAGACAAACCACATAAGGATCCACCGGTGTCACTGCATGTCTGTTCTTTTCATGAACTACACATGGATCCACCGGTGTCATTGCATGTCTGTTCTTTTCAAGAACCACACCCAGTGTCATTGCATGTCAGTTCTTTTCATGAACCACATAAGGATCCACCAGTGTTATTGCATGTCTTTTCTTCTCACAAACCACATATGGATCCACCGAGTGTGATTGCATGTCTGTTCTTTTCATGAACCACACCTAGTGTCATTGCATGTGTGTTCTTCTAGACAAACCACATAAGGATCCACCAGTGTCACTGCATGTCTATTCTTTTCATGAACCACATCAATATCCACCGGTGTCATTGGATGTGTGTTCTTCTCATGAACCACACATGGATCCACCGGTGTCATTGCATGTCTGTTCCTCGAAACAAACCACATAAGGATCCACCAGTGTCATTGCATGTCTGTTCTTTTCATGAACCACACCTAGTGTCATTGCATGTGTGTTCTTCTAAATAAACCACATAAGTCATTGCATATCTGTTCTTTTCATGAACCGCGCCCGGTGTCATTGCATGTGTGTTCCTCTAAACAAACCACATAAGGATCCACCGGTGTCACTGCATGTCTGTTCTTTTCATGAACCACATAAGGATCCACCAGTGTCATTGGATGTGTGTTCTTCTCATGAACCACACATGGATCCACCGGTGTCATTGCATGTTTGTTCCTGTAAACAAACCACATAAGGATCCACCAGTATCATTGCATGTCTGTTCTTTTCATGAACCACACCTAGTGTCATTGCATGTGTGTTCTTCTAAACAAACCACATAAGGATCCACCAGTGTCATTGCATGTCTGTTCTTTTCATGAACGACACCCGGTGTCATTGCATGTCTGTTCTTTTCATGAACCACATCTAGAGTCATTGCATGTCTATTACTTCCATAAACCACACATGGATCCACCAGTGTCATTGCATGTATGTTCTTTTCATGAACCACACCCAGTGTCATTGCATGTCAGTTCTTTTCATGAACCACACCCAGTGTCATTGCATGTCAGTTCTTTTCATGAACCACATAAGGATCCACCAGTGTCATTGCATGTCTGTTCTTCTCACAAACCACATAAGGATCCACTAGTGCCATTGCATGTCTGTTCTTTTCATGAACCACACCCAGTGTCATTGCATGTGTGTTCCTATAGGCAAACCACATAAGGATCCACCGGTGTCACTGCATGTCTGTTCTTTTCATGAACCACACATGCATCCACCGGTGTCATTGCATGTCTGTTCTTTTCATGAACCACACCCAGTGTCATTGCATGTCAGTTCTTTTCATGAACCACATAAGGATCCACGAGTGTCATTGCATGTTTGTTCTTCTCACAAACCACATATGGATCCACCTAGTGTGATTGCATGTCTGTTACTTTCATAAACCACACCCAGTGTCATTGCATGTGTCCTCCTCTAGACAAACCACATAAGGATCCACCAGTGTCACTGCATGTCTGTTCTTTTCATGAACCACATAAGGATCCACCGGTGTCATTGGATGTGTGTTCGTCTCATGAACCACACATGGATCCACTGTTGTCATTCCATGTTTGTTCCTCTAAGCAAACCACATAAGGTTCCACCAGTGTCATTGCATGTCTATTCTTTTCATGAACCACACCCAGTGTCATTGCATGTGTGTTCTTCTAAACAAACCACATAAGTCATTGCATGTCTGTTCTTTTCATGAACCACATCTGGTGGCATTGCATGTGTGTTCCTCTAGACAGACCACATAAGGATCCATCGGTGTCACTTCATGTCTGTTCTTTTCATGAACCACATAAGGATCCACTAGTGTCATTGGATGTGTGTTCTTCTCATGAACCACACATGGATCCACCGGTGTCATTGCATGTATGTTCCTCTAAACAAACCACATAAGGATCCACCAGTGTCATTGCATGTCTGTTCTTTTCATGAACCACACCCAGTGTCATTGCATGTGTGTTCCTATAGACAAACCACATAAGGATCCACCGGTGTCACTGCATGTCTGTTCTTTTCATGAACCACACATGGATCCACCGGTGTTATTGCATGTGTGTTCTTTTCATGAACCACACCCAGTGTCATTGCATGTCAGTTCTTTTCATGAACCACATAAGGATCCACCAGTGTTATTGCATGTTTGTTCTTCTCACAAACCACATATGGATCCACCTAGTGTGATTGCATGTTTGTTACTTTCATAAACCACACCCAGTGTCATTGCATGTGTGTTCCTCTAGACAAACCACATAAGGATCCACCAGTGTCACTGCATGTCTGTTCTTTTCATGAACCACATTAGGATCCACCGGTGTCATTGGATGTGTGTTCTTCTCATGAAACACACATGGATGCACCGGTGTCATTGCATGTATGTTCCTCTAAACAAACCACATAAGGATCCACCAGTGTCATTGCATGTCTGTTCTTTTCATGAACCACACCCAGTGTCATTGCATGTGTGTTCTTCTAAACAAACCACATAAGTCATTGCATGTCTGTTCTTTTCATGAACCACACTCGGTGTCATTGCATGTGTGTTCCTCTAGACAGACCACATAAGGATCCACCGGTGTCACTGCATGTCTGTTCTTTTCATGAACCACATAAGGATCCACCGGTGTCATTGGATGTGTGTTATTCTTATGAACCACACATGGATGCACCGGTGTCATTGCATGTCTGTTCCGCTAAACAAACCACATAAGGATCCACCAGTGTCATTGCATGTCTGTTCTTTTCATGAACCACACCTAGTGTCATTGCATGTGTGTTCTTCTAAACAAACCACATAAGGATCCACCAGTGTCACTGCATGTCTGATCTTTTCATGAACCACATAAGGATCCACCGGTGTCATTGGATGTGTGTTCGTCTCATGAACCACACATGGATCCACTGGTGTCATTCCATGTTTGTTCCTCTAAACAAACCACATAAGTATCCACCAGTGCCATTGCATGTCTATTCTTTTCATGAACCACACCCAGTGTCATTGCATGTGTGTTCTTCTAAACAAACCACATAAGTCATTGCATGTATGTTCTTTTCATGAACCACATCTGGTGGCATTGCATGTGTGTTCCTCTAGACAGACCACATAAGGATCCACCGGTGTCACTTCATGTCTGTTCTTTTCATGAACCACATAAGGATCCACTAGTGTCATTGGATGTGTGTTCTTCTCATGAACCACACATGGATCCACCGGTGTCATTGCATGTATGTTCCTCTAAACAAACCACATAAGGATCCACCAGTGCCATTTCATGTCTGTTCTTTTCATGAACCACACCCAGTGTCATTGCATGTGTGTTCCTATAGACAAACCACATAAAGATCCACCGGTGTCACTGCATGTCTGTTCTTTTCATGAACCACACATGGATCCACCGGTGTCATTGCATGTCTGTTCTTTTCATGAACCACATCCAGTGTCATTGCATGTCAGTTCTTTTCATGAACCACATAAGGATCCACCAGTGTTATTGCATGTTTGTTCTGCTCACAAACCACATATGGATCCACCTAGTGTGATTGCATGTCTGTTACTTTCATAAACCACACCCAGTGTCATTGCATGTGTGTTCCTCTAGACAAACCACATAAGGATCCACCAGTGTCACTGCATGTCTGTTCTTTTCATGAACCACATCAGGATCCACCGGTGTCATTGGATCTGTTTTCTTCTCATGAAACACACATGGATGCACCGGTGTCATTGCATGTATGTTCCTCTAAACAAACCACATAAGGATCCACCAGTGTCATTGCATGTCTGTTCTTTTCATGAACCACACCCAATGTCATTGCATGTGTGTTCTTCTAAACAAACCACATAAGTCATTGCATGTCTGTTCTTTTCATGAACCACACTCGGTGTCATTGCATGTGTGTTCCTCTAGACAGACCACATAAGGATCCACCGGTGTCACTGCATGTCTGTTCTTTTCATGAACCACATAAGGATCCACCGGTGTCATTGGATGTGTGTTATTCTTATGAACCAAACATGGATCCACCGGTGTCATTGCATGTCTGTTCCACTAAACAAACCACATAAGGATCCACCAGTGTCATTGCATGTCTGTTCTTTTCATGAACCACACCTAGTGTCATTGCATGTGTGTTCTTCTAAACAAACCACATAAGGATCCACCAGTGTCATTGCATGTCTGTTCTTTTCATGAACGACACCCGGTGTCATTGCATGTCTGTTCTTTTCATGAACCACATCTAGAGTCATTGCATGTCTATTACTTCCATAAACCACACATGGATCCACCAGTGTCATTGCATGTATGTTCTTTTCATGAACCACACCCAGTGTCATTGCATGTTAGTTCTTTTCATGAACCACACCCAGTGTCATTGCATGTCAGTTCTTTTCATGAACCACATAAGGATCCACCAGTGTCATTGCATGTCTGTTCTTCTCACAAACCACATAAGGATCCACCAGTGTCATTGCATGTCTGTTCTTTTCATGAACCACACCCAGTGTCATTGCATGTGTGTTCCTATAGACAAACCACATAAGGATCCACCGGTGTCACTGCATGTCTGTTCTTTTCATGAACCACACATGCATCCACCGGTGTCATTGCATGTCTGTTCTTTTCATGAACCACACCCAGTGTCATTGCATGTCAGTTCTTTTCATGAACCACATAAGGATCCACCAGTGTCATTGCATGTTTGTTCTTCTCACAAACCACATATGGATCCACCTAGTGTGATTGCATGTCTGTTACTTTCATAAACCACACCAAGTGTCATTGCATGTGTGTTCCTCTAGAAAAACCACATAAGGATCCACCAGTGTCACTGCATGTCTGTTCTTTTCATGAACCACATAAGGATCGACCGGTGTCATTGGATGTGTGTTCGTCTCATGAACCACACATGGATCCACTGGTGTCATTCCATGTTTGTTCCTCTAAACAAACCACATAAGGATCCACCAGTGTCATTGCATGTCTATTCTTTTCATGAACCACACCCAGTGTCATTGCATGTGTGTTCTTCTAAACAAACCACATAAGTCATTGCATGTCTGTTCTTTTCATGAACCACATCTGGTGGCATTGCATGTGTGTTCCTCTAGACAGACCACATAAGGATCCACCGGTGTCACTTCATGTCTGTTATTTTCATGAACCACATAAGGATCCACTAGTGTCATTGGATGTGTGTTCTTCTCATGAACCACACATGGATCCACCGGTGTCATTGCATGTATGTTCCTCTAAACAAACCACATAAGGATCCACCAGTGTCATTGCATGTCTGTTCTTTTCATGAACCACACCTAGTGTCATTGCATGTGTGTTCTTCTAAACAAACCACATAAGGATCCACCAGTGTCATTGCATGTCTGTTCTTTTCATGAACCACACCCGGTGTCATTGCATGTCTGTTCTTTTCATGAACCACAGCTAGATTCACTGCATGTCTGTTACTTACATAAACCACACATGGATCCACCGGTGTCATTGCATGTCTGTTCTTTTCATGAACCACACCTAGTGTCATTGCATGTCAGTTCTTTTCATGAACCACACCAGTGTCATTGCATCTCAGTTCTTTTCATGAACCACATAAGGATCCACCAGTGTCATTGCATGTCTGTTCTTCTCACAAACCACATAAGCATCCACTAGTGTCATTGCATGTCTGTTCTTTTCACGAACCACACCCAGTGTCATTGCATGTGTGTTCCTCTAGAAAAACCACATAAGGATCCACCTGTGTCATTGTATGTCTATTCTTTTCATGAACCACACATGGATCCACCGGTGTCATTGCATGTCTGTTCTTTTCATGAACCACACCTAGTGTCATTGCATGTCAGTTCTTTTCATGAACCACATAAGGATCCACCACTGTCATTGCATGTCTATTCTTCTCACAAACCACATATGGATCTACCTAGTGTCATTGCATGTCTGTTACTTTCATAAACCACACATGGATGAACTAGTGTCATTGCATGTCTGTTCTTTTCATGAACCACACCCAGTGTCATTGCATGTGTGTTCCTCTAGACAAACCACATATGGATCCACCAGTGTCATTGCATGTCTGTTCTTTTCATGAACCACATCTAGAGTCCACCAGTGTCATTGGATGTGTGTTCTTCTCATGAACCACACATGGATCCACCGGTGTCATTGCATGTATGTTCCTCTAAACAAACCACATAAGGATCCACCAGTGTCATTGCATGTCTGTTCTTTTCATGAACCACGCCCAGTGTCATTGCATGTGTGTTCTTCTAAACAAACCACATAAGGATCCACCAGTGTCATTGCATGTCTGTTCTTTTCATGAACCACACCCGGTGTCATTGCATGTCTGTTCTTTTCATGAACCACAGCTAGATTCACTGCATATCTGTTACTTACATAAACCACACATGGATCCACCGGTGTCATTGCATGTCTGTTCTTTTCATGAACCACACCTAGTGTCATTGCATGTCAGTTCTTTTCATGAACCACACCCAGTGTCATTGCATCTCAGTTCTTTTCATGAACCACATAAGGATCCACCAGTGTCATTGCATGTCTGTTCTTCTCACAAACCACATAAGCATACACTAGTGTCATTGCATGTCTGTTCTTTTCACGAACCACACCCAGTGTCATTGCATGTGTGTTCCTCTAGAAAAACCACATAAGGATCCACCGGTGTCATTGTATGTCTATTCTTTTCATGAACCACACATGGATCCACCGGTGTCATTGCATGTCTGTTCTTTTCATGAACCACACCTAGTGTCATTGCATGTCAGTTCTTTTCATGAACCACACAAGGATCCACCAGTGTCATTGCATGTCTATTCTTCTCACAAACCACATATGGATCTACCTAGTGTCATTGCATGTCTGTTACTTTCATAAACCACACATGGATGCACTAGTGTCATTGCATGTCTGTTCTTTTCATGAACCACACCCAGTGTCATTGCATGTGTGTTCCTCTAGACAAACCACATATGGATCCACCAGTGTCATTGCATGTCTGTTCTTTTCATGAACCACATCTAGAGTCCACCAGTGTCATTGGATGTGTCTTCTTCTCATGAACCACACATGGATCCACCAGTGTCATTGCATGTCTGTTCTTTTCATGAATCACAGCTAGAGTCATTGCATGTTTATACTTCCATAAACCACATATGGATCCACCTAGTGTGATTGCATGTCCGTTCTTATCACAAACCACACATGGATACACCAGTGTCATTGGATGGGTAGCCGTTAGACCGAGTCTTGTAGAAGGCACGCGCTAACACAGTTGTTCTACTTGACGATTGTTACATACTGTTCGATTGGGGCGCTTGGATGATTGGGATGGTCTTCGTGAGAGCGATCCGCGAGTAGGCTGTTCTGCGACATGATTGGCCACGCTTGCTCTGGACAAACTGGCAACACCGGGCGCCTCGCTATTAGTGTCACGTCTCACGAGTTCAGTGGGCCACATCCCAGTGTCATGTCCCCATTACTTCTCTTCCTCCCCGTACTTCTCTTCCTTACCCTCAAAGCCACTTTCCCCACTTCACTCCCTTCCTGCCGTAGCCGCAAGCCGACGACGCCTCCATCCCAATCCCCTCTCCGACAGCCACCCCCCCTCCCCTCTTGCCATGGGTTCAAGGGGAGACAGCGAGGAAACGCGTCGTGACGACAGGGACGGTGATTCCGATGTGAGTCGTCTCATCTCTATTTCTATCATCTATGGCCAGTTATCTATTTTTTGAGCTAGATCTAATTTGTATACTCATGCGCGTATGATGTGTTAGGACAACCAGACGATGTATGACTCCGACTATCACGGTTTAGCGGATGAAGACAGTCCTTTGGTATGTAAACATGGATATGTGCCCGCTAAATTTGTAGCGTTCGAAGGACGAAACGCAGGCAGGAGGTTTCTACAGTGTCAAGGACATCGTGCAATGATGCAAGGTGGAAGTTGCGGTGTTGTCAAATGGGTAGATCCAGAGTGGCCCAAATCGATGCAAAAAATGCTGGACAAACTATGGGAAATGACTGTCGAGTTAAAAGAATCCGTATTCAGCTCACTTCTTGACAGTGTTGAGATGAAGCTATGGGAACCAGTTGACATGACCAAGCATAAGCGAGATCTCAGATGGGTGCAAGACAAGGTTAGCAAAGTCGAGAAGGAGAGGGACGCTGCATTGGCCCTAAAGGCTAAAGCAGAGCAATAACTGACTCAAGCAAGGAATGATCTCCACCAGGCCAAAGTCCTGCAGTTCACAACTACGAGTATTGACAAGTGCATGAGGAAAAATGCAAAGAAACAATTGAAGCTGTGCAAGGAAGATGCTAAAAGGAAGGAGTAGACGATTCGATCCTTGCTCTCGCAGGAAGATGCGCATCGGGCTAAGATTAGGAAGATCAAGGAGATGTGTGATAACTAGTTCTATTTAGCTTAAGCTCCGTGCCTTTTTAAGTTGTAATAGTTGTACTTGTTGACCTAGCGGTCTGAACTATTGGTCCCGGATTCCAGGGAGGAAAAAAATTGCTCTGACCCCGCATTACTTCTTTTGTCTGACCCCGCATTACTTCTTTTGTCTGACCAATGCTCCTTGGATATTCCGCCCATCGCTTCGTCGTCCTCGTGTACAAATAGGAGGCGCCATAGCGCGTCGCTTCGTCGTCCATCCCCTCGTCCTCTCCAATATCCACCGCGTCGTCGCTTCGTCGTCCATCCCCTTGCTCCCTCTCCAACCTCCACCGCGCCGCCATGGAGATGCCCGATCTGAACTTCTACGAGGCGGTGATGTTCACGAACTTCGACATCCTCGCGCCGCCAGCCGCGACGGTGCCCCACGGATGGCGCATCAGCTCTGCGGGGGTGCCGGTGGCTCCGCTCCCTGGCCGAGCCAAGATGGAGAGAAAAATCGAGGCACGTCGCTGCCAGATGCCCGCGTGGAAGAGGGCGCTACCCCGGTACGCGGCGGCCAGCCCGTACTAGCCGGCGCTGTTCAAGAAGGAGCGGAAGGCCAAGATTGGCAACCGCATCGTTGACGGGCGCGTGGTGCACCGGGATCTCCGCAACTGAGAAGGGCGGGAGAGGTTCTGGTCCGTCCCTGGATGGACCAAGTACACCGTCATCGCCGCCGCTCGACGCGAAGAGGTGCTCCTTCTCGCGAACAATGCGGACATCGTGTAGGTTCCGTCTGACAGCGACGAGGAAGCCGGCGGCTCGAAGGATAGTGGAAGTGGAAGTGAAATTGTTGACTAGTGGTTGAATTAATGTAGGATGTGAAATCGCACCTTTGTTTAGAAGAATTTGTGGTTAGTAATGAAATGCCTCGATTTAGATCTCTGTCTCGATTAATTTATGGAAGAATTTGTGATTTAGATCAATTTCTGCCTCGATTTAGATCTCTGTCCCGGATTGGGAACGTGACCGTGGACCAAAGACACCTTTTCTACTAGTGTATTCTGACATTGGTGGTTTGTTTAAACGTAATATACGTGGATTGTGCCGCATGCAAATGGCACAACCACAATTTATAAAGTGGAAGCATGTACACCCGGTTACTGGAGATCCGGGAGCTTCGCCAGATGTAGGGGATGCAGGAGCAGAGAGGCGGTGAGATAGACGGGCTCAAAATTAGGCCAGAAAGTGGTACCGATTTCCTCCTCATCTGGGCATTATCGGTGAGAACATTGTTGTTTATGTTGGCACGTCGTTGTGCAGCATCTGAAATAAGTTGCTGCTTCATGGAGTGTGGCAGCTTAAATAATTTATTTCTGTGCCACTTACATTCCATCGTATTTGGAGACCTCCTGCCCCTCAGCAATCGTTGAACCGGTAGATCCTTGTTTTCAGATAGCAGTGGCACAATCACAATTTCGGATTCAACTACTGACTCGGGCGTTTCCAAACCCTAAGTCGCGGTACAATTTACTCAGAGAATGTGGGTAGATTGTTTCGCCCAGCAATGTGCCACACACAGAGCGACCAGAATTTAACAGAATTACATATATAGGTTCAAGTTCAACACATTACTATGCATCTTCATTGCCAGCAGCCTTCTTCCGCAGCCTGGGTGCCAAGCCTTCACGTCCACTGGCTTCTTCATTTCCTGCCTTCTTCCTCTTCCTCGGTGCCAATTTTCTTAGCTTCACATACTCTGCATCACCGGGACAATGGGCACCAGAATCATGTCTAGCATCATCTTTCCACTCGTTTTTAATTTCTTCGGGCAACAAAATGACTGACCCGGCAGTCATGTTTCTAACCTCATGGCTCTCGTCAAAGAAACAAGATTGTTGCATAACTGCCCAATATCTACAGAGTAAATAAAATAAAAATTACAATTCAGCACAAACATGCAAACCCCAAGAGACCTTTGCTTACCAGGAGCTAATTGGGTTCGAGCAACCACCCTGTCCAAGAATAGAAGGGCGAATCCCAGTTACAGCAGCTTCCACATCCAGTACATCACATTTCAGCTCAAACATGGCAGCCGAAGCATACCTTTTCATCAACCCAATTAGCTGACTATCACACATTATTGGAACCATGATGCCACGTTCATCCATGAAGCTGAACTTTGTAGTCTGCTTCGGCCATAATTCAACATGATTACGCAGAGCAGCAACCATACCAGATATAGTGCAGATCTGTGCAGGCGCTTCTTCCATCGTGAAACAATGGTGTTCATACCTCTTGGCCTTAGGGTCGTACCTGTAGAGGACTACCGTAACCAGGTAAGGGGGGTCCATGTAGATCCCACTTAACAGAAAACAGTGGACAAAATATGTTTGTCAGCGTTGGGCTAACAAACAATTTGAGGTTCAGTAGCCAACTAGCAGTTGTAATTAGTGCGAATAGCAAAGAGAAGGGTAGCTCACCCGCTTGTAGACAGAACTTCTTCTTTCTTGATAGTAGGATCTTCCATCCTCCGAGCTGCTCGGCTCGGCGGCGGCGGAGGCGGGCTAGAGCCTCGCAACGGCGGCTATGGCATGCGCCATTGGAGCTCGGGATCAGCGACTAGGCGCAGCAACTTGGCACCGGAAGTCAAATGTCTGAAGGGATCGTCCTGCCTGGAGGATGGATTCCGACGCTGTCGGTGCTAGGGGAAAGCTGGGAATGGATTTGTGAAATTGGTCAACGCATCCAATCCACTTAGCTGCTCGATTTGCCTAAGAGGTTGCCGCGTTGGCGCTCGCGTCACGGACAGATGACCGACATGAGGTTCCCGACCGTCTACTTCACGGGGCAGTTTAACAGAATGTTTGAATTTGGCAGGGGTGAGATGAGTTTGCCTCGAAATGGCCCCTCTCAGTAGTTGGTGGCCCAACTTTTCGAAACGCGGTAATTTCAGGCAACTTAGGTACCGCCATGCACTGGCCTGCGAACTTTGGTACCGCAGACGAACAACCCCCCTGTACTCAGCCTTGCTTTGTTGATACTTTTGTAGCAGGTAAGTGTTCCACAGAAGATTAGTTTGTTATGACATTAACATCGACGAGTAGCTTGGGGTTCCCGGTCGACAACCTGGAATCTATGGATTGGGACATCATCATTATGCTTCAGGCCTCTTAGGCCATTTGTTAAGTTTTTATACTTAATAGCATAATTTTCCTTCTGTTGTTTGATGTTTGTGGTCAGTGACCTCTGCTTGTAATATTTTGGTTCTCTGCTTAGTTATGAGCTTGTTGTAATAATTTTTGTGTCCTAGGGTCACTCTAATGTTACCGATTATTTCTCTGTACGCTTCCGAGATTTAGGTTAGGCTTATATCAGACAAAGGTCTGGGATTTGTCTAGCCCTAATCCCGGGGGTGTCACATTGTGTACCCTTTCCATTGAACGGTTTCTACTGTGATGTCATTGATGACGAATTTTATTGTTGTTGATTCTTAAAAGATATGCCCTTGACAAGACGTTTCGAACATGGGACCGTGCGGCAGTAATGATAACACGCGGTGGCGTGTTTAGCATAGTTTCCTGACTGCACGTCCCCTTTTTTGCGCGAAGATTGAGGAGGCATGCATTGTTCTCCCGTTTTTACCGCAGTAGTAACTTCTTAAGATATTTTCCTTTATCGAATCTATTGACATGCGTCACTATCATGTGTTCTTTAGACGGTTTGATTTTACGTCGAACAGTCTGAGCTATGTGCTTTTGCTCTTTATAAAGGGAAGGGGATTTCTTTTACTTCTTTTTACACCTTCCTCGCTAACTTCATCTTCTTCCTTGCACCGTTGCCTTGCTCCTGCTTCCTTGCCTACTCCAGTTGTTCTTCCGCATGCTTAGTGTTGCTCCTTCATCACCATGGGAAAAAGCAAGGCGGGACTTCTATTGAAGAAACCTCCTCCTTGAGTGATAAAATTGATGTTATTATGTCTATGCTTGTTAGTGGAAAAGCTCACATTGATCCAAATCATGTTCCTTAGCTTCTTTGGTTGCTCAAGAAGAGCAAGTTGATGTGAACTTTATAAGAAATAATAATT
Organism: Avena insularis; assembly: GCA_023614405.1. NCBI lineage: Eukaryota > Viridiplantae > Streptophyta > Magnoliopsida > Poales > Poaceae > Avena > Avena insularis. The sequence continues at coordinate 293,348,277 of CM042690.1, read as the reverse complement.
TTAGAAACAATGCCTACAAGAATAATTTTGGTTATAATAATTATAGGCCATATCCTCCCAATAATGGTAATGCTTATGGAAATTCCTACAACAATAATAGAAGTGCACCCTCTGAACTTGAAGTTATGCTTAAAGATTTCATTAATAAACAAACTGCTTTCAATAAAACTACTGAGGAAAAACTCTCTAATGCTGAAAGAAATATAGCATCATTGTTTGAAGCACAATCTTCTTTGAACAAAATGGCTGCTAAACCTGAAACTATTTAAAATCCTTTTGCTGCTACTAATGCCATACAAGTAAGAATTAATGAAAATGTTAGACTATTAGCTAAATTGCATGCTAAGTGGGAAAGCGAAGATGAAATTGCTAGAAATATTAGTATTTCTACTATCACTACCACTAATGTTGAAGCTAGTAAACCCAATGGAACCTTTTCTAATAAAAATGCTGAAATTCTTCGAAATATGGGAAACAATAGCTCTACTACTTTAGATGATAGTTATGATTTTGATCTTGATGGTTGCAATATCTCTAAAGTAATTATGTTCCTACAAAATCTTGCTAAAAGTCCTAATGGTAGTGCTATGAATATGGCCTTTACAAAACACATTACTGGTGCTCTCATAAAAATTAAAGAAGAAAAGATGAAACATAAAGCTTCTATTCCAATGAAATTAGAAGATGGTTGGAAACCCATCATTAATATGAAAGTGAATGATTTTGATCTCAAAGCTTTATGTGATCTTGATAGTAGTGTTTCTATTATGCCTAGAAAGATTTATCAAATGCTTGATTTGCCACCATTGGAAGATTGTTATTTAAATGTCCAACTTGATGATAATGCTAAAAAGAAACTAATGGGGAGTATTAATGATGTTCTTATTATGGTTAACAATGCATATGTCCATGTTGATTTCTATGTTTTCAATGTTGAATGTAATGCTTCTTGTCCTATTACTTTGGGAAGACCTTTTCTTAGAACTGTTGGTGCCATTATTGATATGAAAGAAGGCACCATTAAATATCAACTCCTTCTCAAGAAAGGTATAGAACATTTCCCTATGAAGAGGGAGAAGATTCCTTTTGCCTTTCCTATTAAAACAAAATTTGCTCTTAATGCTTCTTCATTTGAGAATACTTGATTCTTTTCTTGCTTCTTATGCCTAACTTAAAGGCGTTAAAGAAAAGTACTTATTGGGAGATAACCCAAAATTTTTAGTTGGGTCTTGGAAGTTATTGCTTTAGTAATAACCTCTCCTTATCATTTTTGTGTGGTTTTTGTGCCAAGAGTAACCTCTAATGAGAGAGAAGTAATGCTTGGGAAAGTTGTTGTCCCAAAACAGATTTTTGTGCTTCGCTGTAAACATTCCTGAATAATCTTTGTATGTCGGTTTGAGCTGTAATTTTTTGTGCTTATGACCTAGGTTGTTATCCAACTTTCGTTAGTTCAACACTTTTCGATTTGAGCAAGGGAAGGTCTTCAAAAAAATCGGTTTCTACCTGCTGGTCTGTTCTGACAGATTTTTGCCATTATTTGCATTTGCTTCTTATTGATTCCTTTTTGGAGAAATTAAGCTTTTTGAGGGAATTGCTACAGTAGCTTGTGTCTTTTGTAAAAGTTATTCTGTTTTAAACCTAAAACCCCAAAGCTCTATTATCTTTTGAACATACTAATGTTGCTAATGAAGATTGTGTGAAGTTTTGTATGAAGGAAGAAATTTCGGGTGTAGGGAAGACTAATAGAGTGAGATGAAGAATGGACAAAAGCTCAAGCTTGGGGATGCCACCCCGTGTCACCCCAAGAAACATCCTAGAAGTACAAGCGTCAAAGCTTGGGGATGCCCAAGGCATCCCCTTCTTCATCAATAAAAATCTCAGGTTTCTTCCAAACACTTCATTTTTATTGTTTCATGCACAGTTGTATTGTTCTTGGAACGTCTTTGTTTTCATTTTTAGTTTTCATTTGCTTAGTTTTCTTGAATAAATTGGTTGGACCCCCTCATTCATGCATTAGTTTTCAAATAAGTTGGTTTGGATTGGAAAAGAGTAGGAAAAGTTCATGCTTAAGTGGTAAAAAGGAGCTTGTTTTTGACTGTGGCCTATGCTTTGTCATGTCATGCTTGATATTGTTTTGGCTTTATGCTTAGTGATTTTTGCTATAGCATGACTTGTTATAAACAATTGAGATTGCTTAATGTTCCTTGAAAGAATCATGCGTTGTTTTAGCATATTAAAGCATAGTATTGTGGTATTCTCCTTTGATGCTTTATTTGGGTTGACTTGGCGCATTCTCACACCATGTTAATACTATCCCAAGTCACCATAGCCTCTATGATCATTTAGTTTTCGACTTGTAAGATCACTTTATGCTTTAATTAATGATGGTTTGTCGCTTTGCATTATTATGGCCATTATTGCTCTCTTAGTTGGTCGCTCCCAGTCTTTTGCTAGCCTCCATAACCAAGTATGAGTTCCACTCATGCATCCAACTCCAAATAAAACCAAGTTATTCCAAAGAGTCCACCATACCTACCTATTAGCATTTGCTATTCGAAGTATATTAATGTTTTTATCTACCTTCCGAATTAAACTTGTTATGTCAAAATTAGTGATTAAAGCTCTCACGAACTTGATGGCACACTTTACTTTTCTTGCCCCTAATAAACTTGAACCATTGTGTCATTTATGTTGTATATGCTTGCACTTATACGTTGGGGATTAGCAAAACCATGCTGTCATGGGGAACGCTTTCAACATTGCACTTGTACATTGTACCCAGTTGGGATCATGCTCTTTTGTTTATGGATGTCGTCGATGTGAAATGAAAGGGGAGATTGTAAGTCCATGGAGTTATGTATGTGTGTTAGAGAAATGCCTGGGTGGTTGGTCTAATCCATGCCTAATCATGGTGGAAACCTGCAGCGTAACCATAATGAGCAATCTATGAAGCATTCTTCTTATAAAAAAATAGATAGAGATTGAGAAAAAAAAGAGAAAAAAAGAGATGAGAAAAGAGGAAAGAGAGAAAAAAGCACCATTTTCCCATGGTAAATAAGAAGATTGCTGAGATGCTTGCCTTGTTATTTTGATATGGGGATTCTTTCGTATCATCAGGCAAGGGGTACCCCATTGGCGGTTCTCTATGATACACATGTACTTACTATGACAAGAACTTACCGGTAACTAAACTTGAGTAGCATGAGGAGCGACCCTCATATTCAAGGGACATGAGATTGCCAACTTATACTTTGTCAAGCATATACTCCATAGTTTGTTCACTTTAACCTTAATCACTTCAAGATGCTTATGATAGGGGCAATGAGAGCTGAAAGCTAATAAGTACCATAATTTTTGGAAGCTCTTTATGAGACTTGAATCCCTGCTTCCTTCTATGAAGCCCTTTCTTCCACTTTTATATTGAGTCTCCACCTTCTATCTTTATGCACTAATTAATAGAGCATAGTTGTCATTCTTAGTTTAATGTGCATTGTCCCAAGACTTGTTGATTGATGCATAGCTTTGATATTGCTTTTTCTTAAACTATTTATATCTAGTCACCCTTATGAACTTTGAAGGTGTCCTATGCATTTATGTTTTGATACACTATGAGGGACAAGTTGAATACCATTCTCATTATGTTCTCTTTATGTGAAACAAACAAACGTCTTGCAAAGCATTGTTATTCATGAATCTTTTGTTTGTACCTTTTCATGCTACAACATAATTGCTATGTCTTATTGTTAGAACTATATCTTTCATGCTATGTTAAAGTACTATGATCCCAGCTATCAATGTTTTATAAATACCTTGATCAATATTATGATGGTGCATGTCACCTCAAAAATTATTCTTTCTTTTTTATCACTTACCTACTCGAGGACGAGCAGAAATTAAGCTTGGGCATGTTGATACATTTTAAACGTATCTATAATTTTTGATGTTCCATGCTTGTTTTATATCTACTTTGTTATGTTTTGTCCACACTTTCGAGTATTTTTATACACTTTCTTGGACTAACCTATTAACAAGATGCCACAGTGCCAGTTACCTATTTTTTGTTGTTTTTGGTTCCAGAAAAGCCAGAAAATGAATATTCTCGGAATTGGACGGGACAAAATCCAAAGTCAATATTTCACCGAGGGGAACACGGAGCCATAAGACGAGAAGGAGAGGGGCCAGGGGCCGGCCACACCACCTGGCCACGCGGCCAGGCCTGGCCCACGCCTGGGGGTGGTGTAGCCGCCTCGGGCACCCTCTCGGCCTCCCCTTTCGCCTATAAGAAGCCTCTGATACAGAAACCCTAAGTACCCGATTAGAATTCCACGAAAGAGTCTGTAGCCACCATCATATCCATCCGTAGATCAAGAGGGATCTGAAGCTCTTCCCGGCACCCTGCCGGAGGGGAGAGATCACCCTGGAGGCCTTCTTCATCACCATGCCTACCTCCGGTGTGATGCGTGAGTAGTTCATCCCTGGATTACGGGTCCATGTAGTAGCTAGATGGTTGGTTCTTCTCCTTTATGCTACCATGTTTAGATCTTGTGAGCTCCGTTCATGATCAAGATCATCTATTTGTAATCATACATGTTGTGTTTGCAGGGATCCGATGGATATTGAGATGCTATTTCAGATTGATTATTGATTCTATCATGTCTTTGTTATTTGTGATCTTGCATGCTTTCCATTGTTAGTAGCTATCTTGGGTGAGTAGATGCTAGCAACTCCAAGAGGGAGTATTTATGCTCGATAGTGGGTTCATGCCTCTAGTAATCTGGGGAAGTGACAGAAATCTCTAAGGTATTAGATGTGTTGTTGCTACTAGAACAATTGTATTGTTTACTTTACACACTTTGCTTAATGCAATTATCTGTTGCTTGCAACTTAATACTGAAGGGGGTTCAAATGATAACCTGAAGGTGGATTATTAGTCATAGATGCAGTTGGATTACGGTCTATGTATAATGTTGTAATGCCCAATCAAATCTCATAGGAGTCAAGATGATTAGTATATGCATGTATGCTTTCTCGATGTTTGTCAATTGCCCCGCTGTAATTTGTTCACCCAACATGTCATCTATCTTAAGGAGAATCACCACTAGTGAACTATGGACCCCGGTCCTTTCTTTTACCATCAATCTACAATCTACTATTTATAGTTTTCTATTTACTTTCTGCAAGCAATTACTATCTTCCACACAATACGTTTAATCCTTTGTTTTCCACAAAACCGGTGAGATTGACAACCTCACCGTAAGTTGGGGGCAAAGTTCTGTGGTTGTGTTGTGCAGGATTCCAAGTTGGAAGTAACACCTTGGAGGTGTTTCCTTGCTCCTACTGGTTCGATAACCTTGGTTTCATAACTGAGGGAAAACTTGCTGGTGTGCTCAACATACCTTCCTCTTGGGGTTCCCCAACGAGCTCGAATATATTTTGAGCCATCACATATTTGCGCTCACATACAGTGAGTGTAATCCATGTTGCACTACAAATACACACAAGTTAGATTTGGTGAGCCTACCATGTGTAGACATGGCCTCAGAACACAAGAGACCGAAAGGTCAAGAATGAGTCACATGGATGATGTGATTAACATTGGGGAATGTCTACCTTTGAAACTGCATTGTTGGCCGTGATGATCGGGGTGGTGTAGCCGATTGGGATCGTGTGATCACTAAAATCGTCTAGGGGATGACAATTTTAGTGGGAGCTCAATTAGGATTGAACTCATATTATGAACTTAGTCTAGATGTCTATTTGCAAATATCTTAGTAGAGCATAGCCTATCCCATTGAGGTCTTTTGTGACCATGGGAAATTTCCTGCTTGATATGGAACTTAGCAAAAGGGTCCAACTTCATTTATTAATACCCACACATGAGGAATATCCTCGTAAAAGGTGATATTCTCTTCTTGATACAATGAACATTAGGTGATAATCCGATGACTCTGCAATGTTTGTGTTTTACCCATAATCATCCAATAAGCCATTCTCCATCCGATGGAGAGTTGGATTAAAATCTTGTATTCTACATGATCAGGCACATAAAGTATGAGATGTTGGATGAGTTTTCCTCCATGATGGATGAAAAGAGAATATTTGGAGAAACACTTAGCAATCTTGCATTAGAGTTGTGAACTCTCGGAAGGGCTTGAATGCAATGGAGGTCATGAATGAAAAGGGTATATTTCAGATATACAAAGTTATAAATGTAATTCTTTCAAAACTCATTGTAGTTTACAAAAGTATTGGATACTTGTCCCGTCTTGTGAAAACAGGATAGTTTGCTTGAGAATTGCTGGAATTGAGGTAATACGGCTTGATGACGACAAGCAAAATAGTTGATGGCTGACATCACCCCCTTTACTCAAGGTTTATCATTTGGATTAGTGGACTTGAATATAATTTTGTAATCCTTGTTTGTGTCTCTTGCTTTAGCGAGACAATCTGCGGTGACCCAGCATACCACTCTATGATGTAGTACACTATAGTCATTGACATAACACCAATGAAACACCGTTCACTAGTATGACATCCCTCAGAGTGGTACAACAGAAACACAGCAGGTCCAAGACATGACTATAGATTACAACTCAACTCTTTATAGAAGATCCAGATAACACTCTAGGTTAAAGAGGAAGAAAACAACTTTGTACAAAGAAGAACCAGAAATAATAACTTGGAGCTATCTGGCTAAAAATACTAACATCTAAACTATCTGGCTTGCAATTTCTACTAATGCCATTCTCTACAGAAGTAGGTTTTATGCCTAGAGTATCTACTCATATCTAATCAGAACTTCGTCTTCACTTTGGTTGATGAACATGTTGACGTCATTGACTTTATTGAAGAACTTGAGCTGTCGATGATGGTTTCTTGAGCATAAGTTGGTGTTGATGTTGTCTTTAATGGCTTCAGAATCTAGCAAGGGTTAAGAAGGTACGGTTGAGTACGAGCGTACTCAGCAAGTTCACTAAAAAGGAGTGTATGATGCACTATCTCTACAGCCACAGACCAAAGGTCGTAGGGAATGCAGGTTTTCGTAAACATTTCTTCAAAGGTTGCTTTTATTCTGAAAACTATGTTCGATAGCCTTCACAGGTTGACCAGAACCTTCGTGGGGTTCCTTTCCTGCCGCATTCGTAGCTCCTTCCCGAAACAAGGAGTAACATGTCACAGTTCTTACACTCTGCATAGGTGCGCTTCTTTACCCATGAGAGACCAAATCCTTGTTGCACAACCGGGTGATCTTTCCCGTCCACACTTCCTTTGGTGTGGGGCCCAGTACATGATCCAAGCCAATCACTGCCCCCTTCAGGGGGATTGTTTGTTTGCGGCCCGAAAGTTCCTGGGCAAGTGCATCGCGGTACCCAAGTTGCCTGTAATTGCCGTGTTTCGTAAAGTTGGGTTGCCAACTACTGAGAGGGGCCATTTCGAGGCAAACTCATCTCATCCCTGCTAAATTCAAACATTTCGTTAAACTATCCCATGAAGTAGACGGCAGGGACCCACATGTCGGTCATTTGTCCGTGACGCGAGCGCCAACGCGGCAACCTCTTAGGCAAATCGAGGAACTAAGTGGCTTGGATGCGTTGACCAATTTCACAAATTCATTCCCTCCTTTCTCCTAGCACTGTCAGCATCGAAATCCACCCTCCAGGCAGAACGATCCATTCGGACATTTGACTTCTGGTGCCAAGTTGCTGCGCCTAGTTGCTGCGCCCATTCGTTGATCCCGATCTCCAACGGCGCATGCAGTAGCCGCCGTTGCGAGGCTCTAGCCCGCCTCCGCCGCCGACAAGCTAAGCATCTCGACAGATGGCAGATCCTACTACCAAGGAAGAAAAAAGTTCTGGCTACATACGGGTGAGCTACCCTTCTCTTTGCTATTCGCACTAACTATAACTACTAGCTGGCTACTAAACCTAAAATTGTTTGTTAGCCCAACACTGACAAACATATTTTCTCCATAGTTTTTTGTCAAGTGGGATCTCCACGGACCACCCTTACCTGGTTACGGTAGCCCTCTTCAGGTACGACTCTAAATCAACAAGGGTGTGAAGGGCAAGTGGTATGGACACCATTGTATCATGATGGAAGAAGCGCATGTGCAGTTCTACACTATCCCTAGTATGGTTGCTGCTCTGTGTAATCATGATGAAATATGGCCGAAGCAGAATGCAAAGTTCAGTTTCATGGATGAACGAGGCATCATGGTTCCTCTAACGTGTGACAGTCAGCTAATTGGGTTGATGAAAAGGTATGCTTCGGCTTGCATGTTTGAGCTTAATTGTGAAGTACTGGATGTGGAAGCTGCTAAAACTGGGAGTCACCCTTCTATTCTTGGACAAGGTGGTCGCTTGAACCCAATTAGCTCCTAGTAAGCAAAAGTCTCTTGGGGTTCGCATGTTTGTGCTGAATTGTAATTTTTGTTTTATTTACTCTGTAGATATTGGGCAGTTATGCAATAGTCCTGTTTCTTTCACATGAAGCGCCGCAAGGTTAGAAACATGACTGTCGGGTCAGTCATTTTGCTGCCAGAAGAAAATAAAAACAAGTGGAAAGATGATGTTGGACACAATTCTGGTGCTGATTGTCCCGGCGATGCAGAGTACGTGAACCTAAGAAAATTGGCACTGAGGAAGAGGAAGAAGGCAGGAAATGAAGAAGCCAGTGGACATGAAGGCTTGGCACCCAAGCTGGGGAAGAAGGCTGCTGGCAATGAAGATGCATAATAATGTGTTAAACTTGAACCTATATATGTAATTCGGTTAAATTCTGGAGCTCTGTGTGTGGAACTTTGTGGGGCAAAACAATCTACCCATGTTCTTAGAGTAAAATGTACCGCGACTTAGGGTTTGGAAACGCCCGAGTTAGTAGTTTAATCCAAAATTGTGATTATGCCACTACTATCTGAAAACACACAGCACCGGTTCCATGATTGCTAAGGGGTAGGAGGTCTCCAAATTCGATGGAATGTAAGTTGCACAGAAATAAATTATTTAAGCTGCTACACTCCATGAAGCAGCAACTTATTTCAGCTGCTGCACAACGACATGGTAACATAAACAACAATAGCAACCTATAATGCCCAGATGATGAGGAAATCAGTACCACTTTCTGGCCTAATCTTGAGCCCGTCTATCTCACCGCCTCCCTTCTCCAGCATCTCCTACATCTGGCGAAGCTCCCGGATCTCCAGTAACCGGGTGTACTTGCTTCCACTTTATAAATTGTGGTTGTGCCATTTGCATGTGGCACAATCCACGTAGATTACATTTAAACAAACCACCAATGTTAGAATACCACCATGATCAGACAAAAGGAAGTAATGCAGGGTTAAGACAGATTAACGAGCGACTAATTGTTTTTCTCCCAAGACTCTGGGACCACTAGTTCAGACCGCTAGGTCAACAAGTACTACTATTACAACTTATAAAAGCACGGAGCTCAAACTAAATAGAACTAGTTATCACACATCTCCTTGATCTTCCTAATCTTAGCCTGATGCACATCTTCCTGCGAGAGCAAGGATCGAATCGTCTGCTCCTTCCTTTTAGCATCTTCCTTGCATAGATTCAATTATTTCTCTACATTTATCCTCATGCACTTGTCAATACTCGTAGTTGTGAGCTGCAGGACTTTGGCCTGGTGAAGTTCATTCCTTGCTTGAGTCAGTTCTTGCTCTTATTTAGCCTTCAGGGCCAATGCCACATCCCTCTCCTTCTCGACTTTGCTAACCTTGTCTTGCACCCTCCTAAGATCTTGGTTAATCTTGGTTGTGTCAACTTGGTCAAATAGCTTCATCTCAGCACTGTCAAGAAGTGAGCTGACTATGGATTCTCTCAACTCAGCAGTCATATCCCATAGTTTGTCCAGCATTTTCAGCATTGATTTGGGCCACTCTGGATCTACACATTTGACAACACCGCAACTTCTGCCTTGCATCATTGCACTATTTCCTTGACACCGTAAAAACCTCTTGCCTGCGTTTCGTCCTTCGAATGCTACAAATTTAGCGGGCACATATCCATGTTTACATAGCGGAGGACTATCTTCCTCCGTTAAACCGTGATAGTCGGAGTCGTACAGCGTTTGGTTGGCCTAACACATCATACATGCATGAGTAAACAGAGTAGATCTAGCTCAAAATAGATAATTGGCCACATATGATAGAGATAGAGATGAGACGACTCACATCGAAATCACCGTCACTGTCGTCACGACGCGTTTCCTCACCGTCTCCCCTTGAACCCATGGCGAGAGGGGGGTGGGGGACTGGGGTGGCTACAGGAGAGATAGCTGGAGGCGTCGTCGGCTTGTGGCTACGGTAGGATGGGAGAGAAGTGGTGAAAGTGGCTTCGAGGGGAAGGAAGATAAGTATGGGGAGTGTAACATCCCAATTTCAGCAACCCTGATTAGTTGTCCAGAATGCAAAAATCAGGGGGAACAAAAACTTTTTCTAGTTAAGTGTTGCAGTATATGCTTGCTGTTTTTTTGTGCCTATGCCTCTAAGTGTATAACATATGATATACTCCCTACCTCACCATTAATTGACAAAGGCTAGTTAACAAAACTGTCTTGGCTCATTCTACATATTCTCAAATATTCTAGCATTCCAAAAACCTAAGCCAAGGTGCATTTGCAACCCTAACTATTTTAGTAGCTTCTATTGACAGAATTATGGAGTTCTATATGATATAATCTCCTTATGCTTTCTAGACAGAGTTTTCAACTACTCTTACCCCTAGGTTTTTCTAAAAACTTTTTATAAAGCTTTTGAATTCTACTCTTGGTAGCAATACCAAGGACTCTCACCTTATTCAAACTCCACCCTTTCAAAATACCCATCCTTACCTCAAGCTAGTCTTGGAGGTACCCGTGGTAGTAGATTTGTTTTGTTTGTAAGATGAGTTGCCTTGATGTGCTAAGATGAATTGCCTTGATCTGTTGCTTGAATTGATTGCTTAGAAGTAGTATAAGCTACCCTACGAGCTCATCATATAACACTTAGATAATCCAATTGTATCAACCCTAAGCAAGTTAACCAAGCTGTATCTGATCTATAGCCACTAGGTGATCATCTAAAACCCTTAACGAGACCAGTTCTAAAGTGATCCATTCTAGAAGTTTCCAAGTCAATGAAGACCAATATCAAGCATGGATCTATTCTAATCAATATATACTTCAACATCATCCACTTGATGATGCTTTGATACCTTGCAACCCATCAAAAACATCCCCACTCATATTCTAGTCAAAAACCCTAAATTTGCTAAATTTTGACTAAGTCTAGAAACTATTTCAATATCACTTCTTGGCGTGCCTCTCTTTCTCAACCCTTGTGCCTTTTTGGTAATGAATTTAAACCATCTTGTAGACCATCATAAGGAATACCAAGGCCCACTATTTCCCTTGGTTAGACCATCCTCTACCCCACTTGTTCTGAAAGGTTTGACAGGCAAGAAAATAACAATTCTTGCAAATCTTATCAACATGCCTACTTCAGTAGAAGCTCACACCTTCATCCTACCTTCTTTGGACCAAATCTTTGCATGATTGTGTTCTACTCATAAAGGTCCAGCAATACCTACTTCACTTGTTCCAAATGGATCCTTGTGCTTCAGAAACCCACAAGGTTTTGAAGGCTATTTGGTAATCTGCTCTAACAGTCTTATTTTATTCAAAGTTTGGAATCAATCCTTGGAGAACTCAAGCATGATCAGGCTCAAACCTCTATACCATGGTGATCTACATAACTTGGTCTATCTATCCATATAACCCCTGAACCAAGGGGAGCCTTGAGCTCCAAGGTACAACCATGTTTTGATGGTATGAAAGTAACATCACCCTAGATCCTTTAATTCTTGTTCCTCACCAAAATCAAGTTGGATTCTCAACACCAAAGGTTGCAAATGCTATATACACCTTGTGTACATCATATACCTTGATTATAAAGATTTATCAAATTTTATCCATAATTATTAAGGCTCAAAATCTATTTAATTCATTTAATGGGCAAAATCTCAAAAACTCCCTACATAAAGGAAAGTTTAGTTTTTTCCAAAACACTTCTCTAAGTTAGGTCACTTTTGATGCCTTATTATCCTACCCTATCTTCCAACAAAAAATAAATATTTTTGAAGAGCTTTATTATTTATTTTTGCCCTTTTTCTTAAAATGGCAAAAATGGAATAATAATTGTTTTAAATACTTTTAATCCCCAATAAATCATGGGAAAATTCCTCAAGGTATGGATTCATATTTAAGGCCCTATCATATCAAAATCCAACCTTGTCCAATGGAAAAATACCAAATGCGCCTCTAGAAACCATTTCTGCACTATTTGAATAAATGGTCTTAAGTGGACTTGAAATCCTTTGAAAAATCTCAAATAAATCTAGGAATATTGTCTTAACCTCCTCTATATCCCAGCATCTTTTCCTCATCATGTCCAATACAATTTTCTATACTTCCTTCATAACCACTACTTTGGTCAAGTTTTGAACTCATTCAAAACATAGAGATAAACCTTATCAAAACCATCTCAAAACTTGTCAAGAACTACCCCACAGCAACCAGCGCCCCTTCTATGGTCGTCCCCACTGTAGCACTACAGTACACCACCCTCACCCCATTGTCCCTTAGCTCTTGGAGAAAGTTAGAGAGAGATCTCTCACACATTAACCCCATATCCAGCAAGAATCTTCACCATCAACAGCCACCCCTCATTCCAGCCAGTAGAGGGACGTGTATCAGTAACCCACCTACTCCCCCTACCCCTCTTGGTAGCCTCATAGCTAGCACTAGCTCCCAACTCTCCCTTTTTCTTTAATACCACCGAGGTGAAGAAAGAGAGCTCTATTGCCTATTAAATGCAGAGCCACGACCACCCTCTATGTCCTGTCCTCCCCCACTAACCTCTCCACCGCCCCTCTGCCCAACCAGGAGCCAGGACCCCCTCCTATGTCCTCTCTTGGACTTGGTCCACCATAGACCCTCTCCCTTCGGTTTAAAGGCAAGAAGCCACCCCTAGCACGCCTCTGCCTCTCATTTGCCTCCTACCCCTCACACCTACCTTCCCCACGCCCCTCATCCACTCCCTCCCCCTGCCTCTTCCAGGATGAACAAGAGAAGGCAACTCGGCCTCCCCCAAAAATTGAGCATGGTGTTCTCTCCTCTGCCCCTCCCTCTCTGCATGTCACCCTACTGTGACCTCCTCCTCCCCCTGCATCTGACCCTGCCCTCATTTCTGCCCAGGTCCCTCCCAGTCTTTGCTGGTCGAGCCTGAGCCGTCGCCCTCGACAAGCTGGAACCACCTCCCGCCCAAACCATTGCCGCTCATCCCAGGCTCCCTTCTCGTGACCATGCCAGCCCCTCTCCGCCGCCTCCCGGCGCCCCAGGTGAGCTCCCCGCTGCCGCCCGATGCGTCTAGGGTTTCCCCGTCGTCGGTGGTGTCTCAGCGAGGGAGACAACCTGGGGCCATGGATCGCCTCTTGATCTAACGGCCTAGGAGGCCCCGTACCCCTTTAGCCGTCGCGGTCGCTGACCATCGGGTCCTGGCTGGCAAATTCAAATGTGCCACCCCGCGCACTGTCCTCGCCCGGGTTGGGCCGTTTTTGCCCAGGCCGGCCCAACTCGGTGTGTAGGTCCAGCCCAGTTTCCCCCGTAGTCTTTTCTTTTTATTTAAACTCCAGATCTATTATTTAGCTACATAGTTTAAATTCAAAATAAAAATGAAAATGACCATTTTCTGACCAGATAAAATTTTCCAAATGCACCCACATGTTTACTCTAACATGCAGTACTTTTGGCTTCCTCAAATATTGCCAATATTAATTATAATAAATCTACTACTAAAATGTATCATTTTCACTATTTATTTCTTTATTGTAGTTTGGTAAACCCAAACTGGGTAATTGAAACTCTATATGGTAGACCTCTAGTAAACCTACCTTGTCACCTTAACCTCGCCCCAAAAGGATCCATGTTTTATTTGTAGTAAAAATAACAAAAAGAGAGCATATCTGCCTTATAAAAATTCCCTAGGCATATCTACAACACCTATTAGGCTAATTACAACTCCCATAGAAGTGGTACATCAATACCTATCTAAAACCAGGAGATAAGGATTTATTGATCCTCTGTTGAATTTTAGTGAATTAAATACTTCTGTAGGTGGTATTATCACTAGATAAATCATTCTAGAAGTTTGACAACTCCAAAAATAGTGATCCCAAATCCTACTGGAAGGTATTTGTAATACCTATCCAATTACCTTGTCCTCATACTATTTGGACCTATATTTTAAATCTGATTAAAATACAAATTGCATGCACAACTGAGTTTGGGAATTTACTGAGGGCATTCTGGTAAATACATTGACATGATTCCAACTCTCAGTGAATCAATACATCAATCCCCACCTAACCATCCAAGGAAATAATTTTTAGACATACAGAACATCTCTGGTGGTTTATTTTCCAAAACTAGAGCCTTTATCACTAGAAAATGCTTATTAAATCAAAGAAAAAGGGTAAATTAGTGAAATCACTTCTGTTGACTTCATATTATCACTACCTATCTGTTAGTATCATTTATATACAATGGTATCATATGGAGTATGGCCTTGGTCTAAAGGCCCTCTCCTAAATAATTTTCTAGACTATAAGTTCTATAGGATTTCCTTCAAATGCTTCTATGACAATTTCAATCTTCTAAATCCAATCTTATCAAAACCTACCGAATCGTAAACTTGTGTTGTTCACTTTCTTGCTGTATGTATGTCCACTTGTATGCCTTGTTTTGATTGTGGCCTTGCTTGTTTGCATGTATACTCGATGACGGCGATAGTTGCCCTTGTATTGACGCCGAGAAGAAGAGATCTTATTGGTATTGGTATTCTTGGTTATCTAAATAAGAAGTCCAGGGACATTTATGCCATATTGCTGATCGCAGGCAAGCCACCTTCTTGCTCATAAGCCTTGTCCTACTATTTTACTTATGCATGTTTTACTTACTGCTTTATGCAAACTGCATTGTTTTATTATATGATGATCTCTACTTGGTAGTGGCTTGGCTTATCCAAACCATTACGCTTTTGTACTATTAAGTACAACCCTATTGATGACACCTATTTAACCCTAGTATGATAGATGGTGTATTACACCATACCCCTTTGGAGACCCTGTTTTAGCCGAAGTAAAACTAGAGGATGGGAAGACCCCCGAAAAAGTTTTACCAAATGTTTTATGATAAAACCTTGGTGAGGTGGGACCTCCCAAGAGATGTTGAGAAAGAAAAGGTTTTGTTTTACAAAATTCTGAAGGAAAGCTGGAGGAAAAAGGTTTACAAAAATGCACCCGGTTCTTTGCAGTTTTGCTAGAACAATTAACCCGTGCAACCACATTACTCTGGAATGGGACAGGGCTGGATTTGATGATTGTTTATTCTGGTATAAGCTGCCTCGCAACGACTACAGGGGATAAAAATCCCTAAAGGGTGGGCCTTCTCTGGCTGAGTCCATATAAAACATCGACCGAGAGAAGGGACGAAGGGTCTGTAGGCCTCCACGCGTTACTATGAGCCCCTCATTGAAAGCGCACACTTGGGAAGTGGGAAAAGCGCTCCGGTTGGCTTGTGTACTATATAGGGCGTCCTGGTGTTGAGGGGAACAACACTCATAGGGTAGGCACTTATACTGGAGTGGCATTCGTAGAGTCTTGATCGGTTACTCGGCCCACAATCGGTGTAGATCAGGGCAGGGTACCCGGATGGTGTGGGTAAAGTGTACAACCTCTACAGAGTGTAAATCTATTCGAATAGCCGTGTTCGCAATCATGGACGGTTGGGAAGGTTGCTGTAGAGCGGTGTTGGTTTTGATTTCAAAATGGATTTTCAGAAAAGCAATGGCTTTGGAAATGTTTTGACCATGGGATGGTTGGAAGGAATACCTGTTTTGACCATGGGATGGTCAGAAAGGAAGGAGAGGAGTTTGGTCATGGGATGACCGGAAGGAGGAACAAATGGGTGACCCAGTCCTAATATTTCCCGCAACTTTTCAAAAAGGTTTCCAAAATGTTTGCAAAGGTTTTCAACAAAGATATGCAGATGCTATATCTACAAGAGAAACTAATTGAGAAAAGAACCTCTCTTGGAGCCCTCCTACTATCACAGCGATATTGCATATCCTCTTATTATTATTATTATTATTATTCTTTTAAGGTGGTTTGTGAGTACATTCAAAGTACTCACTGGCATTGTCCCTGGCTATTAACTTGGTCAGATATCAAGAAGAAGGTGAAGTTGACGACTATGCGAGCTAGGACGTTCTTCCAGTCAGTTGCCTGTAGGTTAAGGCATGGCTCGGGCTCCATGCTTGATGAAGTTCCGCTGATGATTATTGATGTAGCCATAATGGCATGTAAGGTTTGACTTGTATCCTCTTAAGTAATGGATGTTTTACTTTGATACTTGTCGGTTATGTGCCACGATTAACTGATCATGGGATTGTGGTGTATGCGTAACAGGGATTCTCGGAGGATTGATCTAGGGGGCCCACTGGGAGGAAGAGAAGTAAAGGGGATGTGACACTAGCATATGGCCCACGGAACTCGTGAGTCATGACACTCGCAAAAGGGGAGCGCCCGGTGTTGCCAGTTTGTCTAGAGCAAGCGGGCAGTAAGTGTGGCCAATCATGTCGGAGAACAGCCTACTCGTGGATCACTCTTACGAAGACCATCCTAGTCGTCCAAGCGCCCCGATCAAACGGTATGTAACAATCTTCGTGCAGAACAATTGTGTTAGGGCGTGCCTTCTAAAAGACTCGGTATAAAGGCCACCATTGGGGGCTAAGGTTTGGTGTCTCCTAAGGTTAGGATCCATGTGGTTTATGAAAAGAACACACATTCAATGCCATTGGTGGATCCATATGTGGTTTTTGAAAACAACAGACATGCAATGAACTCTGGTGGATCCATATCTGGTTTGTGAAAATAACACACATGCAATGACTCTAGTGGATCCATATGTGGTTTATGAAAAGAACACATATCCAGTGATTCTAGCTGTGGTTTATTAAAAGAACACACATGCAATGACACTAGGGGATCCATATGTGGTTTATGAGAAGAACACACATGCAATGACACTGGTGGATCCATATGTGGTTTGTGAAAAGAACACACATGCAATGAACTCTAGTGGATCCATATGTTGTTTATGAGAAGAACACATATGCAATGACATTGGTGGATCCATATGTAGTTTGTGAAAAGAACACACATGCAATGAACTCTGGTGGATCCGTATGTGGTTTGTGAAAATAACACACATGCAATGACTCTAGTGGATCCATATGTGGTTTGTGAAAACAACACACATGCAATGAACTCTGGTGGATCCATATGTGGTTTCTGAAAAGAACACACATGCCATGACTCTAGTTGTGGTTTATGAAGAGAACACACATCCAGTGACACTAGGGGATACATATGTGGTTTATGAGAAGAACACACATGCAATGACACTAGTGGATCCATATGTGGTTTGTGAAAATAACACACATGCAATGACTCTGGTGGATCCATATGTGGTTTGTGAAAAGAACAAACATGTAATGATTCTAGATGTGGTTAATGAAAAGAACACACATTTCAATGACACTGGTGGGTTCATATGATTTATGAAAATAACACACATTTCAATGACACCGGTGGATCCATATGTGGTTTGTGAAAAGAACACACATGCAATGACTCTAGTGGATCCATATGTGGTTTATGAAAAGAACACACATCTAGTGACTAGCTATGGTTTATTAAAAGAACACACATGCAATGACACTAGGGGATCCATATGTGGTTTATGATAAGAACACGCATACAATGACATTGGTGGATCCATATGTGGTTTGTGAAAAGAACAGACATGCAATGAACTCTAGTGGATCCCTATGTGGTTTGTGAGAAGAACACACATGCAATAACTCTAGCTGTCGTTAATGAAAAGAACACACATGCAATGACTCTAGCTGTGGTTTATTAAAAGAACACACATGCAATGACACTAGTGGATCCATGTGGTTTATGAAAAGAACATACATGAAATGACACTGGTGGATCCATATGTGGTTTGTGAAAAGATCAGACATGCAATGACTCTGGTGGATCCATATGTGGTTTATGAAAAGAACACACATCCAGTGACACTGGTGGATCCATATGTGGTTTGTGAAAAGAACACACATGAAATGACTCTAGCTGTGGTCAATGAAAAGAACACACATGCAATGACTCTAGTTGTGGTTTATTGAAAGAACAAACATGCAATGACACTGGTGGATCCATGTGGTTTGTGAAAAGAACAGACATGCAATGACTCTAGCTGTGGTTAATGAAAAGAATACACATGCAATGAACTCTGGTGGATCCATATGTGGTATGTGAAATGAACACACATGCAATGACTCTAGTGGATCCATATGTGGTTTATGAGAAGAACACACATGTAATGACTCTAGTGGATCCATATGTGGTTTATGAAAAGAACACACATGCAATGACTCTAGTGGATCCATATGTGGTTTGTGAAAAGAACAGACATGCAATGATTCTAGATGTGGTTAATGAAAAGAACACACATTTCAATGACACTGGTGGGTCCATATGGTTTATGAAAAGAACACACATTTCAATGACACTAGTGGATCCATATGTGGTATGTGAAATGAACACACATGCAATGCCTCTAGTGGATCCATATGTGGTTTATGAAAATAACACACATCCAGTGACTCTAGTTGTGGTTTAATAAAAGAACACACATGCAATGACACTAGGGGATCCATATGTGGTTTATGATAAGAACACACATGCAATGACACTGGTGGATCCATATGTGGTTTGTGAAAGTACACACATGCAATGAACTCTGGTAGATCCGTATGTGGTTTGTGAAAAGACCACACATGCAATGACTCTAGCTGTGGTTAATGAAAAGAACACACATGCAATGACTCTAGTTGTGTTTTATTAAAAGAACACACATGCAATGACACTGGTGGATCCATGTGGTTTATGAAAAGAACAGACATGAAATGACACTGGTGGATCCATATGTGTTTTGTGAAAAGATCAGACATGCAATGACTCTGGTGGATCCATATGTGGTTTATGAAAAGAACACACATCCAGTGACACTGGTGGATCCATATGTGGTTTGTGAAAAGAACACACATGAAATGACTCTAGCTGTGGTTAATGAAAAGAACACACATGCAATGACTCTAGCTGTGGTTTATTGAAAGAACACACATGCAATGACACTGTTGGATCCATGTGGTTTGTGAAAAGAACAGACATGCAATGACTCTAGCTGTGGTTAATGAAAAGAATACACATGCAATGAACTCTGGTGGATCCATATGTGGTATGTGAAATGAACACACATGCAATGCCTCTAGTGGATCCATATGTGGTTTATGAAAATAACACACATCTAGTGACTCTAGTTGTGGTTTAATAAAAGAACACACATGCAATGACACTAGGGGATCCATATGTGGTTTATGAGAAGAACACACATGCAATGACACTGGTGGATCCATATGTGGTTTGTGAAAAGAACACACATGCAATGACTCTGGTGGATCCACATGTGGTTTGTGAAAAAAACAGACATGCAATGACTCTAGCTATGGTTTATTGAAAGAACACACATGCAATGAGACTGGTGGATCCATGTGGTTTGTGAAAAGAACAAACATGCAATGACTCTAGTTGTGGTTAATGAAAATAACACACATTTCAATGACACTGGTGGATCCATATGTGGTTTGTGAAACGAACAGACATGCAATGAACTCTGGTGGATCCATATGTGGTTTGTGAAAAGAACACACATCCGGTGACTCTAGTGGATCCATATGTGGTTGATGAAAAGAACACACATCCAGTGACTCTAGCTATGGTTTATTAAAAGAACACACATGCAATGACACTAGGGGATCCATATGTGGTTTATGAGAAGAACACACGTCAAATGGTATGTAACAATTGTCATGCAAAACAACTGCGTTACGGCGTGCCTTCTAGAAGACTCGGGATAAAGGCCACCATTGGGGGCTAAGGTTAGGGCTCTCCTAAGGTTTGGATCCATGTGGTTTATGAAAAGAACACACATTCAATAACACTGGTGGATCCATATGTCATTTGTGAAAAGAACAGACATGCAATGAACTCTGGTGGATCCATATGTGGTTTGTGAAAATAACACAGATGCAATGACACTAGTGGATCCATATGTGGTTTATGAAAAGAACACACATCCAGTGACTCTAGCTGTGGTTTATTAAAAGAACACACATAGAATGACACTAGGGGATCCATATGTGGTTTATGAGAAGAACACACATGCAATGACACTGGTGGATCCATATGTGGTTTGTGAAAAGAGCACACATGCAATGAACTCCAGTGGATCCATATGTGGTTTGTGAAAAGAACACACATGCAATGAGCTTTGGTGGATCCATATGTGGTTTGTGAAAAGAACACACATGCAATGACTCTAGTGGATCCATATGTGGTTTATGAAAAGAACACACATCCAGTGATTCTAGTTGTGGTTTATGAAAAGAACACACATCCAATGACACTGGTGGATCCATATGTGGTTTGTGAAAATAACACACATCAAATGACTCTAGCTGTGGTTAATCAAAAGAACACATATGAAATGACTCTAGATGTGGTTTATTGAAAGAACACACATGCAATGACACTGGTGGATCCATGTGGTTTGTAAAAAGAACAGACATGCAATGACTCTAGTTGTGGTTTATTGAAACTAACAGACATGTAATGAACTCTGGTGGATCCATCTGTGGTTTGTGAAAAGAACACACATGCAATGACAATGGTGGATCCATATGTGGTTTATGAAAAGAGCACACATCCAATGACTCTTGCTGTGGTTTATTAAAAGAACACACATGCAATGACACTAGGGGACCCATATGTGGTTTATGATAAGAACACACATGAAATGACATTGGTGGATCCATATGTGGTTTGTGAAAAGAACACACATGCAATGAACTCTGGTGGATCCCTATGTGGTTTGTGAAAACAACACACATGCAATGACTCTAGTGGATCCATATGTGGTTTGTGAAAAGAACACACATGCAATGAACTCTGGTGGATCCATGTGTGGTTTGTGAAAAGAACACACATGCAATGACTCTAGGTGTGGTTTATGAAGAGAACACACATCCAGGGACACTAGGGGGTCCATATGTGGTTTATGAGAAGAACACACATGCAATGACACTGGTGGATCCATATGAGGTTTGTGAAAAGAAAACACATGCAATGACTCTGGTGGATCCATATGTGGTTTGTGAAAAGAGTAGACATGCAATGATTCTAGATGTGGTTAATGAAAAGAACACACATTTCAATGACACTAGTGGGTCCATATGGTTTATGAAAAGAACACACATTTGAATGACGTTGGTGGATCCATATGTGGTTTGTGAAAAGAACACACATGCAATGACTCTACTGGATCCATATGTGGTTTATGAAAAGAACACACATCTAGTGACTAGCTGTGGTTTATTAAAAGAACGCACATGAAATGACACTACGGGATCCATATGTGGTTTATGATAAGAACACACATGCAATGACACTGCTGGATCCATATGTGGTTTGTGAAAAGAACAAACATGCAAAGAACTCTGGTGGATCCATATGTGGTTTGTGAAAACAACACACATACAATGACTGTAGTTGTGGTTAATGAAATGAAAACACACATGCAGTGACTCTAGCTGTGGTTTATTAAAAGAACACACATGCAATGACACAGGTGGATCCATGTGTTTTATGAAAAGAACAGACATGAAATGACATTGGTGGATCCATATGTGGTTTGTGAAAAGATCGGGCATGTAATGACTCTGGTGGATCCCTATGTGGTTTAAGAAAAGAACACACATCCAGTGACACTGTTGGATCCATATGTGGTTTGTGAAAAGAACAGACATGAAAAGAACACACATCCAGTGACACTGTTGGATCCATATGTGGTTTGTGAAAAGAATAGACATGCAATGACTCTAGCTGTGGTTAATGAAAAGAACACACGTGCAATGAACTCTGGTGGATCCATATGTGGTATGTGAAATGAACACACATGAAATGACTCTAGTGGATACATATGTGGTTTATGAAAAGAACACAGATCCAGTGACTCTAGTTGTGATTTATTAAAAGAACACACATGCAATGATACTAGGGGATCCATATGTGGTTTATGAGAAGAACACACATGCAATGACATTGGTGGATCCATATGTGGTTTGTGAAAAGAACACACATGCAACGACTCTAGTGGATCCATATGTGGTTTGTGAAAAGAACAGACATGCAATGACTCTAGCTGTGGTTAATGAAAAGAACAGACATACAATGACTCTAGCTATGGTTTATTGAAAGAACACACATGCAATGACACTGGTGGATCCATGTGGTTTGTGAAAAGAACAGACATGCAATGACTCTAGTTGTGGTTAATGAAAAGAACACACATTTCAGTGACACTAGTGGATCCATATGTGGTTTGTGAAAAGAACAGACATGCAATGAACTCTAGTGGATCCATATGTGGTTTGTGAAAAGAACACACATCCAGTGACTCTAGCTATGGTTAATTAAAAGAACACACATGCAATGACACTAGGGGATCCATATGTGGTTTATGAGAAGAACACACATGCAATGACATTGGTGGATCCATATGTGGTTTGTGAAAAGAACACACATGCAATGACTCTAGTGGATCCATATGTGGTTTGTGAAAAGAACAGACATGCAATGACTCTAGCTGTGGTTAATGAAAACAACAGACATGCAATGAATCTAGCTATGGTTTATTGAAAGAACACACATGAAATGATACTGGTGGATCCATGTGGTTTGTGAAAAGAACAGACATGCAATGACTCTAGCTATGGTTAATGAAAAGAACACACATTTCAATGACACTAGTGGATCCATATGTAATTTGTGAAAAGAACAGACATGCAGTGAACTCTGGTGGATCCATATGTGGTTTGTGAAAAGAACACACATCTAGTGACTCTAGTGGATCCATATGTGGTTGATGAAAAGAACACACATCCAGTGACTCTAGATATGGTTTATGAGAAGAGCACACATGCAATGACACTAGGGGATCCATATGTGGTTTATGAGAAGAACACACATGCAATAACACTCGTGGATCCATATGTGGTTTCTAAAAATAACACACATGAAGTGAACTCTGGTGGATCCATATGTGGTTTGTGAAAAGAAGACATATGCAATGAACTCT
Organism: Avena insularis; assembly: GCA_023614405.1. NCBI lineage: Eukaryota > Viridiplantae > Streptophyta > Magnoliopsida > Poales > Poaceae > Avena > Avena insularis. The sequence continues at coordinate 293,324,892 of CM042690.1, read as the reverse complement.
GGTGGATCCATATGTGGTTTGTGAAAAGAACACACATGCAATGACTCTAGTGGATCCATATGTGGTTTATGTAAAGAACACACATCCAGTGACTCTAGCTGTGGTTTATGAAAAGAACACACATCCAATGACACTGGTGGATCCATATGTGGTTTCTGAAAAGAACACACATCAAATGACACTAGTTGTGGTTAATGACAAGAACACACATGCAATGACTCTAGCTGTGGTTTATTGAAAGAATACACATGCAATTACTCTTGTGGATCCATAAGTGGTTTATGAAAAGAACACACATAGAGTGATTCTAGCTGTGGTTTATGAAAATAACACACATCAAATGACACTAGTGGATCCATATGTTGTTTGTGAGAAGAACACACATCAAATGTCTCTAGCTATAGTTAATTAAAAGAACACACATGGAATGGCTCTACCTGTGGTTTATTTAAAGAACACACATGCGATGACACTGGTGGATCCATGTGGTTTGTGAAAAGAAGATACATGCAATGACTCTAGCTATGGTTAATGAAAAGAACACACATGCAATGAACTCTGGTGGATCCATATGTGGTATCTGAAATGAACACACATGCAATGACTCTAGTGGATCGATATGAGGTTTATGAAAAGAACACAGATCCAGTGACTCTAGCCACGGTTTATTAAAAGAACACACATGCAATGACACTAGGGGATCCATATGTGGTTTATGAGAAGAACACACATGCAATGACACTGGTGGATCCATATGTGGTTTGTGAAAAGAACAGACATGCAATGACTCTAGTTGTTGTTAATTGAAAGAACAGACATGCAGTGACTCTAGCTATGGTTTATTGAAAGAACACACATGCAATGATACCGGTGGATCCATGTGGTTTGTGAAAAGAACACACATGCAATGACTCTAGCTGTGGTTAATGAAAAGAACAGACATGAAATGAACTCTGGTGGATCCATATGTGGTTTGTGAAAATAAATCACATGCAATGACTCTAGTGGATCCATATGTGGTTTATGAAAAGAACACACATCCAGTGACTCTAGTTGTGGTTTATTAAAAGAACACACATGCAATGACACTAGGGGATCCATATGTGGTTTATGAGAAGAACACACATGCAATGACACTGGTGGATCCATATGTGGTTTGTGAAAAGAACACACATGCAATGACTTTGGTGGATCCATGTGTGGTTTGTGAAAAGAACACACATGCAATGACTCTAGATGTAGTTAACTGAAAGAACAGACATGCATTGACTCTAGCTATTGTTTATTGAAAGAACACACATGCAATGATACTGGTGGATCCATGTGGTTTGTGAAAAGAACAGACATGCAATGACTCTAGCTGTGGTTAATGAAAAGAACACACATTTCAATGATACTAGTGGACCGTTATGTGGTTTGTGAAAAGAACAGACACGCAATGAACTCTGGTGCCCATATGTGGTTTTTGAAAAGAACACATAGCCAATGACTCTAGTGGATCCATATGTGGTTGATGAAAAGAACATACATCCAGTGACTCTAGCTATGGTTTATTAAAAGAAGACACATGCAATGACACTAGGGGATCCATATGTGGTTTATGAGAAGAACACACATGCAATGACACTCGTGGATCCATATGAGGTTTTTGACAAGAACACACATGAAGTGAACTCTAGTGGATCCATATGTGCTTTGTGAAAAGAACACATATGCAATGAACTCTGGTGGATCCATATGTGGTTTATGAAAAGAACACACATGCAATGACTCTAGTGGATCCATATGAGGTTTATGAAAAGAACACACATCCAGTGACTCCAGCTGTGGTTTATGAAAAGAATACACATCCAATGACATTGGTGGATCCATATGTGGTTTTTGAAAAGAACACACATCAAATGACTCTAGTTGTGGTTAATGAAAATAACACACATGCAATGACTCTAGCTGTGGTTTATTGAAAGAACACACATGCAATGACACTGGTGGATCCATGTGGTTTGTGAAAAGAACAGACATGCAATGACTCTAGCTATCGTTAATGAGAAGATGAAACATGCAATGAACTCTGGTGGATCCATATGTGGTTTATGAAAAGAACACATATCCAGTGACTCTAGTGGATCCATATGTGGTTTATGAAAATAACACACATCCAGTGACTCTAGCTGTGGTTTATTAAAAGAACACACATGCAATGACACTATGGGATCCATATGTGGTTTATGGAAGAACACACATGCAATGACACTGGTGGATCCAGATGTGGTTTGTGAAAAGAACACACATGCAATGAACTCTGGTGGATCCATATGTGGTTTGTGAAAAGAACACACATCTAGTGACTCTAGTGGATCCATATGTGGTTTATGAAAAGAGTACACGTCCAGTGACTCTAGCTGTGGTTTATTAAAAGAACACACATGCAATGACACTATGGGATCCATATGTGGTTTATGGAAGAACACACATGCAATGACACTGGTGGATCCATATGTGGTTTGTGAAAAGAACACACATGCAATGAACTCTGGTGGATCCATATGTGGTTTGTGAAAAGAACACATGCAATGAACTCTGGTGGATACATATGTGGTTTGTGAAAAGAACACACATGCAATGACTCTAGCTATGGTTTATTGAAAGAACACACATGCAATGATGATGACACACAAGTATAGGGGGTGTATCGCAGTATTTTCGAGGGAAGTGAAACCCAATTTATTGATTCGACACAAGGAGAGACAAAGAATATTTATAAGCCTTAACAACTGAGTTGTCAATTCAGCTGCACCTGGAAACAAACTTGCTCACAGCAGTTTATCAGTAGCAATAGTTTTGTAGTAGGAATAGTAAAGCAGCAGCAGTAGTAAAGCAAAGACAGCAGTAACAAAAGCAGTAAACAATGGGATTCGAGTGCGGTAGGCATAGGGATGGATGGACGGGTGTTGCATGGACAAGACAATCCACAAAGCAATCAGAACATAGGGCAATTGTAGATAAATAAGATAAAGCATCCAAGTACTAGACAATCCTAGGCATGTGTTCCATATATAGTCATACGTGCTCGCAATGAGAACTTGCACAACATCTTTTGTCCTGCCAGCCCGTTTGTAGCGGGGCCTCTAGGGAACTACTGGCAATTAAGGTGCTCCTTTTAATAGAGCACCGGAGTAAAGCATTAACACTCTATGAACACATGTGATCCTCACATCAAAGCCTTTCCCTTCCAGTTATCCCGATTTCTGTCACTTCGGGGCCATAGGTTCCGGACAATGACGTGTGTATACAACTTGTAGATAAGACCCAAAACAATACTATCATAATGAATCAATAACATGTTCAGATCTGAAATCATGGCACTCAGGCCCTAGTAACAAGCATTAAGTACAACAAGTCACAACAAAGTCATAAAGCACTAATAAAAGATACTAGGCACCATGCCCTAACAATCTGATGCCATTACATGAACGATCTCATCCAATCCCTACCATCCCCATAGCCTACAGCGGGGGATTACTCACTCATAGATGGGGGAAACATGGATGGTCGATGGAGATGATGGTGGAGATTGATGGAGATGGCTCCGGGGGCACTTCCCCGTCCCGGCAGGGTGCCGGAACAGAGACTTTCTGTCCCCCGAATCTCCCCTTCGGTGGTGGCGGCGCTGCGGAACTTTTTCTGGAAACACATCGAACCCCCCGGAGTTTTTAGGTCAGAAGGCTTCTTATAGGGGAAGAGGGAGGCCGAGGGGGTGCCTGGGGCCACCACACCTTGCCCTGGCGCGGCCAGGCCTAGCCCGCGCCTGGGGGGTGTGGCCAGCCCCTGGCCCTCCTCCATCTCGTATTCTGGCTCCTGGAGTCTTCTGGAAAAATAGGCACATTGTCTTTTGTCCCGTCCAATTCCGAGAATATTCATTTTCTGACTTTCCTGGAACCAAAAACAGCAGAAAATAGGCAGCTGGCACTGTGGCTCTTGTTAATAGGTTAGTCCAAGAAATCATATGAAAAGTACTCCAAAGTATGGACAAAACACAAGAAAGTGGATAAAACCAAGCATGGAGCATCAAAAATTATAGATACATTTGCAATGTATCAACATCCCCAAGTTTAACTCCTGCTCGTCCTCGAGTAGGTAAGTGATAAAAAGAAGGAAATAATTTTTGAGGTGACATGCACCATCAAAGACTTGATCAAAGTATTTGCAAAACATTTAAAGCTGGGATCATAGTACTTCAATCATAACATGAAATACAAAGTTCTAGCAATAAGACAAAGAAACTATGATGCAACATGAAAAGGCACAAACAAAAGATTCACGAATAACAATGCTTTGCAAGACGTTTGTTTGTTTCACATGAAGAAAACATAGTATAATAGTATTCAGCTTGTCCCTCATAGAGTAGCAAGTATAAATGCATAGGACACCTTCAAAATTCATAAGAGTGACTAGATACAAATAGTTTAAAATGAGCAATATCAAGGTATGCATCAATCAACTAGTCTTGGGACAATGCACATAAAACTAAGAATGGCCACTATGCTCTCAAAGTAGGTGCATAAAGATAGAAGGTGGGGACTCAATATATAAGTGGAAGAAAGGCGTTCATAGAAGGAAGTAGGGATTCAAGTCTCATAAAGAGCTTCCAAAAATTATGGTACTTATAGCTTTCAGCTCTCATTGCCCCTATCATAAGCATCTTGAAGTGATTAAGGTTAAAGTGAACAAACTATGGTGTACATGCTTGACAAAGTATAAGTTAGAAATCTCATGTCCCTTGAATACGAGGGCCGCTCCTCATGCTACTCAAGTTTATTCACCGGTAAGTTCTTGTCATCGTACATGTGTATCATAGAGAACCGCCAACAGGGTACCCCTTGCCCGATGATACGGAAGAATCCCCATATCAAAATGACAAAGCAAGCAGACAACGAGCATCTCAGCAATCTTCTTATTTACCATGGGAATATGGTGCTTTTTTCTCTCTTTCCTCTTTTCATAATCTCATTTTTTTCTTTTCCTCTTTTTTCTCAATATAGGACTCTTTGTTTTATAAGAAGAATGCTTCATAGACAGCTCATTATGGTTACGCTGCAGGTTTCCACCATGTCAGCATGGATTAGACCAGCGGCCCAGGCGTTTCTCTAACACATATACATAACTCCATGGACTTACAAGCTCCCCTTTCATTTCACACCGACGACATCCATATACAAAAGAGCATGATATAAACTAGGTACAAGTACCAAGTGCAATGTTGAAAGCATTCCCCATGAAAGCATGGTTCTGATAATTCCCAACAAATAAGTGCAAGCATATACAACATAGACGACACAATGGTTCAAGTTTATTAAGGGCAAGAAAAGTAAAGTGTGCCATCAAGTTCGTGAGAGCTTTAATCACTAGTTTTCTCATAACAAGTTTAATTTGGAAGGTAAACAAAAACATGAATATACTTGGAATAGCATAAGCTAGTAGGTAGGTATGGTGGACTCTTTGGAATAACTTGGTTTAGGGAGTTGGATGCATGAGTGGAACTCATACTTGGTTGTGGTGGCTAGCAAAAGATTGGGAGCGACCAATTAAGAGAGCAATAATGGCCATAATCATGCAGAGCAACAAAACATCATTGATCAAAGCATAAAGTGATACTACAAGTTGAAAACTAAAGGATCATAAAGGCTATGGTGACTTGAGATAGTCATAACATGGTGTGAGCATGTGCCAAGTCAACCCAAATAAAGCATCAAAGGAGAATACCACTATACTATGCTTTAATATACTAAAACAACGCATGATTCATCCAAGGCACATTAAGCAATCTCCATTGTTTATAACAAGTCATGCTACAGCAAAGAATACTAAGCGTAAAGCCAAAACAATATCAAGCATGGCATGACAAAGCATAGACCACAGTCAAAAACAAGCTCTCTTTACCACTTAAGCATGAGCTTTCCTACTCTTTTCCAAACCAAACCAAACTATTTGAAAACCAACGCATGAAAGAGGAGGTCCAACCAATTTATTCAGCAAACTAAGCAAATAACGCAAACTAAAAACCAAAACAAAAACGAAAAAGAAGACGCTCCAAGAACAACACAACTGTGCATGAAATAATAAAAATAAAGTGTTTGGAAGAAACCTAGGATTTTTATTGATGAAGAAGGAGATGCCTTGGGCATACCCAAGATTTGACGCTTGTACTTATTGGATGTTTCTTGGGGTGACACGCGTGGCATCCCCAAGCTTGAGCTTTAGTCCATCCTTCATCTCATTACTCATTCCTTCCATACACCTGAAAATTTTCCTTCATACGAAACTTCACACAATCTTTATTAGCAACATTAGTGCACTCAAGATAAATAAGTCTTAAGGTTTAGTTCTAACACCAAATAAACTTCCATTAAAACACTAGCTACTGAAGCACTTCCCTCAAAAAGCTCAATTCCCCAAAAGAACTCAAGAAGGAACCAACAAGAAGCAAATGCAGAAAATGACAGAAATCTGTCAAAACTGACCAGCAGGTAAATACGAATTTTTTCGAAGACCTTCTGCTCAAATCAAAAAGTGTTAAACTAATGAAAGTTAGATAACAACCTGGGGCAGAAACACAAACAATTACAGCTCAATCCGACATACAGAGCTCTCTCACGAATTTTTACGGTGAAGCATAGAAATCTGTTTCGGGACAGCAACTTTCCCAATCATTACTTCTCTCTCATTAGAGGTTACTCTTGGCACAAAAAGCAAATAAAAAGGATAAGGAGCGGTTATTACTAAAGTAATAGTCCAAGATTCATCTAAAACTTTTGGATTATCTTCCAATAAGTACTTTTATTTAACGCCTTTAAGTTAGGCAAAAGCAAAAACTGAAAACGGATAGAATAGAAGTAAGCGGAGATAATCATAGTGAAAACATTGTTTTGTTCAATGAAATCCTTTTGTTAAAAAGGTTGCTCAGGTCTTGTTACCAAAACAATTTCATATGAGACAAAACTTTGTATTCCACTTATGATTATGTTACCTCAACCTTGATAGCAATGGTCCCAATCATAATAGTTTCAAATTTTTCTCTTGGTATGGGACAATATATTTCTCCAACTTGAATGCTCTCAACATGTTCAATTGAATTCAAACCATAAGTCTATCAATCTTCTTGGGGAAATAGATAGTATGTTCCTTGTCATTGACGTTGAAGGTCACCTTCCCTTGATTACAATTAATAACAGCTCCTGCAGTATTTAAGAAAAGGTCTCCCAAGAATAGTAGACATAATATCATCTTCAGGCATAAAAAGTTTGAGAGGATGCTCTCATAAGAAATATGAGTTGAAGTAGAAGGGAGAATCAAGAAGCAAATTCAAAACACATTTAAGTCTAACCCACTTCCTATGCATAGGAATCATGTATGCAAATAAATTCACAAAGAACAAAGTGACAAGCATAGGAAGATAAAACAAGAGTAACTTCAAAACTTTCAGCACATAGAGAGGTGTTTCAATACCATGAAAACTTCTACAACCATATTTTCCTCTCTCATAATAATTTTCAGTAACCTCATGAATAAACTCAACAATATAACTATCACAAAAAGCATGCTTTTCATGATCTACAAGAACTAGAGCTTTATCATAAACATCTTCAAAAGAAACCTCGGGAACATAACATTCATCCTCCTTTAGTAAGCATGGAGGACAATCAAACAATGTAAGGGATAAGTAGTTACTCTCATTAGAAGGTAGGCATGGGTAGCTAATCCATTCTTCCTCCTTTTGTTCATCACTCTCCTCCTCTTTTTCATCTAATGAGATTTCAGGTTCATCAATTTCTTCTTCCATAGGAGCCTGCAAGGCATTAGTCTCTTCCATAGGGTCCTGCAAGGCATTAGTCTCTTCCATTTGTGGAAAGCATCTATTAAAATACTCAAGGATATAGCTATTTTCATCCTTGTAATTATCAAAGCAAAAATTTAAGTATACCATAAACCTCATACTTATAAGGTGAATCATCAATATTTTCAAGCAAACTAGCAAGTTCAAAAGCACCCTTCCAAGCAATAAATTCTTCAATTTGTTCTGCATCATAAAAGTCATAAATTCCTTTAGCATAGGAAGATATGGTATCAATATCATTATACTCACATTGAAAAGGGAGGTGTTTATACCTCTTTCTGCAACAAGACTCATCACAGCAATAAGTAACATTATAAGTAGAGCACACGTTTCTAGTAATGGTATACAATATATCAATTTGTTCCCATAAGTGTTTCCCTTTTTGTGACAAGGGGTGTTCCTTATAATAATATTTTTGATCTTCCGTGAACCCACCTTGCCAATAAGCTTCAGTTTCAAACAAACCAACCATTAACAACAAGCATGACAAAGCAAGACAATAACAGACCAACGAAAATAACTAGAGTAGGAACTATTTTTTTGTATTTTTGATAAAGAAACAAGCAAACAAGGAGAAAATAAACTTAGCTTGAACAATAGTGAATCCAAGTGGACTTGATAAATAAAGCTATGCTCCAGAACGGCGCGGAAAATAGTCTTGATGACCCACAAGTATAGGGGGTGTATCGCAGTATTTTCGAGGGAAGTGAAACCCAATTTATTGATTTGACACAAGGGGAGCCAAAGAATATTTATAAGCCTTAACAACTGAGTTGTCAATTCAGCTGCACCTGGAAACAATCTTGCTCACAGCAGTTTATCAGTAGCAACAATTTTGTAGTAGGAATAGTAAAGCAACAGCAGTAGTAAAGCAAAGACAACAGTAACAAAAGCAGTAAATAGTGGGATTTGAGTGCGGTAGGCATAGGGATGGATGGACGGGCGTTGCATGGACAAGACAATCCACAAAGCAATCAGAACATAGGGCAATTGCAGATAAATAAGATAAATCATCCAAGTACTAGACAATCCTAGGCATGTGTTCCATATATAGTCATACGTGCTCGCAATGAGAACTTGCACAACATCTTTTGTCCTGCCAGCCCGTTTACAGCGGGGCCTCTAGGGAACTACTGGCAATTAAGGTGCTCCTTTTAATAGATCACCGGAGCAAAGCATTAACACTCTGTGAACACATGTGATCCTCACATCAAAGCCTTTCCCTTCCGGTTATCCGATTTACATCGCCGGGGCCATAGGTTCCGGACAACGACGTGTGTATACAACTTGCAGATAAGACCCAAAACAATACTATCATAATGAATCAATAACATGTTCAAATCTGAAATCATGGCACTCGGGCCCTAGTGACAAGCATTAAGCACAACAAGTCGCAACAAAGTCATAAAGCACTAATAAAAGATACTAGGCACCATGCCCTAACAATCTGATGCCATTACATGAACGATCTCATCCAATCCCTACCAACCCCATAGCCTATAGTGGGGGATTACTCACTCATAGATGGGGGAAACATGGATGGTCGATGGAGATGATGGGGGACATCGATGGAGATGGCTCCGGGGGCACTTCCCCGTCCGGGCAGGGTGCCAGAACAGAGACTTTCTGTCCCCCGAATCTCCCCTTCGGTGGTGGCGGTGCTGCGGAACTTTTTCTGAAAAAACGTCGACCCCCCGGAGTTTTTAGGTCAGAAGGCTTCTTATAGGCGAAGAGGGAGGCCGAGGGGGTGCCTGGGGACACCACACCATGCCCTGGTGCGGCCAGGCCTAGCCCGCGCCTGGGGGGTGTGGCCATCCCCTGGCCCTCCTCTGTCTCGTGTTCTGGCTCCTGGAGTCTTCTGGAATAATAGGCACTTTGGTTGTTGTCCCATCCAATTCCAAGAATATTCATTTTTTGACTTTCCTGGAACCAAAAACAGCAGAAAACATGCAGCTGGCATTGTGGCTCTTGTTAATAGGTTAGTTCAAGAAATCATATGAAAAGTACTCCAAAGTATGGACAAAACACAAGAAAGTGGATAAAACCAAGCATGGAGCATCAAAAATTATAGATCCATGTGTTTTGTGAAAAGAACAGACATGCAATGACTCTAGCTATGGTTAATGAAAAGAACACACATGCAATGAACTCTGGTGGATCCATATGTGGTATGTGAAATGAACACACATGAAATGACTCTAGTGGGTCCATATGTGGTTTATGAAAAGAACACACATCTAGTGACTCTAGCTGTGGTTTTATTAAAAGAACACACGTGCAATGACACTAAGGGATCCATATGTTGTTTATGAGAAGAACACACATGCAATGACACTGGTGGATCCATATGTGGTTTATGAAAAGAACACACATCCAGTGACTCTGGTGGATCCATATGTGGTTTGTGAAAAGAACAAAGATGCAATGACTCTAGCTGTGGTTAATGAAAAGAACACACATTTCAATGACACTAGTGAATCCATATGGTTTATGAAAAGAACACACATTTCAATGACACTGGTGGATCCATATGTGGTTTCTGAAAAGAACACACATGCAATGACTCGGGTGGATCCATATGTGGTTTATGAAAAGAACACACATCCAGTGACTCTAGTTGTGGTTTATTAAAAGAACACACATGCAATGACACTAGGGGATCCATATGTTGTTTATGAGAAGAGCACACATGCAATGACACTAGGGGATCCATATGTGAATTGTGAAAAGAACACAGATGCAATGAAATCTGGTGGATCCATATGTGGTTTGTGAAAAGGACACACATGCAATGACTCTAGTTGTGGTTTATGAAGAGAAGACACATCCAGTGACTCTAGCTGTGGTTTATTAAAAGAACACACATGCAATGACACTGGTGGATACATGTGGTTTATGAAAAGAACATACATGCCATGACACTGGTGGATCCATACGTTGTTTGTGAAAATATCAGACATGCAATGACTCTGGTGGATCCATATGTGGTTTATGAAAAGAACACACATCCAGTAACACTGGTGGGTCCATATGTGGTTTGTGAAAAGAACACACATGAAATGACTCTAGTTGTTGTTAATGAAAAGAACACACGTGCAATGACTCTAGCTGTGGTTTATTGAAAGAACACACATGCAATGACTCTTGTGAGTCCATATGTGGTTTATGAAAAGAACACACATCCAGTGACTCTAGCTGTGGTTTATGAAAATAACACACATCCAATGACGTTGGTGGATCCATATGTGGTTGGTGAGAAGAACACACATCAAATGACACTAGATATGGTTAATGAAAAGAACACACATGCAATGACTCTAGCTGTGGTTTATCGAAAAACACGCATGCAATGACACTGGTGGATCCATGTGGTTTGTGAAAAGAACAAACATGCAATGACTCTAGCTGTGGTTAATGAAAAGAACAAACATTCAATTAACTCTGGTGGATCAATATGTGGTTTGTGAAAAGAACACACATGCAATGATTCTAGTTGTGGTTTATGAAAAGAACACACATGCAATGACACTGGTGGATCCATATGTGGTTTGTGAAAAGAACACACATGAAATGACTCAAGATGTGGTTAATGAAAAGAACAGACATGTAATGACACTCGTGGATCCATATGTGGTTTGTGAAAAGAACACACATGCAATGAACTCTAGTGGATCCATATGTGGTCTATGAAAAGAGCAGACATGCAATGACACTAGTTGTGGTTAATGAAAAGAACACACATGCATGACACTACGGGATCCATATGTGGTTAATGAAAAGAACACACATGCAATGACACTGGTGGGTCCATATGTGGTTTGTGAAAAGAACACACATGCAATGACACTGGTGGATCCATATGTGGTTTGTTGAAAGAACACACATGCAATGAATTCTGGTGGATCCATATGTGGTCTATGAAAAGAATAGACATGCAATGACTCTGGTGGATCCTTGTGTGGTTTGTGAAAAGAACAGACATGCAATCCCACAATGTTGTTTGATGTATGCCATGATGTATTTCATTGTACAAGACACTCACTTTCCATTTTTATACTACTCAGTTTTGCCCTTGGGTTTTTGATACTACTTAGTTTTGCCCTCTCTCTCTTTCATAGAAGCCCTAACCTGTGCTCACTCTATCTGCTATGTCCTGATTGGTTGACACAGTTGACATGTGGATCATGCGCACCTACCGTTGAGCCCGTGTGATCCAACGGGGATCGTTGCACACGTCCTGCCCTTCACAGTACAGCATGAGACAGCACGGACGTCTCCCTCAGTGACACTTCTATAAGAAGGAACATGAAGCCGTCCATGGAAAAAGTCGTCGAGTGGTCATGTCATGTTTAATCAAGTCTGAAAAGCCTACTACTGCTACTATAACACATGCACAGGCAACGGGGTCATCGAGTGCACGGTTGTCGACGGGACGCTGCTATTTATTGTCACTTGATTTTAATAAGACATATCCCATTTTTACACAACACTCTAAATCTCACTTCCAACTGGGCCCTACCGCAAGTAACTTCCATGCATCAAGGGGGCCTCGAGTAGACCTAACGTTGCTAGAAATTGGTTCTACGCCACTTGCATGTAGTGGAATCGAGGTCTGCCATGAGTGTGTTTTCAATGCAGTTCTAAAGTGGAAATCGTGGTTGTTTCAAAAAAGGGAACGAAAAAAAGTGGAGATCGTGGTAGACCCATCCCCCCCCCCCCCGCCCACCACACGTGTCCACTCAAGGACTACGAACGGTCCAGTGTTTATAAACCCGCTCAGCCTTCTTCTTCCCTCATCTCATGTCATTTTACCCAATCTACCTAGTCCCAAAACCCCAATCTGCACCTACCGCCATTTGCACCACCTCCTTCCCTAGGTGCGCCATAAAGCGTACGCGTGGAGATGAGCCGGAGGTGAAGCCAGTTGAAGGCGCAACAGCAGATGGCTCGGTCATCGCCAAGCAGGCGGAGACGTCTTCTTCGGGCACGAACGCCTCTCGTCACCATGCCATCGAGGGTTCGAGCTCATCCATCCAGCCAGTAGCCGTCACCGTCGAGCAGCAGGTGGCCGACAACTTCCTGGTGCCAGCGGCAGATCTGGATGGGGGGCAGGCGGCAGGCGGAGGCAATCCAGTGCTCTACATCAATGACCCCATCGCCATCCAATAAATGTTCGATGCAATCACAGAGAATGACGAGTTCGAGGAGGAGGTTCCTGATGAGGAGTCTGAGGTAGTACATTGATAGCTTCTCTAGTCGCAGTCGCAGATTTTACTGTTCATACATAGGATTTGCTCAATCGCGTATAGATTCTTTTGCTCTTGAAGTAGGGTAGTATATATATGGCTCGAATGGTCGATTGATGCATCTTCCATCTAGTCACAAAACCCCAATTTGTTTAGCCACAAAACCCCAATCTGCTCATCTGCCATCTAGTAAATTTACATTTGCTCAACTCATTGTTGTTCATATATTTCTTCTTGTGCTGTAAATTTAATCGATTAACATTTGATTTAGGGGTTTTAGGTTTGCTAGTTGAGTGTTGATTTCGATACACAGCATGCCTATAACATTACATTTATATTCTTTATTAAGCCCAATGATTCAATTTTGCCCCAAAATAGTGCAAGGGAGACACATCTGATGGTGTTGTTTTCTTAGGGATGGTTAGTGAACCTGAGGCAGCAATGTACATAGACAATATAGGTTGTGTTGTTGGTATCTTGGTTCTCTAACTCCATCTCTGGAAAAATAATGAGGCCCTTAATTTATCCTCATATGGAACCTATATATATAATCTTTATATTGTTTCTGATCTTTGAATGAGTCGTATGATGCATATGTATATCCCTGAATATTGTTTTGTATGATTACATTTCAATTTCTTATTGTGGCCAATGATTCAAATTTTCCCCAAAAGAGAGGCAGTCACAATGGTGTCAGATTTTTTCAGGGATGAGTTAGCAAACCGGGGGCAATGTACAAGAACAATATAGGTTGTGCAATTGTTACTTGGTTCACTTAAGCCATACCTAAAGAAACTTATGAGACCACAATATTTATTCTACATTCATAGAACTATGATATTTGAATTATGTATTGCTTGCATTCATAGTGTATAAGAATTACATTTTAGTTTGTCGCCGAGGCCGATGATTGAAATTTGCCCCAAAAGAGTTCACGGGGAGACACATATGATGGTGTCGTGTTTTAGGGATGGGTTTGTGAACCTGAGGCAGCAATGCACACAAACAATATAGGTTGTGTTGTTGGTACTTTGGTTCTCCAACTCCATCTCTGAAAAAATTATGAGGCCCTTGATTTATTCTCATATGGAACTACATATATGATCCTTGAATTGTTTCTGATCTTTGAATGATTGGTATGATGCATATGTATATGCATGGTTTTGATCATAAGTATTTTTAACATGGACCTAAAGACTAATTGTTTGGTGTTTTATTTATAATTACAATATTTAGGATTGTTTTTTACCTGACTATGTATATCCCTGAATATTGTTTCGTAGGATTACATTTCAATTTCTTATTATGGCCAATGATTCAAATTTGCCCCAAAAGAGAGGCAGGCACATTGGTGTCAGATTTTTTCAGGGATGAGTTAGCGAACCTGGGCGATGTACAAGAACAATATAGGTTGTGCAATTGTTACTTGGTTCACTTATTCCATCCCTGAAGAAACTTATGAGGCCGCAATATTTGTTCTATAGACACTCTGATTCAATTAATTGTCATTTTGTTGAGATGAAATGATATATGAACTGATCAAACTATTGTTGAGATGCTTTCTCTTTGATATCAACTTAATATTGTCTTATATATATGTTGTCAATTCTTGAGTTGTAATACAATTCAATCATATTTATGAGTTCTAAGTTATGTTCTTAAAAATCAACAGGAGGATGATGATGAAGTGGACGATAGCAAGGAATCCAGGGACAACAAGAGCTGCTACGGTTACGGTGTGGGCAAATCCGTTTCTACCGTAGGGGGGACTGTTTTGCCCATTCTATGCCAGAGCAATCAACGTGGACCTTGACAGCATGATCCAGCATGCGGTGGGAGTTGGAAAAGGCGAAGGCAGAAAGCATAAGCCGATTACCTTGGCACGGCACGTAGCCTTCGGCAAATTCCTCCGGGAGTATGTCAGGATTGGCCTATATCCCCTAGACTAGGCTGCCCCTGCCCTGCTAGGCGTCTCCGTGTCCTGGCCTCCTGTTGCTGCCCCTACTTTTATTTTGTTTTAGTTAATTATTACATGTGTGTTGCATGTAAGACAATATATCTATGGTGTCTCTGGTGAACCTGCTATATATATGTATTAATCTACTCCTTTATATGGAGTGCCTTAAAATTCCTAGTGTTCAATTATATTACTGATCATGCTCATGCACACTACCAAATATTTCTAGTGTTCGATTATATTATAATTGTCAAGGAATGCATCAACAAGTTAATTTGGTCGAAATTTCGTATTGAAGTTGGACGTTGGCAGAAGCCGAGGCCAAAGGCATAAGCCGAAGACCTTTGCACGGCACACAGCCTTCGGCAAATTCCTTACAGGTTCAACAACGGGTTGCCGCCGCCCAGCTCCGAATTTGCTTACAGGTTCAACATGGCAGAACTTGAGCTACCACAGAGACCTCGGCAGAGGTGGCAGAATTGGTGCGGGTGCGACCACGGCGACAGCGAGCTCGGATTCTAGAGGAGGGAAACAGGACCGAGCATGGTGAACACGGTGATAGATCTCACGGGGAACCAATTCTCGTCCCCGCACCGTGCCATGGATGCGGCCATGGTGAGGGCGAGCTCCGACTTGGGATGGGGAGGAGAGCCGGGCCGAGCATGTTCATCATGTCCTAGCTCCACGCCATGGATACGACCACAGATTGTCGCTCCGGGGAAGAAGAAGACACGTAATGGATGCAGGCGCCAACACTGCAAGCCTACAGGGAGGAGAGCGGGGCTGAGCAGGTTCGTCCATGTCCTAGTTCTGCGCCATGGCCGAGACGCCCCACGGATTGCATCTCCAGGGAAGAAGAAGACGTGTAATCTATGCAGGCACCAATGCTGCAAGCCTAATTAACGCCTAAGCGACGGGAGCAACATAACGATGAAAACTGACAAGGGGCCCAACTTGATGGCCATTAGCCTGATATTTTGTATTGAAACGTAAAGTTGAATTCATGTCGAAAAAGACCCTCTGATTATTTGGCACGCCAACTATGGTCATCGCGGCTGATTATAGGCAACTTGGGCACCGTGTTGCCTGGGCGCCTCCCCTTCACGACCCCGCATGTCTCCTTGGTGTATGTCATGCCCACATATAGAATTATGGAATGGTTAGTACAGACCGTTCAGATACCAAAACTATCATGGGACGTTGAGGGTTCCCAACCATATGTTGCATATCCTCTATGAATTACCAATTAATGCACACTACAAGGATAACAGCAACGACCAGCGCATCCGGCTACATGCGAGAGGAAGATGATACATCTGACTTCTCCGTCCCATTCCAAATCTAATGGTTAACGCGTAATATACGTCACTAGAATCACTGGCGACATTGGTTGTTAAGTCCTAGATATTATGTTTCTATACCACTAGAACTGTATCATTAGATTATTAACATTTAGTAAATAATCCATAATTACATTATTATGAAAATAGTGTTTTCTGTCCCTTGTGAAATGCAGGTGATGACAACATTCGAGTTACAATCATTTGATAGAAAATAACCAAAGGACATGAGAAAGTGTGAACTTGCCTTTTGTGATTGCAAGATTATGCACTCACGGTTCTTCAAGATACTATAAGATCCAAAAAAAATAAACAGCATCATTGGTCCAGTAAGGACTAATGTTTAAATAAGCAGGATGAAATTATGCATAAGTAATGTAATGCAGTTTGATAAACACGAATCCCTAAAATAATCATATCAACTCTAGGGTTTCGAAACTAGGGATGGTTTCTTTAGAATGTGTTTCACTTTTATATCAGCTTTACATTTGTGCTTCTTATTAAGGTCTGTGAGAGTGTGTGAAATAATTAAGTAAATACAACAAGTAGCATATAATACTAAAGCACGCAATTGCGGCATGGTATGTAAAAGATTCCTTAAGCAAGATTATCAATCAATTAGAGCTTTTATAGAAATGCTTAAGGCTTACTTTTAATGTTTCTTAAAATAATAACTTTTGAGGAAAAGATTTCTTTACAAAGTAAAATCAGTTAAATTTAAAGCTAACACTTTAAGATTTTCTTACTAGTTATGAATATTAAAGAAGAAAACAATTACCATATTTGAATAGCTATTCCACTTAGAGTGGATACTTAGATATTTTGAATATGTATTATATTATATGTGGCTCACTTCTTAATGTTTTATAGTAAGGTGGAGTAAAAGTACTATTGCCTTTATAGAAGTGGTGTCTTCATAATTTTATAAGTGAATAGGATCACTTACCTATTTTAGAAATAATGCTTATATTTTATAATCATGGAACAAGGAATTATTTTAATTTCTCATTTAGATTTTTAAGTGGATTCTTAGACAAAGGAAGTAGTAGATTTTATCTTGGTGATTTTATAAATGAGGATAATCCTCTAGACCAACAATATACTTTTTGTTAATGATTTTATAATTGATAAAAATCTTTTTACGGAACAAAATATAATTATTTTGAATGGTTTGTAGGAACTACACTTAAAATGGTTGGTTCAATTTTTACTTCATACAAACATCAATTGAACTTATTATTTCCTTTTTTAGACCTTAGACAATTAATACCCAAGGCAAAGTAAAGATTTATGTATTTTTAATCCATTAAGATATTAGAAAATAGTTTTAATGAATACTTATTAAACTTTTACCTTTATTTGACTTCAAATGTGCAAGAGGATATTTTTAGTGTGTAGACTTTATTTTTGTGATCATTTTGGTATATTATATGTATTTTTGTGATTTTTAAATAATAAAATATGATTTTCATAAGTTTTATCATTTTATAATGACTTAATTAATAATAATATTTATTTGAGTGACACAAAATGTACAACATAAGTTTATAAATGTATATTTTATTTTTCTAAGAATTCTGATATATTATAGCTGTTTTTCTAAATTTAAAATATATTATTTAAGATTTATCCCTAATAGGCTATCTACTAATAATAATTATTATTTCATTTAAGTTGGATAATAAATTATAACAATAGGTTTATATTATAGATTTTATTTTTCTAAACATTTTGGTATATAATATATATTTTCTGAGTTATAAAACAAAACGTATTGATTTAACAAGATTTAATCATTTTATTAAATTTCTAGAAAATATTTATATTTGAATTTATAACGTTTTCTTTATTTATTAAACAGGAAATACTTTTTACACTTAGACTAATCCTAGCCAGGGTCACAGACATGTGGGGTCAATGCCACGTCGGTAGCCACGTGAGCATGACTGGTCAAACATAGCGACGTGGCACGGGGTGACGTGGGTCTAACGTCACCACGACGTCAGCCCGGCCTACACCGATAGGTCGTGGTCACCGGCAGCGAACCAAGCTTCACCGACAAGCACGGATGGCTGAGCTAGGACCGCAAGGATGTGGGGAACCAGTTGGTACTCATATTGCCACTAAATGGTCACCGGATGTGCACCGGCGACGAGCTTCTGCGGCGGCGCGGTCGGACTCACGTGGGAAGGACGATTAGGCAAGCAATCGATCAAGGAGGGTGCTGGAGCACCAGGAACTCACCCTGGTTGTAGTGGTGATTTCGGTGAGGGATGGCATGGCCAGAGGTGAACGCTTGGACCAGAATTCTGGCGAACATCAGCGAAAAGGAACGGTGAAATCCCCACAATTCTAAGCTCCCCTTGTTTCACTGCTACCACTCAAGCAACAAGGATGGCGAGGCGCTTCGCCTCGACCACTCCATGGTCTCCGGGATGAAATCTAGGCGACGGTGTGTTCCGGTGGTTGCGGCTAGGATTTTTGGGTGGCCTTTACCTCATAGAGAG
Organism: Avena insularis; assembly: GCA_023614405.1. Lineage (NCBI taxonomy): Eukaryota > Viridiplantae > Streptophyta > Magnoliopsida > Poales > Poaceae > Avena > Avena insularis. The sequence goes on along the minus strand of CM042690.1, from coordinate 293,305,948 downwards.
GAAGAGAGCGAGCGAGAGAGAGTGGATGGGGATGAGGATGAGTGAGGCGTCGTCGTGGCCTCCTTATGCCCTCCAAGCAACGGTGGCACGGATCTCCACGCCGGCGAGTGGCGGCGCTCTTGCCACGCAGCTGCTTCGGTGGCCTCTCGAGGTAGACGATGACGGTTAGATCGACCAAATGGTACTTGGGCCTGGGCCAATGCTGGGACATTGCTAAGTGAGCGGGAAGTGGTGATTGGTGCACACGAGTGGCAATTAGGCAAGGAAGAAATGGGTCGTGGGCTGGGTGGTTGGCTGACTCTTTTTCTTTTTCCAATTCTAATTTTAGTTTGCTGTTTTTTGTAAAACCCTTTTAAATATGAATTTCCTCAAGGATTTAAATATCCAGAAAATCTGTGGCATATTCAGAATGGTTTGTAGATTCATTCTATTAAATCCTCTTTTAAGTTTTCTTTATATTTTAGAAATTCATGAGTATATGAAAGGTTCTTTTAAAGAAAATTTATTAATAGGAATTAGGGTTTTAGAGATTTATTCCTTAGCATGATTTCATAAAAATGCTTCTGTTTTCTCTTGATAATTGTAATGGTAAGGATTTAAAATGGTGAATGATATATAGGACTCTATTCATACTTAGTCTCATAAAGGAACTATACAATTATATTACAAGGTATTAAACCCTAGGGTTTATAATATGGTGATTTGAATTTCATGGTTTTACATATTTGGTGATTTCTCCTATTCAAATTCTACTTAGTTTGTGGGGTTTATAACTAGCATAGAACAATCTTGGTGGAGTCTTTATGCACAAATAATAATCACTAATGGAGAAAGGAAGATACTCCTTTAACAAGTGGTTATCCTAAGTTTAGAGAATATTGAATAGACTCACATTCTATTATAGACATGGGTAAAGATTACGAGCTAAGATAATTTTCCTTCATGTCTAGTGGCCATGGATAATAACTCAACTTAGAGTGAGCTATAAAGATTACTTCTTAATGAGGTCTTAATGATTCCATAAGACTAGGTTCTTATTAGGTCTAAGAGAATAAGGTGGACAAGGCTTCCATTCATAGACTCTCAACTGGTATTCTACTTATCTCTTAGACATTTCATTTGACTAAGAGATACTATCCATTGGCTGCGTAAAAATAGGAATTGGTTTAACTACCCTCTTTATTCAAGAGTTTGACACAAAGAGGTAGACATGGTTCTGTCATGGCTTGGTACACTGTTGGTTAAAGGTTTCTCAATCACTCCTGCCTTAATACCTCACTAAGCTTATCTTTAGATAAGGAATTCCTTTCCTAAATATACTCTATTTAAATCTCTCTTACCTTATTCACAAAGATCACATCTGTCTAAATGAACTAGTCATATGGCTCCATCATATCCATCATCATATGATGACATGGTCATGCCACTTCAACAATATTCCCCTACATTCATCTCTAGTATAAATTCCATTATTTAACTCCCTCTGATAGATCCACCAAAGTAGTTATTACTAACTTCATTCCATAAACTGCTTTACTCACCTTTCATCTACTTCCAAGGCTTGTAATATTTCACTTCTCTCCATATCACATGTGATATCAACCCTCTAGAATGGGTAGGGTGTTACTCCCACAACACAAGTTTGTTCTTGTGTTAGCTTGGTTAAGCTACTTTTCCTCCAAATACTCCATACAACTAATATTATATATTTCATCATACTCTAGCTTGACTTCTCATGAGCAAGCTAGATGATTCAGCTTACTAGGGCTTGCCTAATTTAGTATACTCATAACTCTTCTTCAATACCTGATCATCTATTCTCAAGTGACTTGAGAATGATGGCTTCCACACTTTGATCATAATAAGCTTAGGCTTCTAATTGCTTGATTAAAATCTATCAACACTAAGTACTAGATTTGTACTAATCTCTCTATAGGCTTATCTTGTTAAGAAAACTTACTTTAGGTTTATACCTACTTGGCTTAACAAGATTATCATTGGATTCTCTACTACTACTATCTTCCTCACAACTTCTCAAGTATTAGTTAATCCTTAGGTTTAGATACTTCTCCTAGTTAACCCATGAGGGAGTTATCTCCTCTAATATCAAATGGTTTGATCACCACTAAGGATCACATTCCATTGATGATGGCACACTCTACCATAACTTGTTCCTTCTTCTTATTAATTTACTTAAGGTATTTGGAAGGTCAACATAATAGGTCAAACCTAAAGGTTATTAAGTTTCTTTGCTTAAGTTATAAACTTAATTGAGTATTCAAGAGTTGTTATAATGAATACCCAGATATGATCTCTATAAGATTCTTTATTATTCATTAAATAATGTGTTGTGGGTTTAGCTTGATTCCATTTGATCTACCCATAGATCAGATTATATTACCCAAATATAAGGTTTTAGCAAAGGTCATATTGAAACTTATCACAGTCAACTTAATGATCTACTTCAGTTCCACCAAGTTAAGAGAAGCTTCAATCACTTTGACAAGTTTTATTTAAAAGCGCGAAAATTATCCAGATTTTCTATGCATGAATGCAATGCACGCACCTGAGCTCAGCTTATTTTTAAGCTCTAATGCTGGGATGTTAAACATTCGTTCATATAAATAAGTTACAATCTAGTTGTACTATTCTTATGAATAATACCGTGATGGTCACAATATGATTATAAATGAGTTATTCTCATCACTATGTTAATGATAATAGTTTAACCATTTATAAAGGATTAGAATGCTAAAAGATATCCAGAGTTTAGTAATGACATGACACTATAGTTTAAGTCATTTTGGTTATTGCATGTTCTTCATTCTAAATGAAGATCGGGATCTTGGATACTTAATTTAGAGACTTTGCAAAGCATGCCTCATTGGGCAGAATGACTAAAACTCCACATTCTGGTAAAACGATGAAATGCGAAGAATTGTTGAATCTTCTACATAGTGATGTATCGCATTTTCAACAAGATAGTGGAAATCATTATTTATACTTCATGTTGAATCTTATACATAGTGATGTATCATATTTTCAACAAATAGTGGAAATCATTATTTCATACTTCATTGTGGGTTAAGTAAATATGAGTATCTACTTAATGAAACATAAGTTTGAAATTGTTTTGAATTGTTCAAAAGATTTCAAAGTGAAGAAGGATATTGAATTAACAAGAATAAAAAAGTCTCTTTGATTTGATCGACATGACTAAAGTATTTAAGTTAATTTTGGCATAAAAGGAACTTGTGAAAGATGTTTCATAAATTATGATAATTGGACAAATTCAAAGTGTATTCAAATGTCTAAACATCATAATAATTTTGTATTAGATATATATGGTCCAATATTATCTCTTATTGGGGTTATAATTATCGTTTAGAGTTAGAAATCAAAATGAGCAAACACTCGTTTGAAACACAAATGAACATCTAAATATTCGTGGAAACAACACCATAAGAGTTATGGCATGTTTGAGTTTCTAGAGGTTTCGATAATAAGAAATCGTGGCGAATAAACAAGTCTTTGTAGCATATTCTTAGGCAACTATGAATACATATTCCACAAGGGGCAAACCTAATGTTGTCCAAAGTTGGTGTGTCTTGATGAAGATACAGGTGGAAGAAAGTAAAAGATCAAAACAAGGTATTTGACATTGCCTCTAGATTGTTGAGTGGCGCAGCGGAATTTATTTCGTGAAACCGAACTCTACAAATAGAGGAGAAACTAATGATAATGATCATTAAGTTTTAGTGAATGCTTTTACTAAAGAAAGTAGGATTCAACGATATATATTCTGCAAGTTTGAAGAATTATATTGTTGATTCACTTGTCATGTTTATGAACAACACATTCCTACGAATTATAAAGAAGCGTTATGGACCTAAGTGCGAGAAATGACTAGGAGTCATAAAATCCTATGTTAAGTTACATTTAATATTGCAAAGTAATATGTTACTTGATCTTATTAAGTAAAGAAGTTTACTTGATATTTCTATATGACTTCAAAGTCATTAAAAGGAAATGAAACTTAATGAAGACGTAAAGCTCGATTTGTCACAAAATATGGACAAATTCAAGGAGTTGACTACAATTGTAGTGATGCTTAAGTCTATTGGATTTACACCAGCGTTATATGGATATTGAAGTCTTGTAACTGGAATTCTCGATTTGATGGTGATCAAAGAATTTTGGAATGTCCAAGATTATCGAGAGGACCTGCATTTGAGTGGGAGCTAAGTAGCTTGGCCAAATATTAATATGTAGCAAAGATATTTTGAGTGGGAGCTAAGTGAAATCCATGGATCTCATATATGGATGCCATATTTGAGTGGGAGCGTGACATTATTCTGAAATATGTGGATGCCATATTTGAGTGGGAGCGTGACATTATTCTGAAATATGTGGATGACATATATGAATGATGTGATTGGTACTAATAACATTTGAGTTGGTAAATATGGATGAAGTTGACCAAGTTATTAAACAATGAGATCTATCGAGATAGATTGGTAAGTTTAATAAACATCATATTTGAATGCTTCCTGGACTTGATTCTGAAGATGTTCAGAATATCCTATACAAGATTCTGAAGTAATTAAGAATGCAACAAGGTAAGAAAGAAGTTCTTACTTGTATGAAGCATTGCATTAGTCTCAGTAATGCAACCATGGTTAAAAGAAAGAAAGAGATGTGTTGCATCTCCTATGCCTCAGTCATAGGTTCTTCCATACAACCATATTGTATACTCGACGTAATGTGACCCGAGGTTCTGGTTGGAAGGACAAGCTCTTAACTGTAAGAACATGACTTGAAGTGATTCCTGAGTTAATCACTAAACCAGAATTAAGTTTGTCCTTAAATGGCAAGAAGCAAAGTAAGGCGCATAGTTGCATTTCATGCACTAGGATCTACATAGATAAAGAAGTATAAGAGCACCATCTAACGTGATGTATATTGTTGTGGCAGGACTAGTTCGTCTTTACGCAGAGGGTGTACCCTAGGGCATAGTTCCCATGAGAAAGCTTGTTGTGGCTGATCTAACGTCACTGCTGGCTCCTGGATACCGACCTCACTCTGTTGCCATAACTACTATATACACACAAAGGAGTGCCAAGTGTGTTTCAAAGTTTATGTGACAACAGTGAAAGCGACTGTCATGGTAAACACTAGAACAAAGTCTCACTTTGTCACCAAACAAATACTTCAACCCATTATGAGATAATGGTATGAATGTCAAAGTTAGGAAGACATTAACGATTTGCAAAGACATAATGATCTGGTAAAACAGAACATGGATAGGACGTTTTCCATAAGCATGCATGATCAATAAACGCATATGTGATATGGTTTATGATGAGTAAAATGCGAGCGAGATTATTTGTACTCTAGTTCAAGTGGGAGACTGAAGGAGAAATGCCCTAGAGGCAAATACTAAAGCGTATTGTTTGATATATCACTTATGTTCATAATATGTTTCATACTGTGCTATAACTATATTAATACGAAGCGTTAATACACGTGTGGTATGTAAACAAACCAAGTCTCTAGTTACCTCTAGCGAACTAGTTCATTGCTCATGAGGATGATCTAGGGTTTCGAGATCATGGGCATTTATGCCAATTAACAATGAGGTCATGTCATTAGTTGAATGATGTGATAGACAAACAGCCCAACAAGTTGTATCATAACGAGATCTAGTTATAAATTTCACCATTAATGATAAACTAAGGAAATCTCGCAACATGATCCTTAGACTATGAGATAATGCAAATCACTATTTTGGAGGGAGCTTAGATGGTATCAAGTATCATATTGTAACTAGATGATCAAAAAGGTGCCACTCGGGTTTCCCAAAGGGACGAGTAGAAGAGTACATATCAAGACTAGGATTTGCCAATCCATGTAACGGATAGATACATGAGGCCATCTCGGTGACGTTGCATTAACGAAGCTTGCAAGCGTGTGACTTGGTCACGAAATGCAACAACATGGGAACGAGAAAACAAGTTCATCGGTAATGAGATCGAACAAAGGTATGGAGATACCGTAGATCCAATCTTGGATGAACTAGGTATCAAGTGGCAAAGGGAATGGGAAATGGCATTTCCGGTTCAAACGACATTATCATCATGGAATGCACAGGGGTCATTATGGACATCCCGGTCCCGCTATTGATTATTGATGGAGATCATGTATGTGCCATTCCCGAGCTGTGGGGAAATACACTTAAGGGTACGATGAGCTGGAGATCCTCTATAAGTTCGAATCACCATATGAAAGAGAAAAGGAAGCCGGAAAAGTTCCGTGAGAGAACCATAATCATTCCGGGAAGTTCTGAAGTCGGTTAGAGGAAATCGAGATGGAACCGAAAGGTGTTTCGGTCGGATTTTGTAATATGTATTTACATATTAATTTATGTAATTAATATTAAATATAATATTAAAATCTAATTTGAAGGGGTATCCCACTAATGGGCCAAACTTCCCAAAGGGCCAAGGCCTAGCAGCCTCAAGGGGGCCACCTGACCAGCCTTGGGTTGTGTGCGGGGGTGGGGCCCACCCCTGGCCGGCTGGCCCATGGTGCCTCCCCCCTCTCTCCCTTGATTAGTCCCACATGGGAAACCTAAAGTGGAGGGCACACCTCCCTTTCCCTATATAAAGGGGTGCCCATGGGTGGGATTAAACACAATTTGAGATGTTCTCTAAGGCACTTTTCTTAGAGAATTCCTCCCTCTCTCTCTCTCTACATAGTTGTCTCCACGCGTTGGCACGGTCCCAAAAAAGGATTGTTCATGCAAGACGGCGCACCTACAGCATGCCATTGTTCTGCAGGGATTCCAAGACAGAGATCTACTTCCGCACCCCCGGCAGCGATCAAGGAGTCGGAGGTTGTCATCATACACCCTATGTGTACAAAACCTCGAGGGTGCCTCGCACCAGGGCATCTTGGATGTCATGAGCCGAAGCTGCTTCACGATGAAGATGGAGCAAGGGGTGACCTGCGAGGAGCATCACAACCTTGAGATCGGCCACAAGTTCGACTACTTCAACCATGTTCCCCTCGGAATGTTAACCACGTACGATCTATAAGGGTATGTATTCTATACGTTCCGGTCATTACTGCATTACTACATAGATAAATCTTGGTGTTAGGGAGTTCCAACGTAGGAATTTTTTGTTTTCTGCTACGAAACCCTTCAGAAAGTACCTCCTCCAAGGTGGCTAAAGGTCTGGCTAAGGATTCCACCGAGAAAGGGAAGCATTGGCGGAGGGAGTAGAACCAACAGCAACAACAGCAACGGTAAAGCCGGGAGCCACTACATCTTCGACTGCTATCATTGTGCAGGAAACAGCTAGGGCTTCATCCATGCCTCCAGCTTCTACCACTCCTCTGACATTGAGCCTGTACGATCTCATTCAACAGGCAAATTTCATTTATAACAATGTCTAGACCTTCCACGACGCATATGCCAACTTGGCCAACAATATGAGGGTTATTGCTATTGTAAGTCTTTGATCTTTACTTTTTACTTTATAATATATCTCACTGTAGCCCCCGAGATCTTAGGAGGAAAACCAGTAGTTATTGGCCTGAGTGCTCCAAAGAACTAAGTGTAGAACTTGATAGTGTAGCCCCCAAGTTTCTAGTTTAGAATGAACAATTTTGTCTAGATACTCTAAGAGAGAACACACCTGAATTGAAATCGTATACTGTAGCCCCTGAGCGTTAAGTTGAAACTGAGAAGTTCCGAATAGATTCTCTTAGATAAACTAAGTACTTCATCTCTTTGCGGAATGAGAATGCCCGGAGGAAAACTGCTAATGAGAAATATGCCAAGTTGTAAGAAGCGCTGGACATTGAACAGGGTAAAAAAGCCTTTCTGAAGGAACAGATCACCAGTAGCAAGCATTTGTTTTCCTCCAACAGCTCCCAATTTATCTCTTGGAACCATTTCATCTGAATTCTCACAATGTTGTCTTTGTTCCATCTTATAGGGACCATCGCCAAGGCAAAGAGCATCATTGAGAAATCCAAGCATATCTAGCAGCTCGACGATGAGAACAAAATCCTAAAGAAAGACCTAGCTAATGTCGTCAAAGGACATGAGGAGGCAATGAAGGTTATGCAAGAATCTGCCGACACCGAGATTCAGCGCCTAAAGAAGGAGATTGAACAACTCAAGGAGCAAAACCAAGCTTCCAAAGAGCAGAATGCTCGGGGCCTTGAGATGTACAAGAAGCTTCAAAAGGAGCATGGCATCTTGACGAAGACCTGCCAACAAGCTGAGACGAGCATATTTGGTAACTTTCCTCCATCTTTGTCAATTATTTAAGTCAGATAAATTTGTATGTACTATTGTGCTCATGACCCTTGTCTCTGACGAAAACACAGCTCCCATTGGTTTAACCAATATGGGTGAAGGTGCTCCAGATTCAAAGGAGTGCATGATTCTTGTCGGCAACTTCATCAATACTACCATCAATCAGGCTAAGGAGATTACCAAGCCGCTAGACATTACCATCAAGGCGACAAATTCTGCCGCCAAGTACTCAAAAATCCAGTGCCGAGCCCCCGAGAAAATAAAGAGCTAGAAAGCATCTTGCGTCCGGGCTGGTGCAAGGATGGCCTTGTCCTTGGTTAGGACACACTATGACAATGTTGTCATCGACTTGGTGACCTATTGTATGCCGAAGGTTGACGAGGAGGGGCACGAAATCGACAGTGATGCCATCTAAAATTCCCTCGCCGGCTTTGACACTAGGGTTGCCAAGATGGTCAAGGCGGATGTCTTCGTGCCTGCTGAATTTCTTGATGATGAACCAGTAGCTTCGGACTCTAGCCTTCAATCCTCCGAGTTGGATGATCTTACCAAGTCTGATTCTCATGTAGCTGATGTTGTAACGTTGAAGTCTCCTGCAACAGAGCCATAAAACACTTTGTATTAAATGTGTCTATGTAATATTTTCGTATGTATGTGGAAAACTTGTAGAAGTAATGCGGAAAACATGGTTGCAAGCCTCCTGCTACTTATCTAGATCCAGCATGTATATATTTTTTAAGCAAGTGATGGTTTATCTATTATTCTGGTTCGTATTCTTGAACTTTCGAGAGACGGAAGACTCGCAGCGCACAAACATGCTCTCAGGTGATGATGTTTAATAGCACCGTCAAGAACCTAAGAACAAAATTACTGGCTTTGAGTGCCGAAAAGTCACTACTCCAGAATCCACATAAAAACATCAGAAAACATGTTGACCGGAAAACTTAAGCTAACACCCGTAGGCGGAATTTTCACAAGTGCAAATGCAAACTCGCCCATAAAGGGTTTATATGATCCAAAAATGAACACTAAAGGAGTTAAAGACCCAGAAAATATGAGTGAACCAAATTCTTTATTCCATCGATCATATAAGGTACTTATTAGATAATATAAAATATGCTAAGTGTAAAAAGGACATAGTTGTGCTATGTTCCATGGCCGATCAGTCTGCGGGAAATTATCATCGGAGTCACATTGCTTGCGCTTGCGTTCTTTTGGCCTATCTTTCAACTCGTGAATATCGACGAGGTAATAGGAACCATTGAGCAATGCTTTGCTTATGGCGAACGATCCTTCCCAAGGCGGGGATAGTTTGTGTGGCTTTTGCTATTTGAGTCGAAGCACTAGATCCCCCTCTTTAAACAAGCGATGCCTAACGCGGCGACTATGGTATCTATGTAGCTTCTGCTGGTAGATGGTGGATCTCTGGCATGCCAGTACGTGTTCCTCTTTGAGCAAGTCCACAAATAGGCATCTAGATTCTTTGGCATCAAATTCGTTGTAGGCGACGACTCTTGGTGCATCGTGAAGGATGTTGGATGGTAGGACTACTTTTGCTCCATAGACCGTGAAGAAAGGGGTCAAGCCAGTAGATCTATTGGGTGTTGTTCATAAACTCCACAACACAGATGGCAACTCCTCCACCCAGGCTCCAGCTTCTGTATGTAGTGGTTCCTCTAAGCATGGCTTGATTCCTTGTAGAATTAGTCCATTGGCTCGCTCAACTTGGCCATTTGACTGTGGGTGTGCCATAGATGCTAGGTCAAGGCGGGTGCCTTTTCATGACAATACTCCTCAACTTCTCCGAGAGACAAGTTGCTACCGTTGTTGGTGATGATGCTATGTGAGATACCAAATCTCACCACTAGATCCTAGACAAATTTCAGGGTTGTTACCCCATCAAGCTTTCTAATGGGTTTAGCTTCAACACATTTAGTGAATTTATCCACTTCTACTAGCCGATGCGTAAATCCACAAGGTGCTGTTTGCAAAGGACCAACCATGTCAAGCCCCCAGATTGCAAACAGTCAAGTAATTGGTATGGTTCACAATTCTTCAGCTGGAACATGTGGTTGACGTGCATAAAACTGACACCCAATAAAGGTCTGGACTAGCTTATCAGCATCCGCCTTGGCGGTCAGCCAGTAGAATCCTTGCCAAAAGGCTTTTGTGACCAACAATAGGGGAGCGGCGTGATGCCCGAAATCTGTGAGTTGTATTTCTATAAGGATATCCATACCTTGCTGCTGGGAGACGCACCGTAGGAAAACTCATGTGGTACTTATTTTGTATAGCTGGCTGTCTATTATGACATAGCCCTTTGATCTGCGTACTATTTGCCTGCTTTTGACTTCGTCGGCGGGCGTGTTCCATCTTGAAGGTAGTTCATGAATGGTTTCGTCCAAGCCGGAGAGGTCACTATTACTACATTAACAAATGAGTCCACTCTATCTAGATTGTCAGGGTCTGCTCCTTTCATGGATGGGGTCCACAAATGCACCAGACAAACGCCAGATGGAATTGGTTAGCAAGCTGATCCAAGCTTAGATAGATTGTATTCCCTTTTGACATACTTGACTTCATAGCCATCAAAGGACTTGGTTATCTCGTCTACTTCTTCTTGATATGCCGCCATCATAGGGTTTCGTGCGTTCAAGGTGCCAGCCACCAGCTTGGCAACCAAGTCGGAATCTCCACAACAAACTATGCGCTTGATGCAAATATCATTGGCCACATGAAGTCCGTGAATGAGGGCCTCATATTCTGCCATGTTGTTGGTAGCGTTGAAGTGGATCTGCAGGACGTATTATAGCTTCTCCCCTGTTGGTGATTCCAGTAAGACACCAGCCCCCGAGCCATTGAGTAGCTTGGATCCATCAAAGTGCATGACTGTCATGGTGGTGTCATGGCAGATGCCATGGATAGGCTAAAGGTGGGGCCAATATGCACTAGAGGAATCCAGGGAGGGATAGTGTGGTGATTCCACACACAGATGCTTTGTATTCTCAAAGTTCACTAGGTTTACAGATGCTCCTTGAGCTGTATTTGGGAGAGGAGGAAGAAGAAGCTCTCTTACTCTCACCACAACATATCTCCCAATGAACAAACTACTCAACCGCCAGCCAGCCCCAACTACAGAGGCCCTAGCGCCCCCTATAAAGGGGAGGCCAGGCTACTAGCTAGGGCATACGTGGAGGCATATTCCTGGGAATATGCCTCTCCCAAAATAGCAACCGACCGGGTCATATTTTGCCTTCGTAAGCCATGCAGAGGCTACGTAAGCCTCTGCAGGGCTAGCGTCAGTCGACATAGGCTACGTCACCTTTGTCGGCCACGCCCTGCTGGTCCCTCCCTCTGTTCGCTTCGCTCATGCTCCAGCGCACAGAGATCACCTTTTGACCAGCGAGATACCTTCCTTCTCTTGCAAGCCTGGTATAACCCGGATCAAGCCTGGTTAATCCGGCCCCATGGGTACCTGTAGACGAATTATAAAGAGCTTGCCAACATATGATTGACCTCAGTCGGAACATGGTTAAACGGACATCCTCTAGGCCGGGTTACTCCGTAAGTCGGTCTGCCTTGAGGTGACCCGGCCAGCTTTTGCTTTGACCTTGCCATACCTCGACTAACTCGGCCTCTATACCCTGGTGTTACCCTACCCGGGGGTATCCCCCCAACAATGACCCAATACTCTAGCTCTGGCACATGAGTATTCTCAGGCAGTTCTGTCCAATCTACGATGAAATCCGCCAATGCTTAAGATTTGATAGTGTCTCGCCTCTTGTAGGTGATTTCAAAGGCGGCAAGGTCGATGCCCCACTTTGACACCCTTCATGTAGCATCGATGTTATTGATAATGTCGGACAACAGAGCCTTGCTCACCACTGTGATAGGGTGCTCTTGGAAGAAATGCCTTAGCTTCTACGAAGCAAGGAAAACTCCATAAGCTAGCTTCTGGTAGTGCGGGTAACGCTGCTTGGATTCTATCAAGACCTCACTTACATAGTAAACTGGTCGCTGAACTCCGTGATTGTGCATTGGCTCCTCTCGCTCCACCACAATGACGATGCTGATAACCCGGTTGGTTGCCGCCATGTATACTAACATAGGCTACATTGACTCCGGTGTTGCAAGTATTGGTGCGGAGGAGAGTATTATCTTCAATTCCTAAAGTGTTGCATGTGCTTCATCTGTCCATACGAATTTGCCCGCCTTCTTAAGCAACTTGTAGAGCGGCATGGCCTTCTCTCCAAGTCGGCCGATGAACCGGCTTACTGCTGCGATGCAGCCTGTAAGCCTTTGTATGTCCTTCAAGCATGTCGGGAGTTTGATGTCGAGGGTGGCCTTGATCTTCTTTGGGTTGACCTTAATTCCATGGTGCGAAACGATGAAGCCCAACAATTTGCCGGATGGCACCCCAAAGACACCCTTCTTAGGGTTAAGCATCATTTTCTACTTCTGAAGATTGTCAAAGGTTTCCTGCAAGTAGGTGATGAGGTTGTTTGATTTCTTTGACATCACTGCAATGTCGTCCACATAAGCATGTACGTTGCGACCTATTTGGTCATCTAGGCAACACTACATCATCCGCTGGTAGGTAGCACCAGCATTTTTTAACCCAGAGGGCATCATGAGATAACAGTATGTGCCATAAGGTGTGATGAACGAAGTGGCTAATTGGTTTGACTTTTGCATCTTGATTTGGTGGTATCCTGAGTATGCGTCGAGAAAACACTATAAGTTCCGAGCCAGCCGTCGAGTCAGTGACTTGGTCAATGTGAGGCAAAGCAAACAGATCCTTCAGACACGCTTTGTTTAAGCCGATGTAATCAACACAGATTCTTAATTCTTTGGTTCCCTTCTTGGGAACAAGTACAGGATTAGCCACCCACTGAGTGTGAATAACTTCTCAGATAAAACTAGCCTTAATTAACCTAGCTAGCTCTTTGCCTATAGCCCGTCGTTTTTCATCACTGAAGCGTCATAGAGGTTGTTTCACCGGTTTTTCTTTAGGATCGATGTTTAAGCTATGCTCTACAAGTTCCCTAGGTACACCCTTCATGTCAGCAGGTTGCCAGGCTAAGATGTCCATGTTCTCATGGAGGAACTCGACGAGTGTGCTTTCCTATTTGGGATCCAGGTCTGTGTCAATGGAGGTGGTCTTGGAAGAATCTCCTTCGACAAGTTCCACCTGCTTGGTCTTGATGGCAGCTTTGAATGCGTGTTCGGAGCCAGAAATCTGCTTCTTCAAAGCTGGCATCTCTGAGGCATCGACCTGTCGCTGGATATATTGGAACTCTTCACCATAGAGGACCGCTTCGGTGAAGGCGGCTTCACTTAGCTCGCACTCCCTTGCCTTGGCAAAGCTTTCGGCAATAGTGATGATGCCTTTTGGTCTAGGTATCTTGAGCTTGTTGTAGACAAAACATGGCCTGGAAAGGAAGGAGTGGAAGATGTTGCATCCAAATATGATGTGGTACACGCTCTTGAAGTGCACCACTTCAAAGGTCATGCACTCTTGGCGGTAATTATTAACATCACCAAAGGCGACCGAAAGGGTGATGCAGCCAAGGGAATTAGCTTGTCGGCCAGGAACAATGCCATGGAAAATGGTGTTGCTCTTCCTTAGCTAGGTCTCCGTCAAGTTCACTTTGTGCAGTGTATCCAGGTACATGATGTTGATGCTGCTTCCATTGTCTATGAGGCACTTGGTGAATGAGCTGCCGTCAATCAGGGGGTTCATGACCATGGGATACTGGTTCTCTGTTGGGATGAGGTCTAGGTGATCTTCTCTGTCCCAAGTGATTGGAATTTCCGACCACCTGACGTAGTGGGGAACTAGGGGAAGGGTGGCCATCAGTATCCTCAGAGAGGTTTTTTGGGCTCATATGGTGGGAGTTCCAAGGAAGATGTGGTAGACCGGAGCCTTCTTTTCAAAGGGATTCTTGCCCTTGCCATCGCCCTTGTCGGCGGGCTTAGGGTTCGCGTCTTCATCCATGTCATCTGAATACTTGGAGTCTTCCTCCTTCTTCTTCCCCTTGCCCTTTCCACGGGGTCAGTTCTTCCGACTTCACTTATAACCGGACTTAGGGTCTTCCTTGAGGTTGTTGACAAACTTGCATTGGCAGTTGGTGTGCGTGGCTTTGCTGTTTGTGTCGAGATGGAAGAAACACAACATATCATGGTACTCCTCGTATGTCTAGGGAACATGGGGAGTTGTGGGAGAATATCATTTTGCGGCCCAAAAGTTGAGGCGTCCAGGCAACGCGGTACCCAAGTTGCTTGCAATCAGCTACGTTGCCCAAAGTTGGCATGCCAAATACTCAGAGGGTCTTCTTCGGCATGAATTCAACTTTATGTTTCAATACAAAATATCAGGCTAACGTCCGTCAAGTTGGGGCCCCTTTGTCAGTTTTCGCTGTTATGTCGCCGCCATCGTGGCTGCCATGTAGGCTTGGAGCGTTGGCGCATGCATCCTTTACGCGTCTTCTTCTTCCCCGCGGCGGCAATCTGTGGTCACGGCCATGGCGCAGAGCTAGGACGTGGATGAACCTGCTCGGCCCCGCTCTCCTCCCCATCCTAAATCGGAGCCCGCCCTCACCATGGCCACGCCCATGGCACGGCACGGGGACGAGAATTCATTCCTGGGTGAGATCTATCACCAAGCCGACCATGCTCGGTCCTGTTGTCCTCCTCCAGAATTCGAGCTCGCCGTCGGCGTGGTCGCACACGCACCAGCCATGGTGCCTTCCTCTCCGAACTCCAAAGCCACATCCACCCAGTTCGGCACAACGCTAACAAGGTGAAAATGCATCAAGTTTTCTTCTTGTGATTGTAGAAAAACATGTATGTACCGTGTCCGTATCATACTCTAACAATGTACACATATGTTGTTTACTAGATTTTCATTTGAAATTAGTAGCTCTGTGATGACGAAACATATAGAACCTAAATGGAATGACGATGAAGACCATGTTCTGTACTTTGCATTGCATCAACAAGTGCTCGTAGATGAAGCATGTTACCAATAGAGTGGAGTTCATCAGCCATTGCCAAATATGTGAACAAATCAATGAGCGATTCAATGCAAATACGCGCAGAAAGGCTAGATCCATGTCATCAATCATCAATAGGTGGCACATTCTAGTGATGCATTCAAATGCGTACACCATGTATCATTTACTTGAAGTGGTTGTTATCCTGAGCAAAAATGCCTAGTATGCACATTACCTTTGTCTATATTATGCTGCAATTCTATTGTTATGGGCGTGGAAAGAAAAGCTGGGCTTCACTGAATATTACGCAGTTAGGCCTAACTTAGTCTTACACAAATAAGCACAGCTTAGTCTTTACACAAATAAGCGTAACTAAAGATAAAGATAAAGACAAATGGTTCATCGGATCTGCCAGTATGAGCACTAGGTCCTTGGAGCTGGTGGTATCGTCGGAACGAACCAGAATGTTGTGTTTGGCTGTTTGTCATTCTTCATCTAATCATACGACCCCACTGATGAGCCAATTGTAGGCCCCCTTCCCCCGACATGGATTCGGCTCCAGGTCGGATCTGGAGTGTCAACATGATAGGCTCGTGAGTGTGCAGCAAACACACAGTCTGCTATCAACACTGGAAGTGCTGGCACCTCAGCAACAACACCAACATGTTCTTCCTGGACTCCGGCAGCAGCCTCAGCAGGTATTTCATCAGCTTCACCAGCAGCAGCCTCAGCAGGTATTTCGTCAGCTTCACCAGCAGCAGCATCACCAAGTATTTCGTCAGCTTCACCAGGAGCAGCAGTAGCTAGTTCTTCGTTAGATCCACCACCACCACCACCAGCAGCAGCATCAGGATCCAGGGCTGCCTGAGCAATTACAGGTTCAACAACTCCAAGGGCTCCAACAAAGAAAGGGTAATTGATCCCAAGAAACACAGGAGCCATATGTTCTATTGTATCACCAACACTGTTTAGTGCTCCCCTGATATGAATCCACATGAGTTCAACATCCTGTTTCGTGTCGCCTCTAAGAGGTGCTAGGAACCAGCGCCGTGTCCCAAGTTCAGCATCTGCTACTGCATCTTCGATCACCGAAGCTGGAATGATGTGCGGGGCTGCGTAGGTACCTGCATGTTACTTACAGTTAGTAAGCAGAATTTTGAATGGGATTTTACATGCTATATGACACCATGACTCACCCCAGATGGACGGCTCCCAAACACACATGTCGCTGCTAGGTTCAGTGACCGCATAAATGCGTTGCGGTTTGTTGGAATGGTAGATGGAGGTGAAGACGGTGTCGACATACTTCTCCGGCCACAGGAAGTCGTCGCGCAAGACTGTCCATTCCTTGTCTTCTGGGCATCTAATGAATGTGATTGCCTTGTCGAACACCGCTAAGAGGTCGTACTCCCAGGTCTTCCCACCTCCCGCGGTCTATGTGGGAGTTGTACCTTCAGGAGCTCAAGTTCTGCCATGTTGAACCTATAAGCGAAATGGGCGGCGGCCACCCGTTGTTGAATGCAGTAATGCCGACACCCTCCAAAGATGGCAATGTAAATCTCAACAATCTGTAGCCATTTTTTAGAGTCCAAGTACTCCCATCCTGGGATAAAAGGACCAGCCACTCGCTGTTGCCACGCACCCAGTTCTGGTCATCTCCCATTTTCGTATCTTCTTCCTCCTTGATATTCACCACTACTGATTCTGACCACTTATCCAGCAGCATCATTTTTGCATGAATATTCTGTAGAGTTTGTTGTCAGTTGGTACAATCACCTAGCATGGATTCCATTGCAAATACAATTTGACAACTGGACCTTCAGATTAAAGTACCCAAAATATCGCCTAAATACGAGTGTCTCCTCAGATATCGCCTAAATTGTGCCTGTGTCACTACGAAGATACCCAATATATGGAGTAGGAGCAGATCCCCCCAAAACAAACTCCTGACGATGATCATAAACAACTCAGGGCATAATAGCCTTAAATCGTCTAATCTGTTTATTTTTACTTTAGGAAACAGAATATCACCTAGCAGGAATTCCATTGCAAATCGAAATGGACAAGTCATCTATCACCTAAATTAATATCGTGTCACTACGAAAATACCAGAATATCAGGTACGAGTAGAGCTTCCGCTGTACAGAATAATCTTAAATGGTTCAATTTGTTTAAACCGCGCGTGCACACAACACGTTCGACGAAAGGAACATAGGATTCCGATGAGAGTTCAGCACATATGAATCAATGATATGACTGAACCAATAAGCAATATACTAGAACTTACGTGGCCATCATGGTCGTTTGGCCATTTGCTGATATCGGGGTAAAGAAGGTCTGGCGTGCTGAACGGTTGTTCGTCCATGTCCCGCATCGTGAAGCAGTAGCCAGGAATGCAGCGAGCGAGGCAGCCGGCAAAGATGATGTCCAACCCCATGGCGATCCTATGCACGTTCACGGTGCTGAGGTTCGGCCATCCCCAATCCTCGCGGTGACGGTCGCCCTGGCCATCCGCGTCATCATCGCATGCATTTTGCTTCAGCCTGCTGCTACCCCAAGCTCTACCCATAGCGGCAAATGGAGTCTGGAATCCGTTAGATTAATGGAGGCGTTGTGATAAGGAGGCGGGTGGATTCGAGAGGGGATGGAATCAGGGATGGGGCAGTTGTTTGAGTAGGGAGTGACCTAGTGAGGAAACACCGCCGCAGCCGGTTCTCTTCCGTGTGGAACACAAGGAAGGGGGTGTAATTATTGAGGGCACGCACCGGAACCGTCTAGAGGAAGTGAAAAAATAAATCGTAAGAGAGAAAAATGTGTGGCCTGCCTGTCAGTGAGTGAAGGTCGGCACGAGCAAACGTGGCTACATTTGACTTGAATCGTGCATGGTAGAACTCGATTCCACCACATGAAAGTGGCGCAGAACAAATTTTAGGCAGCGCTAGCGTCGATGTGTAAAATCGCCGTTTTTCTCCACCTTCACCCTACTACGAACGGCCGTGCACCATTCCAGATATTAGTAAGGGCGGTTCCAATCTTGCAGTAAGCAGTTTCACTTCTCCGTCTCATTTCCTCCTCCATGGCCTCATCGTCTTTCTCCTCCACGGCCTCATCCATTTCCTCTGCCACGGCATCACCCTCTTACTCGATATCCTTTCCCTCTTGCATGTAGTCATGGACTTGTTGGATGTCCGAAACAACAGCAAGCAAGTGACTACGTACTTCGACATAGAAGTACATGGCGGAAAGAAGATCGATGTCATCTACACCACCGACCCTCAGACGGTGAGGAACACTCTGAATAATTACACGAGTTGCCTGCGGTTCGAAGAAAACAGGTTCGTAGGTCTCAACCTCGAGTACAGCCGCGATCACCATAGGATCGCCATGGTGCAACTCTCCATGAAGTGGCACGTCCTCGTATACTAGCATTTTTGCGAGATGGGGGCTGACAGGAACAGGTAGACTTTGCTGTCTTTTTGCTCCTCAACCGTCTATTTGTGAAAGTTATTGCTATAATATTTGTCTGAATTCATTTTCATGCAGGTGGGGCAAAAGGATTAGGTCGCTATTTCATGACTTTCTCGTGAACCAGCAGATAACATTTACTAGTGTTAACATCACCAATGACACTAAACTGCTTGAAAGCCCGACTATCAACATTAAAATCCCAAAGGAGTGCAGAGTGGACATCCAGAAAATTTACTGGATCCCAGGGACGAAGGGCGGCAGGACCGGGATGGTCGATCTTCCTGCCGAACTCATCGACCCGTGGTACGCTAACATGAAGGGCAAATTGACGAGATGTCGGTGGAGGCATTTAGGGCACGATTACTGGGAGGATAAGCCGCTTTATGAACCTAATCTGAAGTACGCTACAATTGACGGGTATGTTAGCCATGAGTTGTACCGCCAGACTGTAAATTTTCGTTCCAGGCATTGCATCATTGAACCACCACCAAGGCAAGTTGTTTGCCCCAGATGCTGGAGTGTAGATGAATCTACAAGCCGGGGCAAGCGAGCCAAAGGCATCCTAGGACCGGTTGCCTTCTCCAACAGGCTGGGATGTAGACTTTTAGTGCATGATTGTTGTGTTTGTATGGGGCTTGTTATGTTTATGAAAACATGTTATTTCAGAAGTACACTATGTGAGCAATTACGAACTACTGTGTATTACCTTTGTCGAACTATAATCTGGGTTTGGTTATGACTGTATCCTTCGCTACAATCTGGGTTTGGTTATGACTTATGACTGTATCACACCTTATGCATGTCAGTCCTAGATTCTGTCGCATACAAATGGCATAGGCAGAATTTGTAAGTATGAATGTTGAGCATACAAAAGGGGGAAATGTAATTCATATAGGTTAACTACCTAATAACACAGGGATCATACGAGCTCGGTTATTACACACAGAATGCTTAGAAAATACAGGCGAGATAAAACTAGGAACGAAATGCAAAACTAGTAGTGGTAAACAACACACTCACCCACCCGCCAGATCCTGTTGAGCATCTCGTAGCAGACATACGCGTCCCTGGTTGCGTACTTGATCGCATCATAATTAAGGTGCCTCCACTCCCATCGCTCGTGCAGGTGCTTCGGGAACTCGACTTTCATGCCGGCGTACTCGTGGTCGATGATGTCGGCAGTGAGACTAGCCATGCCGGCTTTCCCCGTATCGCCACCCGGGTACCTCCACAAACATTGGACATCGATGTGATTGACGACATGAACTAGGAGATCCCGCTCTAGCTTCGGAGTGTCATTCTTGATGTCGATGCTGGCAAAGTAGATCTCCCTCCTGTGTAGGAACTCGCGAAGCTCCGGGCATACAGATTTGGCCCTACATACGTGGTATAGGAGGCAGTGGTTGTGCATGGATAGCTGCAAAAGCACCGACCTCTTCCTATCTCCGGTATACTCGAGGTCAAGGCTAACAATCTTGTACCTGTCCATCGGCTCCTATAGCCACCGCTCATACATTGCGATGACCTTGGTGACCTCCGCTGACGCATTTGTGTGGACGATCGTCAGCTTGGTGGTGCCATGGGCGGTGACGGTGTACTCGTTGGTGAAGTCGCTCCCGTCGCCGAACACGCCGTACTCTGCGTCCATGGCAGCAACTAATGCAGCGGCGGTGGCCTAGGGTCGGTTGTGGTGGCTGGGACTGGGTGTGGCGGTGGAGTGATCTATTGCGGTGGTATGGCCCGGCAGAGGTGGTGCCTGCGGCAGCGTCGATGGTTCTTGCGGTGGCTGTGGCGGCGGCGGAAGGAAGGAGTTGGGGATTTTTGCATAGTGATGTGCTGTGGAGACGGAAGGTGATGCTTAAATTGCGTTTACCAATATTCCGGTCATACCCAAGCGGAAGCAAGTTTGACTGGGCGAGCACCATTGGTTTATAATCCTAGCGATTAAATTCGGCGACCGTCCCGATAGACGATGGGACGGGTGTGCGACGTGGCTTTGGCGTGGCAGAGACCGGTCACGAAGACCACCGTCCCGTTGCCGATATATAGCGGGTGCGCGGTGCTGACACGACATAACGTGACAAGACAAAAGGAATTGTACAGCTATTTGTGATTATTATTCCCAACAAGTTTAAGCACCCACAGTGTGTAGCCAAAAGTGGTTCCATATTTACTTTTTGGCTTTTGGAACTAGTTCCCTACACTGTGGAGGTGGTTCCAAATTGAGCAAAAGAGGGAACCAGAGCGAGAGGGTGCTCCGATGCCAAATGTGGTTCCAAATTTATTAGCCAACCTGTGTGTGACATGTCTCCTCTACTCACATATCTTAGACAAAAAATAAGGCTATTCTTGTCAGTGGTGGGACCGCATGGTGCAGGAATTTAGAATAGCTACATTGTGGAGCTCTAGCCAAATTGCATGGTAAAGCCAAATTCAGCTTTTTGTTAGATTTAGCTATAGCAATATTGTGGATGCCTTAGTTTGTCCTCACTTTTGCCCTCCCTCCATTCTGAAGCCCTCACATGCGCTCGGAGGGGGGTGCCGTCTGGTCAAAGGCTTGACCGTTACATGTGTCATGTCGCCTAAATTGGAAGTTTTTTGTTATTTGGCCTTTTTAAGAGCGCATTTTCCCCTCTCTCGCTAACAGTTGTTTTTTTGCCCAAAAAGGTAGAGAATCTAGAGCAGCTTCTCTCTTCATTCATTGTTCCTTTTGCCCTTGTTTTTCCCCAATCTGGTAGCAAATCTAGAGCACCAAACTAACCAGCACCATAAATAAATTTAGTAAACATAGCAGATGTAGATAAAGCAGCTAATATAGGTTATATAGTATGATACTTAATGAGGTTCATCAATTAGCAGCTAACAAGTTCAACATAGACAAGACAAAAGAAGCTGCTTTACAACAACAGCAGATTAGTGGCCCCTCGTGGCCTTTGCCAGGAGGGCCTCCGCCTCCTCCCTCTGGCGCCTCGTCCACTTCTTGTTGCCCAGTCCCTGGACCTTTGGCGCCTTGGGTTTGATCGGGGCATGCGACCCTCCTTGATAGCCACCTTCTGGAGGTTGCGGAGGTGAAGACCAAGCGCCTGGTGCTTGGCTATGAAGCCGTGGACATTCACGGACTCGGCGCAGGTCCTCACGTCCTCGGCATGCTTCACGAGGGAGTTGAAGTCCGTGGCACGGAGCCTCCTGGTGTGGCAGAAGGGGCACCTATACACGTCACCAGCGAAGAAGTTATTGTACTAGCTGGACTTTAGCCTCCTCAGCACATGACGAGTCTTGGTGTCCTTGGACTCGTCATCGCTGCGGACGTCACTGTTATCCTCCTGTTGGAGAAAACAGTAGAGTGCAATAAGGACATGATTGAGATACTTTGATTATCGGGATTGATTATTTGCATAAATTAACCGGTTGAGATCTCCTGATTATTCCCCAAATCTCAAACCAAATCGAATACTGATCACAACTACGAATAGGGGGATTCATCGAAATTCGAGATCTAACATAAGAGGATTAGCTACTATAAAAATATGAACAGCCGAGCCCTAATAACATATGATCTATCATCCAACGATGGGAACAGGGGAAGAACAAGGGAAGGGGAGAAAACCCTAGTTACCTCCAACCATGGGTCGGCGATGCTGGTGTCGTAGGGGTTCTCCGGCCTTATGTAGACAACCTCCTCGTAGGGGTCCCAGCCGAGCGGGATTTGTCCGAGACCGGCGGGGGCCTCCTCACCGGCGGCTACGACAGATGCGGGGACGGGGACGGGGGCATGTACGGGGACGGGGGATCCTCGTCGGCGGCCTTGGAGGCACCGATGGCCACCGCGTCATTCTTCTCCATCGTCGGCGTGGTTGGGGTTTTCTCGGGGGTGTGCAGAAGGTGATGGGACAGAGGAGACAGTTGAGTGAGCGAGTGAATGATGAGTGAGAGTGGGGAGGCCTCTATTAAAGAAGAAGGGAGCGACGTTTCGTTGCACTACTGTGCACCGTGTATGCTACTACACCATGCACGGCCACACGTGTCCAATACCGCCCCGTGCACCGAACACGCGTACCGTGAGTCACTTTTTTCCCTCGTGTCTAACCCTGGTGATTCAGTTGTACTCAGTTTTGCCCTCAAGCATAACACTGGCAGTTTGGTTCCATTTTTAAATCATTTTCTATTTTCTATTTGAATCCCTTTGTTAGTCTTGCCCTTGGTTTTTAAGTTCTACTCAGTTTTTCCCTTGGTTCTTAAGTGCTACTCGGTTTTCCCCTCTCTTTGTATCCATCTCTCGCACATGTGCTCATCTTCACTGCTACGCTCTGATTGGTCAAGACAGTTGTCACACGGATCGTGCCCACCAACCGTTGATCCTCTGTGATCTAGCGGACAGGATAACCCTTATATCTGTCGGGGGCACCCCTCTATCCATGCAAAATAACGAGTATGCTACCGGAACTTTAACTCCATAAACAAATGAACTTGAATATAATTTGAAGGGAATGTGTTCTAAGGTGTATAATTTATGCACTACATTCCACTCTATGAACATGATAATCTCTCAAGATTTTCTTAGCACAATATTATCACGTATTAAGTGTGATTTCAAAGAGTTGGAATGTGTATAATTTTCATACATGAGCAGAGCGTGTTCGTCGAACTCCACGCCCTCATCGGGGCCTCCGAAGTCGTCAGCACCGGCGAGCACATGGTCCCCCAAGGGGTTGAACTGCACGTCCTCCTTGCCTTGTGCTGCATAATGCTCCTCCAGATCTGTCGTGTGAAGCACCACCCCAGCGGCGATGCCCGCACACTCACCCCCACGCACTGGTTTCATGGAGAAGGTCTGTGCCTATATGTTGAAGATTGTGGGGTTTTGCTAGATAGGGAAGAGAGAGGAGTGGATGAGTGCGAATGGAGGACCCGATGGGCTGGGTTTTTAATGTGGGGACGTTTAGGCCTCCTCAAAGGCCCCGGTAGGCAGCTCTTCTGGTTGCGGCTGCCGCGTGGAAGGTTCGTGTGGTGGAGGCCTGTCGGAAGCGAGAGTGCAGGCTTGCTGCATAGTAAAAATGGTATAGCCTGTGGGCCATGGATGACCAGCTGCCGTGTAGTATACTTGTAGCATTTGCAGACTAGATTAAATGTGACATGACCATTCGATGACTTTTTTCATGGACGGCATCATGTTCCTTCTTGTAGAAGTCTTGCTGAGGGAGACGTCCGTGCTGTCTCACACTGTACTGTGAAGGGCACGACGTGTGCAATGAGCCTCGTTGGATCACACAGGATCAACGGTTGGTGCGCACGATCCGTGTCACAACTGTGACAACCAATCAGGGCGTAGCAGATAGAGTGGGCACAGGTTTGGGCTTCTACGAAAGAGAGAGAGAGGAGGCAAAACTGAGCAGTGTCAAAAAACCAAGGGCAAAGCTGAGTAGTATAAAAGTGGAAAGTGAGTGTATTTTACAATGAAATACATCATGGCATACATCAAATTATAGCGAGAGTGGCATACATCAAATACATATGGATCAACCAATGTCATTGCATGTGTGTTCTTTTCATGAACCACATATGGATCAACCAGAGTCATTGCATGTTTGTTCTTTTCACAAACCACATATGGATCAACCAATGTCATTGCATGTGTGTTCTTTCCACAAACCACATATGGATCCACCAGAGTCATTGCATGTGTGACGACCCACAAGTATAGGGGGTGTATCGTAGTATTTTCGGTAAGTAAGAGTGTCGAACCCAACGAGGAGCAGAAGGTGTTGGCTAGTGGTATGGATCAGGAATTCTCTGCAAATACTTAGCAAACGGATTTTTAGGGGTTTTCGATAAAGCAAGTAAACAAAGTACGAGTAAATAAAAGACAGCAGGAATAAATGCAGCAAGTGGCCCAATCCTTTATGCAACAAAGCACAAGCCGGTTGTATTACTTAAGATGACCAAACGTTCTCGAGGACACATGGGAAGACTGTCAAGTGCTTTCGCTTCATATAGTTGATTAAGCGTCCCTAGCTTGCTAAGTGTTGTGTGGGTGAACCTGTGCTAATGTACTGATACGTCCATTTTGCATCACTATTCTATGTCTTAATTCACTATTATTCATTGATATATTTCGTATTAAGAGGTGATACTTATGTTATTTCATCTATTTTTGCATGGTTGATGACTTTTGGAGCATGGACCACTACAGTCAGGATTCTGATGGAAAAGGTGTTGTTTGGAGGCCAAATTCGCAAAGATCAGAAAATCCGAGAAAATATATGGAAAATCCTATTTTTCCAAAAGACTAAGGATGCCAGAAGATGGAGTGGAGGTGGGCCACAGGGGGCCCACACCACCCCATGGCGCGGGCAGGCCTAGGCCGCGCCTGGAGGTGGTGTGGCCACCCTAGCCCACTCCAGCCTCTCCCCTCTAGCGTATATCATCCTCCCGAAACCCTAAGACTGGGGGAGTGACCATAGAAAGATTTCGCCGCCTCTGCGGGGCGGAAAACACCGAGAGAGAAAGATCTCTCCGGCAGACAAATTTCTGCCTGGGGAATTCCTTCCCAGGGAGGGAGATCGTCGCCGTCAACACCACCATCAAGCTGGACTTCATCGGGATCATCATCATCGTCATCACCACCATCATCACCATTAGCACCCTCATCAGCATCTCCATATTGATGTAACAATTGAGTTGAATCTTGCATAGTTCATAGGGGAAACTTTCCCGGTGTTGATTACTCTTTGTAATTGATGCTATTGAGTGAACCATTGAATTATTGTTTATGTTCAGCTTGTTAAACATCATTATTCCATCTCTGATCATGATCCATATGATGTCTTGTGAGTAGTTCATTTTGTTCTTGAGGACATGGGAGAAGTCTTGTTGTTAGTAGTGGAGTTGTGTTGAGAAAGATTCAATAGATTGATATTTAAGTTGTGGTGTACTTCTTCTAGTGGTGTCATGTGAACGTCGACTACATGACACTTCACCTATACGGGCCTAGGGGAATGCATTGTGTATTTGGCTACTAATCGTAGGGGTTGCTGGAGTGATAGAAACCTGAACCCCCGTTAGGAAACCATTGCACAAGGGACATAAGGGTCTTAGAGTTTAAAGCTGTGGTTAGGTTTCTACTTTAATTTCTTTCTTGTACTTACGGATGTTTGCAAGGGGTTTAATCACAAGTATGTATTAGTCTTGGATGGGGCGGTACATTAGCACAGGTTCACCCACACAACACTTAGCAAGCTAAAGAAGATTAATCAACTATATGAAGCGAAAGCATTTGACAGTCTTCCCATGTGTCCTCGAGAATGTTTGGTCATCTTCAGAAATACAACCGGCTTGTCCTTTGCTGCATAAAGGATTGGGCCACTTGCTACATTCTTCATTACTGTCTTTTATTTACTCGTACTTTGTTTACTTGCTATATCAAAAAACCCTAAAAATCTGTTTGCTAAGTATTTGCAGAGAATTCCTGATCCATACCACTAGCCAGCACCTTCTGCTCCTCGTTGGGTTCGACACTCTTACTTATCGAAAATACTGCGATACACCCCCTATACTTGTGGGTCATCAAGACTATTTTCTGGCGCCGTTGCTGGGGAGTGAAGCGCTATTGGAGAGTGGAACTGGTAAAGGAAACTTCTACTATGAGTATTTTTTACTTCTGTTAGTTGCTTTATTTTCGTTATGGATAATTCGCTGAGTTTCTTATTTGGTAATGCTACTACCACTTCTAAGGTAGTAGATAAGCCACCACCTGCTGAGAATGATGTTTTCAAAATACCTACAAGAATTATTGATCATGTTATGGATAACTACTATGTTGGGGATGGAACTATCCATCCCGGTGATCATTTGCTCTTTATACACGAATTATGCGGGTTGTTCAAGTGTGGAGGTATTACTACAGATCAAGTTAAGAAGAAGTTATTCTCATTATCACTGAAAGGAAGAGCTGAGGAATCGTATAAGCTGCTGAAGAATGGTCAAGCTCTGGAATGGGAGGAAATAGTGCCTCTCTTTTATTCAAAATTTTATCCTCCTAGTGAGATTCATAAAGATCGGAATCAAATATACAACTTTTGGCCTATTGATGGAGAGAGTACAGCTCAAGCTTGGGGGAGATTGAAGTTACTAATGCTCAAATGTCCCATTCATGAGCTCCCCAACAATATTATTATCAATAACTTTTATGCAAGGCTCCCTCTACATGATAAAGATTTATTGGATGCTTCTTGTGCTGGATCATTCACTCGCGTGGAAGAAGAAGCTAAATGGGATCTTCTGGACCATATTCAAGACAATGCTGAAGCTTGGGAGAATGACAAAGGTAGAAAGTCAGGTATAAATTATGATTATGAATGCATTGAATCTTTTATGGGAACTGATGACTTTCAAAATATTAAGAATGCTTATGGTCTAGACTCTCAAGCTATTGCTTTTTATTTTAAGGCTTTTGTTTCCTATATTGAAGTGCCTAAAAAGAAGTGGAATAAGTATCATGAACCTTATAAAGATATTGCTAAGAGTGTTCCTGCAAGAAATACTGAAGTTTATACTGCTAATCATGTTTTACCTGAACCTTATATTAAGAAAATGCCTTTTCGAGTTAAGGTAAAGGAACATTCTATGATAGCTAGTATGGTTAATGAAAGTATGAGTAAGGCTATTGAACCTGATAAACAAATGGTTGATGAACCTATAATAGCAAGTGTGAAAGACTTTGTCACTAAATATGAAAAAGAGGGACACCCTATCCTTTGTAAGGATACCTCTAATATTGTTTCACATAGTAGTGTTATGAGAGCTAGTATTCCTGTGGTTTTTGTTAGAATAAGTGATCATTGCTATGATGGTCCTTGTGATAGCTATATTGTTAAGTTTATGCATGATGCTTAAAGTTACTATGAAAGAGGGAAAAGTGTTCTTATGTATCTCAATAATATCAGGTTTCCTCGTTTTATGCTGAAAGTTTTTATGTTGCACTTCTTTTGCCTTCTTATGCAAGAAGCCTTTGGTTTCAACAACTTGTTTGTTTACAAAATTCCCTTGCATAGGAAGTGGGTTAGACTTAAATGTGTGTGTGTTTTTGCTTCTTAATGCTCTCTTTCACTTCAATTCATATCCCTATGAGAGCTTCTTCAAAATTATCATGCCCATCTTAATGGCTATAAAGAAAGAGCTTTATGGGAGACAACCCAATTTGTTTTTGCTTTCAGTTTGTTTTTGTTTCTTTGAGTCTTGGAAGTTATTACTTTGGTAATAACTGCTCCTTATCCGTTTGTTTGGTTTTTGTGTCAAGATCAACCTCTAATGAGAGAGAAGTAATATTTGGGGAAGTTGCTGTCCCGAAGCAGATTTTTGTGCTTCACTGTAAAAATTCGTGAGAGATCTCTGTATGTCAGATTGAGCTGTAATTTTTTGTGCTTCTGACCCAGGTTGTTATTTAACTTTCGTTAGTTTTGTACTTTTTAATTTGAGCAACAGAAGATTTTCGAAAAAAATTATCTTTACCTACTGGTCTGTTTTGACAGATTTAGCCACTCTTGCATTTGCTTCTTTATTCGATCTCCTTTTTGAATTCTTTTTGGGTTTTCGGAAGGAGTTGCTACAGTAGCTTATGTTTTGATGGTTTTCAGTTGAAGTTGGACTCAAAAGGTTTTATCACTTCATATATACTAATATTGCTAATGAGAACTATGTGGAGTTTTGTGTGAAAGAAATTTCCAGGAAGTGGAGATAATGGTGTAGTAAGGAAGAGAAGGGTTTTATGATTCAAGTAATAAGTATAAGAAGATGAAGATATTGATGCTATCCAAGTAATGACTCCGGAAGAATCTACTAGATACCAAATTCAGAGACCTGCAGAGTCTGTTTTCAAATAGGTAACAGTTCTGGTAAGAAAAGTTTCGCGAAAATATGATCCAACTATATTTTTGCAGTTTTCAGTCGATAAGGAAAGCTACGAAGCGAAAAAGGGACGGAAACGGAGCCAGGGTGGCTCACACCACCCTGTGGCGCGGGCCCACCCCTGGCCACGCCACCTGGTGGTGAGGCCACCCAAGACTCCGCCTCCGACCCGTTTTCACCCAGTACCTTCCTTTTGATATGAAACTTCGTAATATATAACCCCCCGAATCCCCCAAGGTTCGTATATCGTGTTTTCATCGTGTTTTTGTTTCGATCTGTTTCTGCCAGGACATACTCTTTGAAGGTTTAGAAGCACAATGGTGTTTGCCAAGGATAAAGGGAAGGAGCCCATGGAGGAAGACCTCCAAGACCCCGGGAAGGAGAAGGAGATCAAGAGTGAAGGTGAAGAGGAGAAAGGCCAACACCCGCACGCCGGCACTACTGTTGCAAGCATTGGAGTGGTGGCAAATCCAGCCATTAGAGGGAAGCCTCCTCATCACCGTTCAGATCCCTGGTCACTTCCTCCACGCACCAGGAATCCTTTCCATACCCTTATCCATGAGCATCAATACCAGAATATGCCCAAGGAGAAATTACCCTCCAATTGGGATTTGCCTCGTTCTAGCCATGCAGGAAAAGAAGACTTCAACGAGGAAGAGTGGGGAAAAATAGCAAGAGCTGGAATTCTCAACACGACATGATCATGAGCCGCATTGAGCAAAACTCACAGCTGATTCGTAATCTCACTTTCGAGATTGAGGACTTGGGGAAATTGATCAGAGAGCTCATCGAGAGGATACCACCACCACCTAAGTAGTAATTCATCATCAGGTTTGGCATCCCCTTGGTTTGTTCCAAGCGTGGGGGAGTGCCACGGTATCACACCACTATCTTCTATCTTTTTACCTTATTAGTAGAGTCATATCATGAATAGAGGAGTTATTATGTAGGATGGTTTGCATTATGGAAGTGTCCCCTCTCTCGTTAGATAAGTATCCCTTGGTGTGAGTTGCCGTTATGGAATATTAATGAGAAGTTCTATCATTCACTCTTTTGCAATAGCTTATATTAGTTTTCAATTCGTGGTTATATGATTGATCTTGTTTACACTATTTCTGAGAGTTGAATGAAAAAGATAGAAGTACTCTAGAGTAAAATAATTTCATCATCTTTCTTTCTTGATTTGCTCATAAGTCTAGTATTCTCTAGTTAAGATCTTTAGTGCCTCCGAGGAAGATTGCATGTTTGTCTTTATCACTTGTATGTTTGTTTGTTTCCATCAACTCTTGTACTTGCTACCCAGCCTTGCTAGCTAAAAACCTATACTGAGAGGGAATTCTTATCGTGCATCCACCTCCTTTAAACCAAAACCTTTGCCATTTGTGTCCACCATACCTACCTATTAGCATTATTGCTATTCCAAGTAAATTCCTATTTTATCTACCTCCCAAATTAAACTTGTTATGTGAAAATTAGTGATTAAAGCTCTCACGAACTTGATGGCACACTTTACTTTCTTGCATTTAATAAACTTGAACCATTGGGTCCTTCTTTGTTGCGTATATGCTTGCGCTTTATGAGTTGAAGTTAGCCGAACCATGTATCATGGGGACCTCTTTCAACACTTCATTGGTACTTGTACCTAGTTGATATCATGTTCTTTTGCTTATGGATCCCGGCGGTGTGAAATAAAAGTGGAACTTGTAAGATCATGGAGTTTATATGTGTGTTAGAGAAACACATGGGCCGCTAGCCTAAGCCATGCCTAATCATGGTGGAAACTTGCAGCATAACTATAGTGAGCATTCTATGAAGCATCCTCAATAAAAACCTATGCAAATAGCAAATAAAAAGATCGCTGAGATGCTCACTTTCTGCTTGCCTTGTTATTTTTATTATGGGATAGCTCATGTGTCATGTGCAAGGGGTACCCCGTTGGCGGTTCTCAATGATACGCATGTATTTACAATGACAAGACCTTGCTCGTGACTGAAGTTGAGTAGCATGAGGATCGGTACTCATAAGTAAGGGGCATGAGATTTCAACTTAAACTTGTCAAGCATATCCTCTTAGTTGTGTCACTTTAACCTTAATCACCTAAAGATGCCTATGATAGGGGCAATGAGAGCTGAAAGCTAGTGAGTATCATAATTTTTGGGAGCTCTTTATGAGACTTGTAATCCCTGCTTCCCTCTTTGAAGGGCCTTTCTTTTACTTTGTAGTTGAGTCAGTAAACCTACTCCCTTCTATCTCAGCAAGTATTTTGAGTTGATGTGTTCCATTCATTCATATGTTGATTTATTCACTCATGTTTTTTATGTTCCTTGTTTTTCACATTGCTCTTATCCTGATGTTTATTACTTTGAAAGCTATCATTGAAAAACCAGTTATTCGTGAATTCCAGCAAATTATCAACTATTCTTCGACCAAGAGCTAAGTTTGCCATTGCCAATTATGATTCACTTTATGTATCTTTATTGTGTTTCCTTTACTCATTACAAGTTGATTTATATAATAGTGAGTTGTCTTCTATTATGATCTATGTATTTGATGAATGTGATGCTTCTTGTCCGTATTCTTTTATCGACTCTTCACTCCATAAACTTGAGGCCATGTTTATTGAGCTCAGTTTCGCTTGGGGACAAGCGAAGTCTAAGCTTGGGGGAGTTGATACGTCCATTTTGCATCACTATTCTATGTCTTAATTCACTATTATGCATTGATATATTTCGTATTGAGAGGTGATACTTATGTTATTTCGTCTATTTTTGCATGGTTGATGACTTTTGGAGCATGGACCGCTGCAGTCAGGATTCTGATGGAAAAGGTGCTGTTTGGAGGCAAAATTCGCGATGATCAGAAAATCTAGGAAATTATACGGGAAATCCTATTTTTCCAGAAGACTAAGGATGCCAGAAGATGGAGTGGAGGTGGGCCACAGGGGGCCCACACCACCCCATGGCGCGGGCAGGCCTAGGTCGCACCTGGAGGTGGTGTGGCCACCCTGGCCCACTCCAGCCTCTCCCCTCTGGTGTATATCATCCTCCCGAAATCCTAAGACTGGGGGAGCGATCATAGAAAGATTCCGCCGCCTCTACGGGGCGGAAAACACCGAGAGAGAAAGATCTCTCCGGCAGACAGATTTCTGCCGAGGGAATTCCTTCCCGGAGAGGGGAGATCGTCACCATCAACACCACCATCAAGCTGGACTTCATCGGGATCATCATCATCATCACCACCATCATCACCATCAGCACCCTCATCACCATCTCCATATTGCTGTAACAATTGAGTTGAATCTTGCATAGTTCATAGGGGAAACTTTCCCGGTGTTGATTACTCTTTGTAGTTGATGCTATTGAGTGAACCATTGAATTATTGTTTATGTTCAGATTGTTATACATCATTATTCCATCTCTGATCATGATCCATATGATGTCTTGTGAGTAGTTTGTTTTGTTCTTGAGGACATGGGAGAAGTCTTGTTGTTAGTAGTGGAGTTGTGTTGAGAAAGATTCAATAGATTGTTATTTAAGTTGTGGTGTACTTCTTCTAGTGGTGTCATGTGAACGTCGACTACATGACACTTCACCTATATGGGCCTAGGGGAATGCATTGTGTATTTGGCTACTAATCGTAGGGGTTGCCGGAGTGACAGAAACCTGAACCCTCGTTAGGAAACCATTGCACAAGGGACATAAGGGTCTTAGAGTTTAAAGCTGTGGTTAGGTTTCTACTTTAATTTCTTTCTTGTACTTACAGATGTTTGCAAGGGGTTTAATCACAAGTATGTATTAGTCTTGGATGGGGCGGTACATTAGCACAGGTTCACCCACACAACACTTAGCAAGCTAAAGAAGATTAATCAACTATATGAAGCGAAAGCACTTGACAGTCTTCCCATGTGTCCTCGAGAACGTTTCGTCATCTTAAGAAATACAACCGGCTTGTCCTTTGCTGCATAAAGGATTGGGCCACTTGCTGCATTCTTCATTACTGTCTTTTATTTACTCGTACTTTGTTTACTTGCTATATCAAAAACCCCTAAAAATCCTTTTGCTAAGTATTTGCAGAGAATTCCTGATCCATACCACTAGCCAGCACCTTCTGCTCCTCGTTGGGTTCGACACTCTTACTTATCGAAAATACTGCGATACACCCCCTATACTTGTGGGTCATCATGTACCGCCCCATCCAAGACTAATACATACTTGTGATTATACCCCTTGCAAACATCTGTAAGTACAAGAAAGTAATTAAGGTAGAAACCTAACCACAGCTTTAAACTCTAAGACCCTCACGTCCCTTGTGCAATAGTTTCCTAACGGGGGTTCAGGTTTCTGTCACTCCGGCAACCCCTACGATTAGTAGCCAAATACACAATGCATTCCCCTAGGCCCATATAGGTGAAGTGTCATGTAGTCAACGTTCACATGACACCACTAGAAGAAGTACACCACAACTTAAATAACAATCTATTGAATCTCTCTCAACACAACTCCACTACTAACAACATGACTTCTCCCATGTCCTCAAGAACAAACGAACTACTCACAAGACATCATATGGATCATGATCAGAGATGGAATAATGATGTATAACAATCTAAACATCAACAATAATTCAATGGTTCACTCAATAGCATCAACTACAAAGAGTAATCAACATCGGGAAAGTTTCCCCTATGAACTAATGCAAGATTCAACACAATTGTTACAGCAATATGGAGATGGTGATGAGGGTGCTGATGGTGGTGATGATGGTGGTGATGATGATGATGAACCCGATGAAGTCCAGCTTGATGGTGGTGTTGATGGCGATGATCTCCCCTCTCCGGGAAGGAATTCCCCGTGATGTCTGTCACGGAGAGATCTTTCTCTCTCGGTGTTTTCCGCCCCGCAGAGGCGGTGGAATCTTTCTGTTGTCGCTCCCCGAGTCTTAGGGTTTCGGGAGGATGATATACGTCAGAGGAAAGAGACTGGAGTGGGCCAGGGTAGCCACACCTCCTCTAGGCGCGGCCTAGGGCTGCCGGCGCCAGGGGGTGGTGTGGGCCCCCTGTGGCCCATCTCCACTCCGTCTTTTGGCTTCCTTGGTCTTCTGAAAAATAGGATTTTCCGTATATTTTCCCGGATTTTCTGATCTTCGCGAATTTTTCCTCCAAACGGCACATTTTCCATCAGAATCCTGACTGCAGCGGTCCATGTTCCAAAAGTCATCAACCATGCAAAAATAGATGAAATAACATAAGTATCACCTCTCAATATGAAATATATCAATGAATAATAGTGAATAAGACATAGAATAATGATGCAAAATGGACGTATCAACTCCCCCCAAGCTTAGACTTCGCTTGTCCCCAATTGAAACTGAGCTCAATAAAGATGGCCTCGGGTTTATGGAGTGAAGAGTCGATAAAAGAATACGGACAAGAAGCATCACATCCATCAAGTGCATAGATCATAATAGAAGACAACTCACTATTATATAACTTAACTTGCACTGAGTAAAGGAAACACAATAAAGATACATAAAGTGAATCATAATTGGTAATGGCAAACTTAGTTCTTGGTAGAAAAATAGTTGATAATTTGCTGGTAGTTCACAAATAGCTGGTTTTCAATGATAGCTTTCAAAGTAGTAAACATCAAGATAAGAGCAATGTGCAAAACAAGGAACATAAGAAACATGATTGAATAAATCATCATATGAATGAATGAAACACAACAACTCAAAATACTTGCTAAGATAGAAGGGGGTAGGTTTACTGACTCAACTACAAAGTAAAAGAAAGGCCCTTCATAGAGGGAAGCAGGGATTGCAAGTCTCATAAAGAGCTCCCAAAAATTATGATACTTACTAGCTTTCAGCTCTCATTGCCCCTATCATAGGCATATTTTGGCGGTTAAGGTAAAAGTGACACGATTAAGAGGATATGCTTGACAAGTTATAAGTTGAAATCTCATGCCCCTTACTTATGAGTACCGATCCTCATGCTACTCAACTTCAGTCACGAGCAAGCTCTTGTCACTGTAAATACATGTGTATCATTGAGAACCACCAACGGGGTACCCCTTGCACATGACACAGGAGCTATCCCATAATCAAAATGACAAGGCAAGCAGACAGTGAGCATCTCAGCGATCTTTTTATTTGCTATTTGCATAGGTTTTTCTTGAGGATGCTTCATAGAATGCTCACTATAGTTATGCTGTAAGTTTCCACCATGATTAGGCATGGCTTAGGCTAGCGGCCCATGTGTTTCTCTAACACACATATAAACTCCATGATCTTACAAGTTCCACTTTTATTTCACACCGCCAGGATCCATAAGCAAAAGAACATGATATCAACTAGGTACAAGTACCAATGAAGTGTTGAAAGCGGTTCCCATGATGCATGGTTCTGCTAACTTCAACTCATAAAGCGCAAGCATATACGCAACAAAGAAGGACCCAATGGTTCAAGTTTATTAAATGCAAGAAAGTAAAGTGTGCCATCAAGTTAGTGAGAGCTTTAATCACTAATTTTCACATAAAAAGTTTAATTTGGGAGGTATATAAAATAGGAATTTACTTGGAATAGCAATAATGCTAATAGGTAGGTATGGTGGACACAAATGGCAAAGGTTTTGGTTTAAAGGAGGTGGATGCACGATAAGAATTCCCTCTCAGTATAGGTTTTTAGCTAGCAAGGCTGGGTAGCAAGTACAAGAGTTGATGGAAACAAACAAACATACAAGTGATAAAGACAAACATGCAATCTTCCTCGGAGGCACTAAAGATCTTAACTAGAGAATACTAGACTTATGAGCAAATCAAGAAAGAAAGATGATGAAATTATTTTTCTCTAGAGTACTTCTATCTTTTTCATTCAACTCTCAAAAATAGTGTTGCTACTGACCAAGCCAGGTTTGCCAAAACCAACTAAATTAACTCAATGATCCCAAAGTAATACCAACACTAACAACAAGATCAATCATATAACCACGAATTGAAAACTAATATAAGCTATGCAAAAGAGTAAATGATAGAACTTCTCATTAATATTCCATAACGGCAAACTCACACCAAGGGAAACATATCTAACGAGAGAGGGGACACTTCCATAATGCAAACCATACTACATAATAACTTCTCTATTCATGATATGACTCTACTAATAAGGTAAAAAGATAGAAGATAGTGATGCGATACCGCGGCACTTCCCCAAGCTTGGAACAAACCAAGGGGAGCCAAACCTGATGACGAATTACTCCTTTGGTGGTGGTGGTATCCTCTCGATGAGCTCTTTGATAAGTTTCCCTAAGTCCTCAATCTCAAAGGTCAGAGTACGAATCAACTCCGAGTTGTGCTCAATACGGATCATGATCATGTCATGTTGAGAATTCCAGCTCTTGCTATTATTTCCCTACTCTTCCTCCTTGAAGTCTTCTTTTCCTGCATGGCTAGAACGAGGCAAATCCCAATTGGAGGGTAATTTCCCCTTGGGCATATTCTGGTATTGATGCTCATGGATAAGGGTATGGAAAGGATTCTTGGTATGTGGAGGAAGTGACCAGGGATCTGAACGGTGATGAGGAGGCTTCCCTCCAATGGCTGGGTTTGCCATCACTCCAATGCTTGCAATGGTAATGCCGGTATGCGGATGTTGGCCTTGCTCCTCTTCACCTTAACTCTTGATCTCCTTCTCCTTCCCGGGGTCTTGGAGGTCTTCCTCCATAGGCTCCTTCCCTTTATCCTTGGCGGACACCATTGTGCTTCTAAGCTTTCAAGAATAGTTCCTGGCAGAAACAGATCGAAACAAAAACACGACGAAAACACGATATACAAACCTCGGGGGATCTGGGGGTTATATATTACGAAATTTCATATCAAAAGGAAGGGACTAGGAGAAAACGAGTCGGAGGCGGAGTCTAGGGTGGCCTCACCACCTGGTGGCGCGGCCAGGGGTGGGCACGTGCCACAGGGTGGTATGAGCCACCATGGCTCCATTTCCGTCCCTTTTTCACTTTGTAACTTTCCTTATTGACTAAAAACTGCAAAAAAATATAGTTGTATTGTAATTTCATGGAACTTTTCTTACCAGAATTGTTACCTATTTGAAAACAGACTCTGCAGGGCTCTGAATTTGGTATCTAGTAGATTCTTTCGGAGTTACCACTTGAATAACATCAATATCTTCATCTTCATACACTTATTACTTGAGTCATAAAACCCTTCTCTTCCTTATTACACCATTGTCTCCACTTCCTGGAAATTTCTTTCACACTAAACTTCACACAATTCTCATTAGCAACATTAGCATAAGTGAAGTGATAAAACCTTTTGAGTCCAACTTCAACTGAAAATCATCAAAACATAAGCTACTTTAGCAACTCCTTCCGAAAACCCAAAAAGAATTCAAAAAGGAAATTGAATAAAGAAGCAAATGCAAGAGTGGCAAAATCTATCAAAACAGACCAGCAGGTAAAGATCAATTTTTTTGGAAATCTTCTGTTCCTCAAATCAAAAAGTGCAAAACTAACGAAAGTTAAATAACAACCTGGGGCAGAAGCACAAAAAATACAGCTCAATACGACATACAGAGATCTTTCACGAATTTTTATGGTGAAGCACAAAAATGTGTTTCGGGACAGCAACTTCCCCAAATCTTACTTCTTTCTCATTAGAGGTTGATCTTGACATAAAAAACAAACAAAACGGATAAGGATCGGTTATTACCGAAGTAATAACTTCCAAGACTCAAAGAAGCAAAAACAAACTGAAAGCAAAAACAAATTGGGTTGTCTCCCAAAACGCTCTTTCTTTAAAGCCATTAAGATGGGCATGGTAATTGTGAAGATGCTCACTCAGGAATATGAATTGAAGTGAAAGAGAGCATTAAGAAGAAAAACCACACACACATTTAAGTCTAACCCACTTCCTATGCAAGGGAATTTTTTAAACAAACAAGTTGTTGAAACCAAAGGCTACTTGCATAAAAAGGCAAAAGAAGTGCAACATAAAAACTTTCAGCATAAAACGAGGAAACTTGAGATTATTGAGATGCATAAGAACACTTTTCCCTCTTTCATAGTAACTTTCAGTATCATGCATAAACTTAACAATATAGCTATCACAAGGACCATCATAGCAATGATCACTTATTCTAACAGAAAACACAGGAATACTAGCTCTCATAACACTACTATGTGAAACAATATTAGAGGTATCCTTGCAAAGGATAGTGTGTCCCTCTTTTTCATATTTAGTGACAAAGTCTTTCATACTTGCTATTATAGGTTCATCAACCATTTGTTTATCAGGTTCAACAGCTTTATTTGTACTTTTATTAACCATACTAGCTATTATAGAATGTTCCTTTACCTTAGTTGGGAAAGGGATTTTCTCAACGTAAGGTTCAGGTAAAACATGATTAGCAGTATAAACTTCAGTATTTCTTGCAGGAACACTCTTAGCAATATCTTTATAAGGTTCATGATACTTATTCCACTTCTTTTTAGGCACTTCAATATAGGAAGCAAAAGCCTTAAAATAAGAAGCAATAGCTTGAGAGTCTAGACCATAAGCATTTTTAATATTTTGAAAGTCATCAGTTCCCATAAAAGATTCAATGCATTCATAATCATAATTTATACCTGACTTTCTACCTTTGTCATTCTCCCAAGCTTCAGCATTGTCTTGAATACGGTCCAGAAGATCCCATTTAGCTTCTTCTTCCATGCGAGTGAATGATCCAGCACAAGAAGCATCCAATAAATCCTTGTCATGTAGAGGGAGCCTTGCATAGAGGTAATTGATAACAATATTGTTGGGGAGCTCATGAATGGGACATTTGAGCATTAGTAACTTCAATATCCCCCAAGCTTGAGTTGTACTCTCTCCATCAAGAGGCCAAAAGTTGTATATTTGATTCTGATCTTTATGAATCTCACTAGGAGGATAAAACTTTGAATAAAAGAGAGGCACTATTTCCTCCCTTCTAGAGCTTGACCATTCTTCAGCAGCTTATACCATTCCTCAGCTCTTCCTTTCAGCGATAATGAAAATAACTTCTTCTTAACTTGGTCTATAGTAATACATGCACACTTGAACAACCCGCATAATTCGTGTATAAAGAGTAAATGATCACCAGGATGGACAGTTCCATCCCCAACATAGTAGTTATCCATAACACGATCAATAATTCTTGTAGGTATTTTGAAAACATCATTCTCAGCAGGTGGTGGCTTATCTACTACCTTAGCAGTGGTAGTAGCATTACCAAATAAGAAGCTCAGCGAATTATCCATAATGAAAATAAAGCAACTAATGTATAAACAATACTCATGAGAAGTTTTCTTTACCAGTTCCACTCTCCAATAGCGCTTCACTCCCCGGCAACGACGCCAGAAAATAGTCTTGATGACCCACAAGTATAGGGGGTGTATCGCAGTATTTTCGATAAGTAAGAGTGTCGAACCCAACGAGGAGCTGAAGGTGCTGGCTAGTGGCATGGATCAGGAATTCTCTGCAAATACTTAGCAAACGGATTTTTAGGGGTTTTCGATAAAGCAAGTAAACAAAGTACGAGTAAATAAAAGACAGCAGGAATAAATGCAGCAAGTGGCCCAATCCTTTATGCAGGAAAGGACAAGCCGGTTGTATTACTTAAGATGACCAAACGTTCTCGAGGACACATGGGAAGACTGTCAAGTGCGTTCGCTTCATATAGTTGATTATTCTTCTCTAGCTTGCTAAGTGTTGTGTGGGTGAACCTGTGCTAATGTACCGCCCCATCCAAGACTAATACATACTTGTGATTATACCCCTTGCAAACATCCGTAAGTACAAGAAAGTAATTAAGGTAGAAACCTAACCACAGCTTTAAACTCTAAGACCCTTACGTCCCTTGTGCAATGGTTTCCTAACAGGGGTTCAGGTTTCATCACTCAACCCCTACGATTAGTAGCCAAATACACAATGCATTCCCCTAGGCCCATATAGGTGAAGTGTCATGTAGTCGATGTTCACATGACACCACTAGAAGAAGTACACCACAACTTAAATAACAATCTATTGAATCTCTCTCAACACAACTCCACTACTAACAACATGACTTCTCCCATGTCCTCAAGAACAAACGAACTACTCACAAGACATCATATGGATCATGATCAGAGATGGAATAATGATGTTTAACAATCTAAACATAAAAAATAATTCAATGGTTCACTCAATAGCATCAACTACAAAGAGTAATCAACACCATGAAACTTTCCCCTATGAACTAATGCAAGAGTCAACACAATTGTTACATCAATATGGAGATGGTGATGAGGGTGCTGATGGCGGTGATGATGATCCCGATGAAGTCCAACTTGATGGTGGTGTTGATGGCGACGATCTCCCCTCTCCGGGAAGGAATTCCCCCTGCAGAAATCTGTCTGCCGGAGAGATCTTTCTCTCTCGGTGTTTTCTGCCCCGCAGAGGCGGCGGAATCTTTCTGTGGTCGCTCCCGGAGTCTTAGGGTTTCGGGAGGATGATATACGCCAGAGGAGAGAGGCTGGAGTGGGCCAGGGTGGCCACCCCACCTCCAGGCGCGGCCTAGGGCTGCCCGCGCCAGGGGGGGTGTGGGCCCCCTGTGGCCCATCTCCACTCCGTCTTCTGGCATCCTTAGTCTTCTGGAAAAATAGGATTTTCCGTATATTTTCCTGGATTCTCTGATCTTCACGAATTTTGCCTCCAAACAGCACCTTTTCCATCAGAATCCTGACTGCAGCGGCCCATGCTCCAAAACTCATCAACCATGCAAAAATAGATGAAATAACATAAGTATCACCTCTCAATATGAAATATATCAATGAATAATAGTGAATTAAGACATAGAATAGTGATACAAAATGGGCGTATCAATGTGTTCTTTTCATGAACCACATATGGATCCACCAGAGTCATTGCATGTGTGTTCTTGTAATGACAAACCACATATGGATCTATCATTGTCATTGCATGTGTGTTCTATTCACAAACCACATATGGACCCACTAGAGTCATTGCATGTGTGTTCTTTCCATAAACCACATATGGATCCACCAGAGTCATTGCATGTGCATTCTTATAATGACAAACCACATATGGATCAACCAATGTCATTGCATGTGTGTTCTTTTCATGAACCACATATGGATCAACCAGAGTCATTGCATGTTTGTTCTTTTCACAAACCACATATGGATCCACTAGAGTCATTGTATGTATGTTCTTTCCACAAACCACATATGGATCCACCAGAGTCATTGTATGTGTTTTATTGTAATGACAAACCACATATGGATCAACCAATGTCATTGCATGTGTGTTCTTTCCACAAACCACATGGGGATCCACCAATGTCGTTGCATGTGTGTTATTTTCATGAAACACATATGGATCCACTAGAGTCATTTCATGTGTGTTCTTCTCCTGAACTAGCACTTGAGTCATTGCATGTGTGTTCTTTTCATAAACCATAGCTAGAGTCCAGTTGTGTCATCGCATGTTTGTTCTTCTCCACAACCAGCAATAGAGTCATTGCATGTGTGTTCTTTTCCGAAACTGCATATGGATCCACCAGTGTCATTGCATGTGTGTTCTTTTCACAAACCACATATGGATCCACTAGACATTGCATGTATGCTCTTTTCACAAACAACATATGGATCCACCAAAGTCATTGCATGTGTGTTTTTTCATAAACCACATGGATCCACCAGTGTCATTGCATGTGTGTTATTTTAATAAACCACAGCTAGAGTCATTGCATGTCTGTTCTTTTCATTAACCACAGCTAGAGTCATTGCAAGTTTGTTCTTTTCACAAACCACATATGGATCCACCACAGTCATTGCATGTGTGTTCTTTCCACAAACCACATATGGATCCACCAGTGTCATTGCATGTGTGTTCTTTCC
Organism: Avena insularis; assembly: GCA_023614405.1. Classification (NCBI taxonomy): domain Eukaryota; kingdom Viridiplantae; phylum Streptophyta; class Magnoliopsida; order Poales; family Poaceae; genus Avena; species Avena insularis. The sequence goes on along the minus strand of CM042690.1, from coordinate 293,264,322 downwards.
ACAAACCACATATGGATACACCAGAGTCATTGCATGTGTGTTCTTTTCCTAAACCACATATGGCTCCACCAGTGTCATTGCATGGGTGTTCTTTTCATGAACCACATATGGATCCACTAGAGACATTGCATGTATGTTCTTTTCACAAACCACATATAGATCCACCAGATTCATTGCATGTGTGTTCTTTTCATAAACCACATGGATCCACCAGTGTCATTGCATGTGCGTTCTTTTAATAAACCACATCTAGAGTCATTGCATGTCTGTTCTTTTCATTAACCATAGCTAGAGTCATTGCATGTTTGTTCTTTTTAGAAACCACATATGGATCCACCAGAGTCATTGCATGTGTGTTCTTTCCAGAAACCACATAAGGATCCACCAGTGTCATTGCATGTGTGTTCTTTCCACAAACCACATATGGATCCACCAGAGTCATTGCATGTGTGTTCTTGTAATGACAGACCACATATGGATCCACCAATTTCATTGCATGTGTGTTCTTTTCACAAACCACATATGGACCCACTAGAGTCATTGCATGTGTGTTCTTTCCACAAACCACATATGGATCCACCAGAGTCATTGCATGTGTGTTCTTGTAATGACAAACATTATATGGATCAACCAATGTGATTGCATGTGTGTTCTTTTCACAAACCAAATATGGATCCACCAGAGTCATTGCATGTGTGTTCTTGTAATGAACCACATATGGATCAACCAATGTCATTGCATGTGTGTTCTTTCCACAAACCACATATGGATCAACCAATGTCATTGCATGTGTGTTCTTGTAATGACAAACCACATATGGATCCACCAGAGTCATTACATGTGTGTTCTTGTAAAGACAAATCACATATGGATCCACCAGAGTCATTGCATGTGTGTTCTTTTCACAAACCACATATGGACCCACTAGAGTCATTGCATGTGTGTTCTTTCCACAAACCACATATGGATCTACCAGAGTCATTGCATGTGTTTTCTTGTAATGACAAACCACATATGGATCAACCAATGTCATTGCATGTGTCTTCTTTTCATGAAACACATATGGATCAACCAGAGTCATTGCATGTTTGTTCTTTTCACAAACCACATATGGATCCACTAGTCATTGCACATATGTTCTTTCCACAAACCACATATGGATCCACCAGAGTCATTGCATGTTTGTTCTTGTAATGACAAAACACATATGGATCCACCAGTGTCATTGCATGTGTGTTCTTTTCACAAACCACATATGGATCCACTAGAGTCATTGCATGTATGTTCTTTTCACAAACCACATATGGATCCACCAGAGTCATTACATGTGTGTTATTTTCATAAACCACATGGATCCACCAGTGTCATTGCATGTGTGTTCTTTTAATAAACCATATCTAAAGTCATTGCATTTGTGTTCTTTTCATTAACCACAGCTAGATTCATTGCATGTTTGTTCTTTTCACAAACCACATATGGATCCGCTAGAGTCATTGCATGTGTGTTCTTTCCAGAAACCACATATGGATCCACCAGTATCATTGCATGTGTGTTCTTTCCATAAACCACATATGGATCCTCCGGAGTCATTGCATGTGTGTTCTTTTTCTAAACCACATATGGATCCACCAGTGTCATTGCATGTGTGTTCTTTTCATGAACCACATATGGATCCACTAGAGACATTGCATGTATGTTCTTTTCACATACCACATATGGATCCACCAGAGTCATTGCATGTCTGTTCTTTTCATAAACCACATGGATCCACCAGTGTCATTGCATGTGTGTTCTTTTAATAAACCACAGCTAGAGTCATTGCATGTCAGTTATTTTCATTAACCACAGCTAGAGTCATTGCATGTTTGTTCTTTTCACAAACCACATATGGATCCACTAGTGTCATTGCATGTGTGTTCTTTTCACAAACCACATATGGATCTCCTAGAGATATTGCATGTATGTTCTTTTCACAAACCACATATGGATCCACCAGAGTCATTGCATGTGTGTTCTTGTAATGACAGACCACATATGGATCCACCAATTTCATTGCATGTGTGTTCTTTTCACAAACCACATATGGACCCACTAGAGTCATTGCATGTGTGTTCTTTCCACAAACTACATATGGATCCACCAGAGTCATTGCATGTGTGTTCTTGTAATGACAAACATTATATGGATCAACCAATGTGATTGCATGTGTGTTCTTTTCACAAACCAAATATGGATCCACCAGAGTCATTGCATGTGTGTTCTTGTAATGAACCACATATGGATCAACCAATGTCATTGCATGTGTGTTCTTTCCACAAACCACATATGGATCAACCAATGTCATTGCATGTGTGTTCTTGTAATGACAAACCACATATGGATCCACCAGAGTCATTACATGTGTGTTCTTGTAAAGACAAATCACATATGGATCCACCAGAGTCATTGCATGTGTGTTCTTTTCACAAACCACATATGGACCCACTAGAGTCATTGCATGTGTGTTCTTTCCACAAACCACATATGGATCTACCAGAGTCATTGCATGTGTTTTCTTGTAATGACAAACCACATATGGATCAACCAATGTCATTGCATGTGTCTTCTTTTCATGAAACACATATGGATCAACCAGAGTCATTGCATGTTTGTTCTTTTCACAAACCACATATGGATCCACTAGTCATTGCACATATGTTCTTTCCACAAACCACATATGGATCCACCAGAGTCATTGCATGTTTGTTCTTGTAATGACAAAACACATATGGATCCACCAGTGTCATTGCATGTGTGTTCTTTTCACAAACCACATATGGATCCACTAGAGTCATTGCATGTATGTTCTTTTCACAAACCACATATGGATCCACCAGAGTCATTACATGTGTGTTATTTTCATAAACCACATGGATCCACCAGTGTCATTGCATGTGTGTTCTTTTAATAAACCATATCTAAAGTCATTGCATTTGTGTTCTTTTCATTAACCACAGCTAGATTCATTGCATGTTTGTTCTTTTCACAAACCACATATGGATCCGCTAGAGTCATTGCATGTGTGTTCTTTCCAGAAACCACATATGGATCCACCAGTATCATTGCATGTGTGTTCTTTCCATAAACCACATATGGATCCTCCGGAGTCATTGCATGTGTGTTCTTTTTCTAAACCACATATGGATCCACCAGTGTCATTGCATGTGTGTTCTTTTCATGAACCACATATGGATCCACTAGAGACATTGCATGTATGTTCTTTTCACATACCACATATGGATCCACCAGAGTCATTGCATGTCTGTTCTTTTCATAAACCACATGGATCCACCAGTGTCATTGCATGTGTGTTCTTTTAATAAACCACAGCTAGAGTCATTGCATGTCAGTTATTTTCATTAACCACAGCTAGAGTCATTGCATGTTTGTTCTTTTCACAAACCACATATGGATCCACTAGTGTCATTGCATGTGTGTTCTTTTCACAAACCACATATGGATCTCCTAGAGATATTGCATGTATGTTCTTTTCACAAACCACATATGGATCCACCAGAGTCATTGCATGTGTGTTCTTTTCATAAACCACATGGATCCACTAGTGTCATTGCGTGTGTGTTCTTTTAATAAACCACATATGGAACCACCAGAGACATTGCATGTATGTTCTTTTTACAAACCACATATGGATCCACCAGAGTCATTGCATGTGTGTTCTTTTGATAAACCACATGGATCCACCAATGTCATTGCGTGTGTGTTCTTTTAATAAACCACAGCTAGAGTCATTGCATGTATGTTCTTTTCATTAACCATAGCTAGAGTCATTTCATGTTTGTTCTTTTCACGAACCACATATGGATCCACTAGAGTCATTGCATGTATGTTCTTCTCACAAACCACACATGGATCCACTAGATTCATTGTATGTGTGTTCTTTCCACAACCCACATATGGATCCACAAGAGTCATTGCATGTGTGTTCTTTCCATAAACCACATATGGATCCACCAGAGTCATTGCATATGCGTTCTTGTAATGCCAAACCACATATGGATCAACCAATGTCATTGCATGTGTATTCTTTTCATGAACCACATATGGATCAACCAGAGTCATTGCATGTTTGTTCTTTTCACAAACCACATATGGATCCACTAGAGTCATTGTATGTATGTTCTTTCCACAAACCACATATGGATCCACCAGAGGCATTGCATGTGTGTTATTGTAATGACAAACCACATATGGATCAACCAATGTCATTGCATGTGTGTTCTTTCCACAAACCACATGGGGATCCACCAATGCCATTGCATGTGTGTTATTTTCATGAACCACATATGGATCCACTAAAGTCATTGCATGTGTGTTCTTCTCCTGAACTAGCACTAGAGTCATTGCATTGTGTTCTTTTCATAAACCATAGCTAGAGTCCAGTTGTGTCATTGCATGTTTGTTCTTCTCCTCAACCAGCAATAGAGTCATTGCATGTGTGTTCTTTTCCAAAACTGCATATGGATCCACCAGTGTCATTGAATGTGTGTTCTTTTCACAAACCACATATGGATCCACTAGAGACATTGTATGTATGTTCTTTTCACAAACAACATATGGATCCACCAGAGTCATTGCATGTGTGTTATTTTCATAAAACACATGGATCCACCAGTATCATTGCATGTGTGTTATTTTAATAAACCACATCTAGAGTCATTGCATGTCTGTTCTTTTCATTAACCACAACTAGAGTCATTGCATGTTTGTTCTGTTCACAAACCACATATGGATCCACCAGAGTCATTGCATGTGTGTTCTTTCCATAAACCACATATGGATCCACCAGTGTCATTGCATGTGTGTTCTTTGCATAAACCACATATGGATACACCAGAGTCATTGCATGTGTGTTCTTTTCCTGATCCACATATGGATCCACATGTGTCATTGCATGGGTGTTCTTTTCATGAACCACATATGGATCCACTAGAGACATTGCATGTATGTTCTTTTCCCAAACCACATATGGATCCACCAGAGTCATTGCATGTGTGTTCTTTTCATAAACCACATGGATCCACCAGTGTCATTGCATGTGTGTTCTTTTAATAAACCACATCTAGAGTCATTCCATGTCTGTTCTTCACATTAACCATAGCTAGAGTCATTGCATGTTTGTTCTTTTCAGAAACCACATATGGATCCACTAGAGTCATTGCATGTGTGTTTTTTCCACAAACCACATGGATCAACCAATGGCATTGATGTGTGTTATTGTCACAAACCACATATGAGTCCACCAGAGTCATTGCATGTGTGTTCTTGTAATGACAAACCACATATGAATCCACCAATTTCATTGCCTGTGTGTTCTTTTCACAAACCACATATGGACCCACTACAGTCATTGCATGTGTGTTCTTTCCACAAACCACATATGGATCCACCAAAGTCATTGCATGTGTGTTCTTGTAATGACAAACCACATATGGATCAACCAATGTCATTGCATGTGTGTTCTTTTCACAAACCAAATATGGATCCACCAGAGTCATTGCATGTGTGTTCTTGTAATGAACCACATATGGATCAACCAATATCATTGCATGTTTGTTCTTTCCACAAACCACATATGGATCAACCAATGTCATTGCATGTGTGTTCTTGTAATGACAAACCCCATATGAATCCACCAGAGTCATTGCATGTGTGTTCTTGTAAAGTCAAATCACATATGGATCCACTAGAGTCATTGCATGTGTGTTATTTTCACAAACCACATATGGACCCACTAGAGTCATTGCATGTGTGTTCTTTCCACAAACCACATATGGACCTACCAGAGTCATTGCATGTGTTTTCTTGTAATGACAAACCACATATGGATCAACCAATGTCATTGCATGTGTCTTCTTTTCATGAACCACATATGGATCAACCAGAGTCATTGCATGTTTGTTCTTTTCACAAACCACATATGGATCCACTAGTCATTGCATGTATGTTCTTTCCACAAACCACATATGGATCCACCAGAGTAATTGCATGTGTGTTCTTGTAATGACAAAACACATATGGATCCACCAGTGTCATTGCATGTGTGTTCTTTTCACAAACCACATATGGATCCACTAGAGACATTGCATATATGTTCTTTTCACAAACCACATATGGATCCACCAGAGTCATTACATGTGTGTTATTTTCATAAACCACATATGGATCCACCAGAGTCATTGCATATGCGTTCTTGTAATGACAAACCACATATGGATCAACCAATGTCATTGCATGTGTGTTCTTTTCATGAACCACATATGGATCAACCAGAGTCATTGAATGTTTGTTCTTTTCACGAACCACATATGGATTCACCAGAGTCATTGCATGTGTGTTCTTTTGATAAACCACGTGGATCCACCAGTGTCATTGCATGTGTGTTATTTTAATAAACCACAACTAGAGCCATTGCAAGTCTGTTCTTTTCATTAACCATAGCTAGAGTCATTGCATGTTTGTTCTTTTCACAAACCACATACGGATCCACCAGAGTCATTGCATGTGTGTTCTTTCCACAAACCACATATGGATCCACCAATGTCATTGCATGTGTGTTCTTTCCACAAACCACACATGGCTCCACCATTGTCATTGCATGTGTGTTCTTGTAATGACAAACCACATATGGATAAACCAATATCATTGCATGTGTGTTCTTTTCATGAACCACATATGGATCAACCAGAGTCATTGCATGTTTGTTCTTTTCACAAATCACATATGGATCCATCAGAGTCATTGCATGTTTGTTCTTTTCATAAACCACATGGCTCCACCATGGTCATTGCATGTGTGTTCTTTTAATAAACCACAGCTAGAGTCATTGCATGTATGTTCTTTTTATTAACCACAGCTAGAGTCATTGCATGTTTGTTCTTTTCACAAACCACATATGGATCCACAAGAGTCATTGCATGTGTGTTCTTTCCATAAACCACATATGGATCCACCATGTCATTGCATGTGTGTTCTTTCCACAAACCACATATGGATCCACCAGAGTGATTGCATGTGTGTTCTTGTAATGACAAACCACATATGCATCAACCAATGTCATTACATGTGTGTCCTTTTCATGAACCACATATAGATCAACCAGAGTCATTGCATGTTTGTTCTTTTCACAAACCACATATGGATCCACTGGAGTCATTGCATGTATGTTCTTCTCACAAACCACACATGGATCCACCTGAGTCATTGCATGTGTTCTTTCCACAACCCACATATGGATACACTAGAGTCATTGCATGTTTTTTTTTCACAAACCACATATGGATGCACTAGAGACATGACATGTATGTTCTTTTCACAAACCACATATGGATCCACCAGAGTCATTGCATGTCTGTTCTTTTTATAAACCACATCGATCCACCAGTGTCATTGCATGTGTGTTCTTTTAATAAACCACAGCTAGAGTCATTGAATGTCTGTTCTTTTCATTAACCATAGCTAGAGTCATTGCATGTTTGTTCTTTTCTCAAACCACATATGGATCCACCAGAGTCATTGCACGTGTGTTCTTTCCACAAACCACATATGGATCCACCAGGGTCATTTCGTGTGTGTTCTTTCCACAAATCACGTATGGATCCACCAGAGTTATTGCATGTGTGTTCTTGTAACGACAAACCACATATGGATCAACCAATGTCATTGCATGTTTGTTCTTTTTCACAAACCACATATGGATCCACCAGAGTAATTGCATGTGTGTTGTTTTCATAAACCACATGGATCCACCAATGTCATTGCATGTGTGTTCTTTTAATAAACCACAGCTAGAGTCATTGCATGTATGTTCTTTTTATTAACCACAGCTAGAGTCATTGCATGTTTGTTCTTTTCACAAACCACATATGGATCCACAAGAGTCATTGCATGTGTGTTCTTTCCATAAACCACATATGGATCCACCAGGTCATTGCATGTGTATTCTTTCCACAAACCACATATGGATCCACCAGAGTGATTGCATGTGTGTTCTTGTAATGACAAACCACATATGCATCAACCAATGTCATTACATGTGTGTCCTTTTCATGAACCACATATAGATCAACCAGAGTCATTGCATGTTCGTTCTTTTCACAAACCACATATGGATCCACTAGAGTCATTGCATGTATGTTCTTCTCACAAACCACACATGGATCCACCAGAGTCATTGCATGTGTTCTTTCCACAACCCACATATGGATACACCAGAGTCATTGCATGTTTTTTTTCACAAACCACATATGGATGCACTAGAGACATGACATGTATGTTCTTTTCACAAACCACATATGGATCCACCAGAGTCATTGCATGTCTGTTCTTTTTATAAACCACATCGATCCACCAGTGTCATTGCATGTGTGTTCTTTTAATAAACCACAGCTAGATCATTGAATGTCTGTTCTTTTCATTAACCATAGCTAGAGTCATTGCATGTTTGTTCTTTTCTCAAACCACATATGGATCCACCAGAGTCATTGCACGTGTGTTCTTTCCACAAACCACATATGGATCCACCAGGGTCATTTCCTGTGTGTTCTTTCCACAAATCACGTATGGATCCACCAGAGTTATTGCATGTGTGTTCCTGTAATGACAAACCACATATGGATCAACCAATGTCATTGCATGTTTGTTCTTTTTCACAAACCACATATGGATCCAACAGAGTAATTGCATGTGTGTTGTTTTCATAAACCACATGGATCCACCAATGTCATTGCATGTGTGTTCTTTTAATAAACCACAGCTAGAGTCATTGCATGTCCATTCTTTTCATTAACCATAGCTAGAGTCATTACATGTTTGTTCTTTTCACAAACCACATATGGATCCACCAGAGTCATTGCATGTGTGTTCTTTCCAAAAACCACATATGGATCCACCAGTGTCATTGCATGTGTGTTCTTTCCACAAACCACATATGGATCCACCAGAGTCATTGCATGTGTGTTCTTTTCCTAAACCACATATGGATCCACCAGTGTCATTGCATGTGTTTTTTTAATAAACCACGGCTAGAGTCATTGCATGTCTGTTCTTTTCATTAACCACAGCTAGAGTCATTGCATGTTTGTTCTTTTCACAAACCACATAGGATCCACCAGAGTCATTGCATGTGTGTTCTTTCCACAAACCACATATGGATCCACCATTGTCATTGCATGTGTGTTCTTTCCATAAACCACATATGGATCCACCAGAGTCATTGCATATGCGTTCTTGTAATGACAAACCACATATGGATCAACCAATGTCATTGCATGTGTGTTCTTTTCATGAACCACATATGGATCAACCAGAGTCATTGAATGTTTGTTATTTTCACAAACCACATATGGATTCACCAGAGGCATTGCATGTGTGTTCTTTTGATAAACCACGTGGATCCACTAGTGTCATTGCATGTGTGTTATTTTAATAAACCACAACTAGAGCCATTGCATGTCTGTTCTTTTCATTAACCATAGCTAGAGTCATTGCATGTTTGTTCTTTTCACAAACCACATACGGATCCACCAGAGTCATTGCATGTGTGTTCTTTCCACAAACCACATATGGATCCACCAATGTCATTGCATGTGTGTTCTTTCCACAAACCACATATGAATCCACCAGAGTCATTGCATGTGTGTTCTTGTAATGACAAACCACATATGGATAAACCAATATCATTGCATGTGTGTTCTTTTCATGAAACACATATGGATCAACCAGAGTCATTGCATGTTTGTTCTTTTCACAAACCACATATGGATCCATCAGAGTCATTGCATGTTTGTTCTTTTCATAAACCACATGGCTCCACCATTGTCATTGCATGTGTGTTCTTTTAATAAACCACAACTAGAGTCATTGCATGTATGTTATTTTTATTAACCACAGCTAGAGTCATTGCATGTTTGTTCTTTTCACAAACCACATATGGATCCACAAGAGTCATTGTATGTGTGTTCTTTCCATAAACCACATATGGATCCACCAGGTCATTGCATGTGTGTTCTTTCCACAAACCACATATGGATCCACCAGAGTGATTGCATGTGTTTTCTTGTAATGACAAACCACATATGCATCAACCAATGTCATTACATGTGTGTCCTTTTCATGAACCACATATAGATCAACCAGAGTCATTGCATGTTTGTTCTTTTCACAAACCACATATGGATCCACTAGAGTCATTGCATGTATGTTCTTCTCACAAACCACACATGGATCCACCAGAGTCATTGCATGTGTTCTTTCCACAACCCACATATGGATACACCAGAGTCATTGCATGTTTTTTTTTCACAAACCACATATGGATGCACTAGAGACATGACATGTATGTTCTTTTCACAAACCACATATGGATCCACCAGAGTCATTGCATGTCTGTTCTTTTTATAAACCACATCGATCCACCAGTGTCATTGCATGTGTGTTCTTTTAATAAACCACAGCTAGAGTCATTGAATGTCTGTTCTTTTCATTAACCATAGCTAGAGTCATTGCATGTTTGTTCTTTTCTCAAACCACATATGGATCCACCAGAGTCATTGCACGTGTGTTCTTTCCACAAACCACATATGGATCCACCAGGGTCATTTCGTGTGTGTTCTTTCCACAAATCACGTATGGATCCACCAGAGTTATTGCATGTGTGTTCTTGTAACGACAAACCACATATGGATCAACCAATGTCATTGCATGTTTGTTCTTTTTCACAAACCACATATGGATCCACCAGAGTAATTGCATGTGTGTTGTTTTCATAAACCACATGGATCCACCAATGTCATTGCATGTGTGTTCTTTTAATAAACCACAGCTAGAGTCATTGCATGTATGTTCTTTTTATTAACCACAGCTAGAGTCATTGCATGTTTGTTCTTTTCACAAACCACATATGGATCCACAAGAGTCATTGCATGTGTGTTCTTTCCATAAACCACATATGGATCCACCAGGTCATTGCATGTGTATTCTTTCCACAAACCACATATGGATCCACCAGAGTGATTGCATGTGTGTTCTTGTAATGACAAACCACATATGCATCAACCAATGTCATTACATGTGTGTCCTTTTCATGAACCACATATAGATCAACCAGAGTCATTGCATGTTCGTTCTTTTCACAAACCACATATGGATCCACTAGAGTCATTGCATGTATGTTCTTCTCACAAACCACACATGGATCCACCAGAGTCATTGCATGTGTTCTTTCCACAACCCACATATGGATACACCAGAGTCATTGCATGTTTTTTTCACAAACCACATATGGATGCACTAGAGACATGACATGTATGTTCTTTTCACAAACCACATATGGATCCACCAGAGTCATTGCATGTCTGTTCTTTTTATAAACCACATCGATCCACCAGTGTCATTGCATGTGTGTTCTTTTAATAAACCACAGCTAGATCATTGAATGTCTGTTCTTTTCATTAACCATAGCTAGAGTCATTGCATGTTTGTTCTTTTCTCAAACCACATATGGATCCACGAGTCATTGACCGTGTGTTCTTTCCACAAACCACATATGGATCCACCGGGGTCATTTCTGTGTGTTCTTTCCACAAATCACGTATGGATCCACGAGTTATTGCATGTGTGTTCCTGTAATGACAAACCACATATGGATCAACCAAGGTCATTGCATGTTTGTTCTTTTTCACAAACCACATATGGATCCAACAGAGTAATTGCATGTGTGTTGTTTTCATAAACCACATGGATCCACCAATGTCATTGCATGTGTGTTCTTTTAATAAACCACAGCTAGAGTCATTGCATGTCCATTCTTTTCATTAACCATAGCTAGAGTCATTACATGTTTGTTCTTTTCACAAACCACATATGGATCCACCAGAGTCATTGCATGTGTGTTCTTTCCAAAAACCACATATGGATCCACCAGTGTCATTGCATGTGTGTTCTTTCCACAAACCACATATGGATCCACCAGAGTCATTGCATGTGTGTTCTTTTACTAAACCAAATATGGATCCACAGTGTCATTGCATGTGTTTTTTAATAAACCACGGCTAGAGTCATTGCATGTCTGTTCTTTTCATTAACCACAGCTAGAGTCATTGCATGTTTGTTCTTTTCACAAACCACATAGGATCCACCAGAGTCATTGCATGTGTGTTCTTTCCACAAACCACATATGGATCCACCATTGTCATTGCATGTGTGTTCTTTCCATAAACCACATATGGATCCACCAGAGTCATTGCATATGCGTTCTTGTAATGACAAACCACATATGGATCAACCAATGTCATTGCATGTGTGTTCTTTTCATGAACCACATATGGATCAACCAGAGTCATTGAATGTTTGTTATTTTCACAAACCACATATGGATTCACCAGAGGCATTGCATGTGTGTTCTTTTGATAAACCACGTGGATCCACTAGTGTCATTGCATGTGTGTTATTTTAATAAACCACAACTAGAGCCATTGCATGTCTGTTCTTTTCATTAACCATAGCTAGAGTCATTGCATGTTTGTTCTTTTCACAAACCACATACGGATCCACCAGAGTCATTGCATGTGTGTTCTTTCCACAAACCACATATGGATCCACCAATGTCATTGCATGTGTGTTCTTTCCACAAACCACATATGAATCCACCAGAGTCATTGCATGTGTGTTCTTGTAATGACAAACCACATATGGATAAACCAATATCATTGCATGTGTGTTCTTTTCATGAAACACATATGGATCAACCAGAGTCATTGCATGTTTGTTCTTTTCACAAACCACATATGGATCCATCAGAGTCATTGCATGTTTGTTCTTTTCATAAACCACATGGCTCCACCATTGTCATTGCATGTGTGTTCTTTTAATAAACCACAACTAGAGTCATTGCATGTATGTTATTTTTATTAACCACAGCTAGAGTCATTGCATGTTTGTTCTTTTCACAAACCACATATGGATCCACAAGAGTCATTGTATGTGTGTTCTTTCCATAAACCACATATGGATCCACCAGGTCATTGCATGTGTGTTCTTTCCACAAACCACATATGGATCCACCAGAGTGATTGCATGTGTTTTCTTGTAATGACAAACCACATATGCATCAACCAATGTCATTACATGTGTGTCCTTTTCATGAACCACATATAGATCAACCAGAGTCATTGCATGTTTGTTCTTTTCACAAACCACATATGGATCCACTAGAGTCATTGCATGTATGTTCTTCTCACAAACCACACATGGATCCACCAGAGTCATTGCATGTGTTCTTTCCACAACCCACATATGGATACACCAGAGTCATTGCATCTTTTTTTTTCACAAACCACATATGGATGCACTAGAGACATGACATGTATGTTCTTTTCACAAACCACATATGGATCCACCAGAGTCATTGCATGTCTGTTCTTTTTATAAACCACATCGATCCACCAGTGTCATTGCATGTGTGTTCTTTTAATAAACCACAGCTAGAGTCATTGAATGTCTGTTCTTTTCATTAACCATAGCTAGAGTCATTGCATGTTTGTTCTTTTCTCAAACCACATATGGATCCACCAGAGTCATTGCACGTGTGTTCTTTCCACAAACCACATATGGATCCACCAGGGTCATTTCCTATGTGTTCTTTCCACAAATCACGTATGGATCCACCAGAGTTATTGCATGTGTGTTCTTGTAACGACAAACCAGATATGGATCAACCAATGTCATTGCATGTTTGTTCTTTTTCACAAACCACATATGGATCCACCAGAGTAATTGCATGTGTGTTGTTTTCATAAACCACATGGATCCACCAATGTCATTGCATGTGTGTTCTTTTAATAAACCACAGCTAGAGTCATTGCATGTATGTTCTTTTTATTAACCATAGCTAGAGTCATTACATGTTTGTTCTTTTCACAAACCACATATGGATCCACCAGAGTCATTGCATGTGTGTTCTTTCCACAAACCACATATGGATCCACCAGTGTCATTGCATGTGTGTTCTTTCCACAAACCACATATCGATCCACCAGAGTCATTGCATGTGTGTTCTTTTCCTAAACCACATATGGATCCACCAGTGTCATTGCATGTGTTTTTTTAATAAACCACGGCTAGAGTCATTGCATGTCTGTTCTTTTTATTAACCACAGCTAGAGTCATTGCATGTTTGTTCTTTTCACAAACCACATAGGATCCACCAGAGTCATTGCATGTGTGTTCTTTCCACAAACCACATATGGATCCACCAGTGTCATTACATGTGTGTTCTTTCCACAAACCACATATAGATCCACCAGAATCAATGCGTATGTGTTCTTGTAATGACAAACCACATATGGATCAACCAATGTCATTGCATGTGTGTTCTTTTCATGAAAAACATATGGATCAACCAGAGTCATTGCATGTTTGTTCTTTTCACAAACCACATATGGATCCACCAGATTCATTGCATGTGTGTTCTTTTCATAAACCACATGGATCCACCAGTGTCATTGCATGTGTTCTTTTAATAAACCATAGCTAGAGTCATTACATGTCTGTTCTTTTCATTAACCACAGCTAGAGTCATTGCATGTTTGTTCTTTTCACAAATCACATATGGATCCTCGAGAGTCATTGCATGTGTGTTCTTTTCATGAACCACATATGGATCCACTAGAGTCATTGCATGTGTGTTTTTTCCACAAACCACATGGATCAACCAATGGCATTGATGTGTGTTATTGTCACAAACCACATATGGATCCACCAGAGTCATTGCATGTGTGTTCTTGTAATGACAAACCACATATGGATCCACCAGTGTCATTGCATGTGTGTTCTTTTCACAAACCACATATGGACCCACTAGAGTCATTTCATGTGTGTTCTTTCCACAAACCACATATGGGTCCACCAGAGTCATTGCATGTGTGTTCTTGTAATGACAAACCACATATGGATCAACCAATGTCATTGCATGTGTGTTCTTTTCATGAACCACATATGGATCAACAAGAGTCATTGCGTGTTTGTTCTTTCCACAAACCACATATGGATCCACTAGAGTCATTGCATGTATGTTCTTTCCACAACGCACACATGGATCCACCAGAGTAATTGCATGTGTGTTCTTCTCACAAACCACATGGATCCACCAATGTCATTGCATGTGTGTTCTTTCCATAACCCTTATATGGATCCACCAGTGTCATTGCATGTGTGTTCTTTCCACAAACCACATATGGATCCACCAGTGTCATTGCATGTGTGTTCTTGTAATGTCAAACCACATATGGATCCACCAGTGTCATCGCATGTGTGTTCTTGTAATGACAAACCACATATGGATCCACAAGTGTCATTGCATGTGTGTTCTTTCCACAAACCACATATGGATCAACCAGTGTCATTGCATGTGTGTTCTTTCCTCAAACCACATATGGATCCACCAGAGTCATTGCATGTGTGTTCTTGTAATGACAAACCACATAAGATCGCGTCTTCTAGAAGCCCCCCCTAAAGAACTAGTTGTCTGATCTGATTGTTGCAGACTGTTCAATTGGGGTGCATGGATGAATAAGATGGTCCTTCGTAAGAGCGATTCGTGAGTAGGTTGTTCCGCGAGATGATTGGCCGTGCTTACATTTTCACTTATATTACTATTATTTCCACTCCCCTATAGCCTACTAGTAGTATCATAGAGCTCGTGAGTGAGGACGTCTACTCCACAGTCCCCTCTCCCCTCATCCACCACACGTCACTATGCTCGGACGACGCCACCTGCTTTCGTGTGTCGCGCCCGGACGACATCCGTTGATTCTCGGGTCGCTACCTTCATGCTAATAAATCATTTTACAAGCTTTTGAATTTATCTTACATATTCCTACTATTCGCCGATCTAACTGCTGATCATTTTCTGATTTCTCGACGAACTTCAGATGTGGCAGATGCTGCAGCCCAAGAATCTAGAGATGCTCGAGCGCACCTTCGCAGCGACGTTCCCGCTCGTGTGCTCCCACCCAGGATGCTTTCGCCGTTACTCCTACCATGAGCTCTCGCTCCACGAGCTCGTGTGCCCTCACGGCGCGTGCTCCTGCATGGAGCCGGGCTGCAACTACACCGGCCCGCCGAAAGAGTTCATCGTCCACCTTTTAGAGGAGCACTTGATCGAAGTGATTAGGATCTCGTATGGGCAAGCTCAACTTCTCCACGAGCAGGTGCCATTCACTGACTCGGCACGCCGCCGGCTAATTTTCCAGGGGGGACGGCGTTGTTTTCGTCCTGACCATCACCGCTGGTGTTCCGGGAACTAGAGTTGGGCCCACCTTCGTGTGTGCGGTATGCGTCAGGTTGGTCTCATGCGCCTGGCCCC
The DNA here is from genome assembly GCA_023614405.1 of Avena insularis. Lineage (NCBI taxonomy): Eukaryota > Viridiplantae > Streptophyta > Magnoliopsida > Poales > Poaceae > Avena > Avena insularis. The sequence goes on along the minus strand of CM042690.1, from coordinate 293,247,902 downwards.
TATACACGGTGCGCATGTGGGTGAACGCCCAGCCGCCGTCGTTCGATAGCATTCTTGTCCTAGCTGAGGCGCCGAGCTGCCCGACACCGCGAGAGGTGGAGTATGTGGACCTAAGGTCGATCCTATGTGTGCCATCTCAGTACCTTAGCGGTGCTGGACCGAACAGGCAGATGCATTTCTACATTTGTATCGAGAAGACCGACAGGGAAATGTAGTACTTATGTTGTCGTTACTGTTAGACTTAAGCGATGCTTCTCAGGTGCGTAGAGCATATGTGTTGTGCGAATGTACCCCAGTTGTAGATTTTTTAGTACTCCTTAATAATTCGACGAGTTATTGGTCCAATCAGCTTGTTGTTGTCACGTTGCAAAGTCCGCTTGCTCTGGACAAACTGGCAATACCGCGTGCTCTCGCTCCCTCATGTCGGTGTCACGTGTTCCGTGGGCCCACCTGCCAGTGTCACGCCCCCTTACTTCTCTTCCTTCCCCTCGAAGCCACTGTCCCCACTCTCTTCCATCCTGCCACTGCCGTCTGATGGTTGTAATCTGATTTTCGTTGGATTGTTTACATGTTATCTATGTTGATAATGCAACATGCAAATGGCACAGACACAATTTCTAAAGTGGAAGCACTTACACGCTGCTATTGCACATATTTCTCAATATAGCTCGACAAACCCATTACAATAATTGTACTCGCACTAAACACAACCAAAATTGCAACCATCCTAAACAATATCTAAACCCACATCACAATGCTGTCGTCGGAGTCCACCTCGATTGGTGACACCGCCAGGCCCTTCCCAGTGACATCCACTCCCACCTATGGTTTGCCCTTCGCCAAGGAGGCAACAATGGCGTTCTGCATAGCTTCGTCCCTATCATCCTCCACATCAGAATCGACAATGACGAAGGTGACGGGGTTGGCGTGGACCGAGTCCTGTCGCGCCTGGTTGCTCCTGCTCGAGCTTGACACGGCATCAGTCCTTCTATAGGTAGGAGGGGCCGAGGTCGGAGACGTAGCGTTGTCGCTCCGCTAAAGAAACCATGGCCATTTGATACTGTGATGGTAGGATCTTGGGGCTGATCCGCCATGGCGAGCCCTACCGGAAGCGGTGGAGCAGATGGATCTGTCGGCGCGAGCCATGACAAGTTCCTAGGAGGGAGTAAGAGTGTGGGCCAGGCATGTCTGGTTCCTGAGCAAGGCCTCCTAGTGATATGTACGCGGGCAAGGTGCCAAAAAATTTCGTCTAATGCGCGCGAGAGGGCCTTTGAACCATGAAGGCATGAGGTTTTGTTGACAAGTCCGCACGCTAGGTCCCCCACCTGTCAGCCGAATGTGGACGGTAGGATTCTGCCCAAGTTATTAAGTGGGGATAAATCACCACGCCACTACACTGACATCCAAAGGCTCCTATTTCCTCTGCCCTCGCTCCCCTCGCTCATGGCTCACAGCTCATGCAGTTCGTCTCGGGCGGAATCAGGGTCGGCTCAACGCCGTCAGGCGGGTGCCCCCATTAGGTACCGGAGGGAGCGCTACGATTACTACCCCGATATGCTGTGTTTGTGCGGTGAGAAGATGTCGAGATGGATTTCATGGACCAACAAAAATACTGCGGGAAAATTCGGCAACTGTAGCATTAGAGCGGTAAGTTCCTACTGTAGGTACAATGGTAACCCAGATCTGGAAAGCGTAATGTAATTCTTTTTTTGTTTCCTTCGATCTACTGCGCAGGAAGGGAGGGGGACTAGTTGTGACAAGTTTGTGTGGATCGAAAAGATACTGACAGGTTTTCACAGAGTGCTTGTTCAGGATATGCGTGATGCTATGTGGGACAAGAAAGAGGAGATCCGTGCGTTGGAGCGAGAGATCTGGGAGCTTCGCCAGGCAGAGGAGGCAGGGACATGGAGGTGGTGGGACAGACAGGCTCAAGATTAGGCCAGATAGTAGAAACAATTCCTCATTATCTGGGCATTATCTGTTGCCTATGCAGTTTATGTTGCCATGTCGTTGTCCAGCAGCTGAAATAAGTTGCTGCGTCGTCGAGTGTAGCAGCCAGCTTAGAACTTGTTTTTTAGCTCAGAACCTTATCATAAGTATAATGCCAATAGCAGCTCAGAACCTTGTTTTATTAAGCGCCTATAAATAATTCATGTATGTGCCACTAACACCCATCAATTTTGGAGACCCCTTAACCGCTCAGCTATCGTGATTGTTCAGATAGTAGTGGCACAGTCACAATTTCAGATTCAACTAGTGGCCTCGGTCGTATCCAATCCTCAAGTCACGATACATTTTACTCCGAGTATGGGAGGCAGATTGTTTCACCCGACAAGTTCCACGCACACAACTCGAGAGTTTAACCGAACTACATATATAGGTTCAAGTTCAATACATCATTAGGCTTCTACACTGCTAGCCTTCTTTCTCTCCTTGGGTGCCAACTTTCTTTCTCTTGCCTTCACGTCCACTGACTTCTTCATCTCCTGTCTTCTTCCTCTTCATGGGTGCCAATTTTCTTACCTTCATGTACCCTGCATCTCCGGGTCGAGGGAAGTCTGGCCAATCAGCAACAGAATCTTGTCCAACATCATCACTCCACTCGTTTTGGTTTTCTTCCTGTAGCAAAATCACTGAGTCGGTTGTCTTGTTTCTTACCTTGCGCTTCCTGTAAAAAATAGTACATGGATTACTACCTTATATCTACAGACTATAAACAATTTTTTTTGTGAATGTACCATCTCATACCTAGGTTTGGGAGCATTAAGGGGACAGCCTGCTGCTCTATGGCCTATAAGATGGCAGGTCTTGCATCTGTTTTTGCCCTTCTTGGTAGCACAGAAAGCCAAACCCTTCTTCTAGAGAAAATTCTTAAACCTATTCACCTGAGGTCTTCCTCTGCCCCTTTTTATAACTGGCTGGCAAAGCTCGAAAGTCAATTGGACTTGAGGCCACTGAGATGGGTCTGTACATGGCTCGACGGATCCAGCGTACGCAACTCTGAACTTTTCCATAGAGTAGTAGTCTGACAAATACTGATCCAAATGTGGTAGAGTTCTTTTCTTCACCAAGAAGGCCAAGACGTGGTCGCAAGGTTTCCCGGTATGCTGCCACTCTAAGTAGGTGCATTCTCATAGCTGGATGATCAGAACATCCCTTTTGCCACTCTTGGACATATCGATCACCTCACAGCTGTTATTGGTTGACGTGAGAACCTTAAGACGAGCAAGTCCTCGGCTTCTCTTGTGCAGTTGCTGCAAACCTGGCGGTAGCATATGTCCTCTAAGTCTCCTACCGATCTCTCTCCTTATATTTAACAGCTTCAAGATCATACCACGTATGTTGTCCATCAAGATATGAACATGACACACTTTTATGTCCTTCACCCAGTTATTCAGGCATTCTGCAAGGTTGTTGTTTATGTAATCAACTTTGATGTCAGGGTTGAATTAACTCCTCTTCCATATCTGTGAATGATGGATGGCTAAGTACTCTAGAAGTTCAGGGGCTTCCGCAAAAATCTTGCTCATGAAATATTCGTTGCTACTAGGTTTGTAAGCTCTAGCAGCAGGAAACATGTAACGAAACACGCTCCATGTGTAGTGTGAGTACAAGTTGAGCATCATATGGGCATGGCATTCTCTACCTTCAGCTCGCGTGAACACCTCCTTCACTGTGTTCGTTAGCCCTTTACATGCATCCCTGGATATAGCCAATGGATCCATGTGGCCTATTGATCTCCTGAGCTTCCTCATAAACCAGACCCAGTTTTCCTCCGTTTCTATTTCAAACAGCCCGAATGCCACTAGGAACATATAGTTGTGACCATCAAGTGCTATGGTAGATGGCAGGCAGCCTTTCCATTTGCCAGTTAGGACAGTGTTATCTACACTCAGATACGGCCTACAGCCGTCCTTGAATCCCTGGATGCAAGGTTTAAGCGCCATGAAAAATCTTTTGAAATATATTTTACCACGTACTGGTTCGGTGTCAATGTCCACAGCACTCCCCGGACACCTAGCTTGTACCTCTGCCTTGAAGTTGTGCAGCATCCTGAAGCTATTAGTCCAATCCCCGTGCTAGACCCCCAGAGCTTTCTCTTTACTTTTCCAAACCGTGTAATACGGTAGGACAATGTTGTATTTAGAACCGAGGCTAGTCTGAATATTCTTCGTGATCTCCTTAGGGTTATCCTTTAGTATGGACATAGCTTGTATAGCCACCCACTCCGTATCATCCATTGAGGATTTCAGTTTGCTTCCTGTCGGACACATGTGTGGAGGGCCCATTTTGTTCAGCTACAACACAGATTCATTTAAAAGATAAGCGGAGTCGACTAGTTGCCAGAAAGATATCGCACATCAATTGTTGTTATAGAGTGAAAAGAGAGAAAGTTCTAATGGTTTGCTGCATTCATTGCCCCAGTACCCTAATTGCCTTCGCCACAGGTAAGGCTCTTGCTGTGATCCTCCATGGACAATGTACCTCGGCCCGTTCATTCATCCACGTTAACTTGCAGACGGTCTCATACCTCTGGGCAGTGTTCTTCAGTTGATAAACATCGAACTCCCCCTTGATACAAAAATGTCGGAACGACATCCTGAACTCATGCATGCTCCTGAACTCAGTGTCGACCGAAATTATAGGATACTCGTGGTCATGTTTCATATCTTCTACTTCAACACCCAAATCATCGACTGGAATACCAGCCTCATCGTTAAGTTCCTCGTCTATTTCATCATCACCAGATTCTTGATCCTCTATAGTGCCTTCTTCGTCTGATTCAGAATCCTGGCCATCGTCTCTAATGCCTAGTACTGCACACATCATATTGACTCCCATGGGTGGGGCTGCACCATCGTCTCCACCCGGATGGACCAGAACATTGCCCCAATCTACCTCACCGACAACTCTGTTTTCTCCAAGACACTCGGTTTGTTCTGCTGGAACCACATGGGGTGGTCTTACGTTTGCACGCATCCCAGGTACTTTAGTAGATAAATAACAGTCAAAATCAATTTCATCTTGACTGTACAGAACCCTCTTGCTCTTCCTGTGTACATCCTCCTTCCTGATGTAATCTTTCCTGATGATATCAGTAGGGCTTGACGTCTGCGTTCCATTCCCCATCGAACGAGGCTTTTTGCTGCCGCTCTTGGGTGTGATCTCCTTCATGCCTCCCCTCACAGGTGTTGACTCCAGGGTGCTAGCATTATTGCCTAACCTCTGCGGCGTGTTCTTCTTTGAATTAGCCCTTTTGCTACTACTATTGGGGGTGTTCTCCTTCGTGCTGGCATTATTGCCTGACCTCAGCAGCGTGTTTTGCTCCAAATTAGCCCTTTTGCTGCTACTATTGGGCATGTTCTCCTTCGTGCTGGCATTATTGCCTGACCTCAGCGGCGTGTTCCACTCCAAATTAGCATTTTTTCTGCTCCCACTGGGTGTGGTAGCCTCCGTGCTGGCCATCTTCACCTTTTTGCTACCCCTCCTGGGAATTTTCACCATCGTGCTAGCCCTCTTAGCATTATTGCTGCTACCGTTTGGTGTGGCATTTTGACTGGATCTTAGGGGTGTACTATGTGGCGTGGTGCCTTTTTTGTGTGACTCTTGGATGTCCTCTTCTCTGGCGTGGTCTCCTTGGTGATGTTCTTCTTCGGGGTGCCCTTTCTGGGGATGCTCTTCCTGCTCCTCTTTATGACGCTCCTCTGTAAGACTCTCCTCTGTTCGAAGCTACACTCAGTCGCACCAGCCCCAGTGATGCCATGGATCAGGTCACGCATGCCTTCTAACAGTCCATCATCTCTATTTTCGAAATCCAATTCCTCTCCAACCATTTGCACTATCAAGTGGAAGTACACTTCACCTCTATAATGTTTCCTTGTAAATGGTATGACTAAATCCCTAGTATCTTTCACTTCGATAGCCTTTTTGCTCCTGTTACCAAAATATACCAAACGTGCTACCTGGGAGGACCCCCACAGCACCTTCACACGTAATGATGCCATCAGGTCAGATAACTCTACCACTTCAGGATCGTATCTGCCAAGGATTACATCAAACTCGTCATAGAATTTTTTCGTGCCATCATGTTGGGGGGATACCCCCGGGTAGGGTCACGCCGGGGTATAAAGGCCGAGTTAGCTGAGGTACGGCACGGTCAAAGCAAGTGAAGGCCGGGTCACCTCAAGGCAGGTCGACTTACGGAGTAACCCGACCCGTGGGGCATCTGCCTAGCATTAACCCGGCCGGCATAAAATATATGTCGGCCATGTTTGTCTATATGTTATGCAGGTACCCTCGTAACCGGGTTAGCCAAGCGCTAGTCGGACTACCACTTAGCTTCCAAGAAAAGGAAGGAATCTCCCGCTGGTCAAAAGGTGGCCTTTGCTAGCTATAGCGTGAGCGAAGCAAAGCAGAGGGAAGGACCAGCAGGGCAGGGCGACCAACATGACACGAGCAGTGTCGGCTGACGTAGCCCGTGTCTGGTGACGCTTAAAGGCATGAATTATGCAGAGGGTTACGTCCATAGTCCGGACAAACCGTTAAAGAGAATAAAGAAGCATCTAGCTTTAACCAAGGGGCATATTCGGGGAATATGCTGCCACGTGTGCCCTAACTTTGTAACCTGGGCTCCCCTATATAAGGAGCACTAGGGCCTTCATAGAAGGGGCTCGATCATTTTCTCTATCCAAGATAGAACTCTAGAGCTAAGTTGTGGGGGGGTAAGAGACCTAGTCTCCTTCTCACAAATAGCTCAAGGAGCACTTGTAATCGCCATTAATAGAGGAAATACAACAAGACTTGCGCGTGGAATCACCACGCTATCCCTCCCTAGATTCCCCTAGCGCTCATTGGCCCCATCTTTAGCCTATCCATGGCATCTGTCGTGCCACCACCACGATAGTTGGCGCCCACCGTGGGGCTAGCGGTGCTAGCAGGGGTGAAAATCTTGACGGGAAGCATCCCCAACACCGGCGAACGCATCATCTCCGGCATGGTTCAGCGCTTTGGAGCGCTGGACTATGTCAGTGACAACGCAGGGAGCTTCGGCAGGCGTCCTCCTCCGCACAACAGCCTCTTCATCAAGCTTGGCGCGCACAAGATCTACGTCGGCGTGGACGAGTCCTGCGTTCATCCACGGCACGTTGTCGAGGGAGGCGAACCGCCTCTCAGTGCAGCTCGCGGTGTGCGTATCACTCGCCCCGCTAGCAATGTTGAGGTCATGATGGCTGCGTCGGACGCATGAGCAGGCAAGGACCCGGCGCCAGATCCGGAAGTCACGCCCAAACATGCAAGGTCTAGGTTCCCACCTCTAGAAAGGCCAGAGAATGTACTCCAACAAGCAATATATAGCCTAGCGACACCAATAGCTCTTGTGGTAGACCCGGCTCAGGCACAAGCTGAGTTGGAGGAAACTAGGCAGAAAATGTTAGCTAGCACCAAGAAGGTAGCAGAGTTACAGCAGTCCTTGAACATCACTTTGAGGGAATATGCGAAGGCAAACCGCATAGACAGGGTGAAAATCCGAGGTAGAAACCTGATTATGAGATTGACAAGGAGTACGAGCCTAGGCCGGGTCAGATGGCCACAATCATAACAGGAGGGATGGAGAGGTACAGTACCCCGGCAAAGAACCTCCGGGCGGCAAACACAGCTGCATCTGAGTTAGAGGAACCGGAGAGGCCCGGGAAAGGCAACAGGAGAGGGTGAACCACTTGCTGAAGGTTGCTTGCCAGCAAAACGAAGAAATGAATAGGGCAAACCCGGCACCACCCGGAGCATTACATATGATTCATTCGGCCAGAAATAACCTAGCAAAATCCGCCGGAGCCGCATCATCTCCGGGTCATAACCCGAGGAGAGAAGAGGTGGTAAACTCTAGGAGAAGAGACAAACAGATGGTCCCCTACGACCCGGTGAGAGCTGGAAAAGGCAAAGTAGTGCAAGTTGATGAAGATCGCCACAGTACCAGCCGAGGTGAAGCTGGCCAAGGTAACCGCGACCAAGGCAATGTCGGTCAAAGGAACGTTGCCAACGGCAATGCCGGATAGCGTGATCCAGCGGGAGCAGGGCAAAATGCACCTCGGCAGCAACATCAACATTATGCACCTCGATAGGAGAGAAGTGTTGGCCAAGCAATGCAACAACAGAATGCTCATTCGGATCAAGGAAGATACAATGACGGTTACTCGGCGATGGTCAATGATGGATACCCAAGACCGGAGCACGATTGGGTCAAGGCTGGGAAGCAGAACCTTGCAGCCAGATGATGCGAGGCTGAAGCTTGACCGGATTTACATGTCGGAGATGATCGAGGTATAGGGACCTCCGGGCCCAGCGTGTTTTGGGCTCTGGATCATGAGAGAACTGGCTGTGCCAAACTTCCAATTAGTGAGAGGAACAAAGACCTATGATGGAAGCACCAAACCTGAGGATTGGCTCATTGATTACACAATAGCGGTCAAGGTCGCAACAGGAAATTTGAGATGGGCAGTGAGGTATGTGCCCCAGATGTTGGAAGGACCTGCGAGAGTTTGGCTAAAGAACTTGTCGCTAGGAAGTGTCAACTATTGGTTGGATTTCGAGGAGTTATTCGTCAGCAACTTCTCAAGCACCTACAAGAGGCTCAATAGGCCACAAACTTTGGCCTTATGCCAGCAGAGGCCGAATGAGCCTGACCGAGATTTCCTGACTCGGTGGTGCAATGTGTGTAACTCATGTGAGGGGGTAATTAAATCACAAGCAATTGGGTGGTTCGCCCAAGGCTGTAGATATAGAAGTATGTTGTCGCAAAGGTTACAGCGAGATATGCCAACCACTTTGGCTGAGACGATCCGGATCGCGGATTCATATGGTTTGGGGGACCCAACTCAACCCCGACTAATGTCAAGCGAGGCGAATGAGGAGTATTACAACCGAGATGGCTCCAGGTCATCAAGAAGAAATGATTTCCGAGGAAAAAGAAGGGACGAGCGTCCGGATTACAGATATAACTCACAACAGGTGGCGGTGGTAGACCGAGATCAGCCCAATGCCGATGCCAGCCAATGCCAGAAAACTGGAGGCCAACAATGGCAGCAAAAGGATGAAGGCAAGAAAACTTGGACCCCGGAGTAGAAGAAGCAGTGGCAGGAGCGAAAAGATCGTCCGAGGTATACGTTCGAGTCTATGTTGGATCAACCTTGCAAATTTCATACGCCAAGTCCGAATAGCCCAGAAAATCATACGACCCGGCAGTGTGAGTGGATGAGGAAGCTAGAACAGAGTAGTTTGGGGAATGCTCAGGCACCTCGGAACGAAGCACCTCGAAACGAAGCACCTCGGATTACTAACAGGGGGAACGGACAACAACTTATGTTGCCTCCACCACCACCGAGATATGAAAATCAGGAAAGGAGGGATGTTGTGCATCAAGTGCATAATAACCAGCAGCAAGACCAAGGTTACCACGCAAATGAGGGACGAAACGAGTACAGAGAACATCACCAAAGTTACTACATATTTACCATGGAAGAAACTGACCGGAAAAGCTTGAAGCGCCGGCATATGGAGGTAAATGCAGTAATGCAGGTGGTGGTGAGGTATATGCCTTGGTCGGATCAAGAAATTACGTGGAGTATCAAGGATCACCCGAAGCTCATGCCCAGTCTAGGGACCTACGCGCTGGTCCTGGATCCGATGTTCATCGGGCCGAATCTCAATGTGAATTTTTCCAAGGTGCTGATAGATAATGGGAGTAGCATTAACATCATGTACAAGGATACCATGCACAAGTTGGGGATATCAAAGAATATGCTCCAAGCTACAAGGACCACCTTTCATGGCATTGTGCCTGGTATCTCTTGTGAACCAATTGGTAAGGTCCGGGTTGATGTGCTATTTGGTACAAGGGACAATTGTCGGACTGAAAATTTGGAGTTCGAGGTAGTAAACTTGGAAAGCGCCTATCATGCGTTACTCGGCAGGCCCGCACTGAACAAGTTCATGGCAAGTACTCACATCAGTTACTTAAATACGAAACTACCCGGACCAAGGGGAGTGATAACCATAGTCGGGGACTTCAGGCGCTCTATTGAATGTGCGTCTGCTAGGTCTAATCTGACTGAATCACTCGTGATCGCTCAAGAGAAGAGGAAAATAATGGAAGTGGATGCACTGGCTCGATCCGCACAGCAGCATATGCTGGCCCTAACTAATCCACATGGTAGTGTGTCATTTCAAGCAACCAAGGACACTAAGAAAGTGCCCATTGATGATCAGTTCCCAGAGCGCACCATAACCATTGGTGCCGGGTTAGGCGACAAATAGGAAAGCGAGCTCGTCAACTTCCTTCGTGAGAATCGGGATATGTTTGCTTGGTCCACACAGGATCTGCAAGGTGTGCCGAGGGAGTTGGCCGAGCACTCTTTGAATGTGAGACCCGGGGCTAAGCCGGTGAAGCAACCTCTCCGCTGCTTCGCCAAGGATAGGAGGAAAGTCATTGGGGATGAGATAGCTAGGCTCCTTGCAACCGGGTTTATCATGGAAGTACTTTACCCAGATTGGCTCTCTAATCCGGTGCTGGTGGAAAAGAAGAAGGATGATCCAAATGTGGCAGTGGTATGGCATATGTGCATTGATTACACGAACCTGAATAAGGCGTGTCCTAAGGATCCATTCCCACTTCCAAGGATAGATCGGGTCATTGATTCAATTGCGGGGTGTGAGTTATCGTCATTCATAGATGCATATTCTGGTTTCCACCAGATACCCTTGAATCCGGATGATCAAATAAAGACTGCGTTTATCACCCCGTACGGGGCTTATTGCTATAGCACTATGTCGTTTGGATTATGTAATGCAGGAGCAACGTACTAGCGATGCATGCAAAAATGCTTACATGACCAAATAGGTCGGAATGTACAAGTCTATGTGGATGATGTGGTGATAAAAACTAAGGAAAGCAATACGCTCCTTGACGATATCCGGTAGACATTCGTGAACTTAAGACGGTTCCGGATGAAGCTTAACCCGGAGAAATGCACTTTTGGTGTGCCTGTAGGGAAATTGCTCGGTTGGTGTCTAGCCGAGGTATTGAAGCTAACCCGATGAAAATTCGGGCTAGAGAAAGAATGGAACTACCAAAATGCCTTAACGATGTGCAGAAGTTCACTGGTTTCCTGGCATCATTAAGCCGGTTCGTATGTCGGCTGGGAGAGAAGGCCTTATCCCTCTACCAGTTAATGAAAAAGGCAGACAAATTTACGTGGACACCGCAAGCAGATAGCGCGTTTTGAGAATTAAAAAAGATGTTGTCCACTGCACCAATCTTAGCCACACCATTACCCAAGGAGCCAATGTTGCTCTATGTAGCCGCGACCAACCGATTCGTAAGTGCAATAATTGTGGTGGAGTGTGAGGAGGAAGGAAAATCGGTGCAGAGGCCGGTGTATTACTTGAACGAAGTGTTATCGGCTTCAAAACAGAACTACCCTCACTATCAAAAGATGGCGTATGGCGTGTATATGTCGGCCAAGAAACTCAAACACTACTTTGAGGAACACCCCATCAAAGTGATATGTGAGGCACCCATATCAGAGATTATGAGTAACAAAGATTCTAGTGGCCGAACAGCAAAATGGGCAATTGAGCTGGCTCCATATGCACCACAGTTCGATAGAAGAGATGCGATCACATCGCAGGCTGTGGCGGATTTCTTCGTGGATTGGGACGAGATGCAATACGAACCACCTTTGCTGGACTCCAACTATTGGCGAATGCATTTTGACAGGTCAAAACTGAAAGAAGGATTGGGCACCGGAGTAGTACTTACCTCGCCCAAGAAAGATCAGTTGAAGTATGTCCTTCAAATCCATTTCAGCGCCTCGAACAATGTCGCTGAATATGAGGCACTTGTGCATGGGCTCAAAGTGGCCAAAGAAGTAGGGATACGTCGAATACAATGCTTTGGAGACTCGGATTTGGTGGTGCAGCAAGTTTCTGGCAACTGGGATGCCTTGGATGCCAACATGGCCTTTACAGATTTCATGTTCAAAAGATAAGCGAATTCTTCGAGGGATGTGAATTCCATCACGTACCTCGGATTGAAAATGAGGCGGCCGATACACTGTCCAAGTTGGGCTCATCCCGGCAACCAATCCCGCCAAATGTTGCTTTGGAGCACTTGAGAAAACCATATATTACCCCATCACCGGAGTCCGAGTCAATCTATATCCCAGCTCTCTCCGGGTCAGAAGCTAAACCTATGGAAATAGACTAGGGGAGCACTTCGATAAACCCGGGGACTGTTCAGCCAAACCCGGCAGGAGTTATGTCGGTAGAGGCGATGGAAATCGATGAGGAAAATTTTCCTATCCGAGCTATACCCGCTTGGGCCAAGCCAATATTTGACTTCCTGAAAGAGGGAATCTTGTCAGATGATGAGGTACTCTCAAGGAAAATCTAGAGAAGAGCAAAGGCCTATACCATTATCAATGCTGAACTATACAAAATAAGTGTAACCGATGTGTTGCAACGATGCGTTGAACTGGAAGAAGGGCTTGATATACTCCGGGATATCCACTAAGGAGAATGTGGCCACCATGCATCTTCAAGAGCATTAGTGGCAAAGGCTTTCCGGCATGGATTTTATTGGCCAAGTGCTTTGGAACAAGCAGAGGATCTGATGAGGAAATGAAATGGGTGTCAGAGGTATGCCACCAAAACCCATGTACCAATGTCGGAACTGAAGACCATCCCCATTACTTGGCCATTTGCTATATGGTGCCTAGACATGGTAGGACCATTTAAGCCGGCTAAGAGAGGAATGACCCATATCTTGGTTATGGTGGACAAATTTACTAAATGGATTGAAGTGAAGCCAATCAGGAAATGTGATGGGGCAACAACAGTAAAGTTCCTCAGGATATAATCCTGAGATATGGCTACCCCCACAGTATCATAACTGATAATGGCACAAATTTTGCTGAAGGAGCATTTGTGAGGTTTTGCCGAGAAAAGAAGATCCGGCTAGATGTTGCCTCTATCGCCCACCCCTCATTGAACAGGAAAGTGGAAAGATCCAACGGACTAGTTCTGTCCGGGATAAAAACCCGGCTCATAGAGCCGCCGCAAAGATCAGCGGGGTGCTGGATAGAAGAACTACCGGCGATACTGTGGAGTTTAAGAACAACTCCAAATTGATCAATAGGCTATACACCATTTTTCTGGTATATGGGGCAGAAGTTGTACTACCAGCCGACATAGATCATGATTCGCCAAGGGTCACCCAGTACACAGAAGATGAAGTAGGAGAAGCCCGGCAAAATGATGTTGATCTGCTGGAAGAAGCGAGAGAACTGGCCTTGTCCAGATCCGCCATATATCAGCAAAATCTCCGACGCTACCATAGCCGGAAAGTAAACCCCCGAGTTTTCTAGGAAGGGGATCTGGTACTCCGGCTGGTGCAGCACACTGCAGGCATGCATAAGTTATCCCCTCCATGGGAAGGACCATTCATTGTAAGCAAGGCTTTCCATAATGACTCCTACTATCTTATCGATGCACAACCACAGGAAAAGAACAAGGCGGATAGGTTCGCAGAGGAATCTAAGCGACCATGGAATGTAGCACTACTTCGTCCTTTTTACACCTGATAAAGAGGTGAATGTATCCGAGCTACTCATATGTCGGTATGTATGTCGGCAATGGGTTTATTAATGAAACTTCGGCACCCCAAGTGGAAACTCGAGGGCTGCCATAATAATTGTTCTTCTTGCTTTCATATTTTTATATGTCAGCTGGATTAAGTTGCTTACATCTTAGCCGGATTAGTAATGTGTGAGCACCAAAAACCCAACTCTTCGACTTTGCTGCTGTCCAACAAGAATTGGCTTCATGGCAAGCAAGAGAACAAGTTTGGAATTGCAAAGCACATGAAAAACGACTAAGGGAAAGAACCTAAGCGAGCTGACATTTGTTATTCGGACTAACCCCTTGTTTATTTTATTCATCTTTAGCCGGATTATTTTGAGCTAATCTCAAAGTTTCAAGTATTGTTAAGTCAATTTTTTGAACCTCAGACTAGTAAGTCGAAAAACCGAATCAAGGTAGACGCGAGCCAAGTCAAAAATTGGGGGAACAAGAAAAGGAAAATTGGGGACTTCGCCCACGATAATCCGACATTAAGAACTTAGTAGCAAATGACAATAAATGTAGAAAAACCGAACCAAAGTACTTAAATACATCTTCACCCGGCATTCCGGGGATCTGACAAATATGGTTAAGTGTTTTTCATGCTCGAGGAGTAGGGCAAGAAGCCGAATCATCGGCCGGCGGAGGAGGTACTTTGGCGTCTGTGGATGGGGCGCTAGCCTCGACCTCATCTTCGGGGTTGGCCTCTCCATCCTCCGGATCTTCAGCATCGTTGCCAAGTTCGAAAGCCTCGCCCTCACTTCCCTCGTCCTCCTCGCCCTCAGAAGCGCCAACATCATCGAATGCATCCAAGTAACTCGGACCCTCATTCCAGGCATGGCAGAAGGAATACTAGATAAGCTTGTTGGCATAGGTTTTGCGACGAGGAACACACTCCGGATCATCGAACCACTTTGATCCGGTGCGCATGCGGGTGAGCAGCCCCAAGTCTATTCCTTCATACCATGAGAGGACAAACTGTAGTGCTATATCAGCCTCGGCTCATGCAGCAGATTCTCGCCATAAGTTCAACTGAGTCTCGCACCCCATTAATTTGGCTATAAGAGCAGCATTTCCCTTGGGAATGGGCTCAGTGAGCCAGAGGGAGTTAAGCGTCTGCATCGCCGCCGGCATGATATCTGCACCATAATTCTTCACCAGCTCCATGTGAGCAACGAGGCTCACCAGCAGATCCTCCGTCTCGTAGGGGATTAACCCGGTGGCAGGACCTGTGGCAATACCATGTTGCTGGCAAGATCTGGCCACGGCATTGGCAGCAATGGAGTCACCTTCTGGAAACTTGCCTAAGAACAGAACCACGGAAAACAGTGAGCAAAAGCACTAAATCCGGAGAAATGAAAATTGAGCAAGGGAAAGGAACTCACGGATAATCTGGAAGAGGAGATGTTGGAGCTTAGCATGAACATTAGCGTTGTTGGCCTGAAGCTTCTCATATTCAGAGGTCACCGACGTAAGTTTTACATTGGCTTCCGGCATCAGTCCTTGTCCTTGGAAATATGAGTAGTCAGGTGCTCCTTCTCCTTGGAGAAATCCTGATCCGCCTTATCTAGCTCGGATTTATGGAGATCCTTGAGCCTTTGGATTTCAGTGTTCAGCCGAGTAATCTCTGAATCTTGGAGGCGGAGCTGAGCTATCTCGTCATCCTTCCTCTTCAATTCGGCTTGATGCTTTCCTGTTTGTTCGAGAAAATGTGTCATCATATCAGTAATGGATACATTGTCTTCAAGGGCAACTACAATAATGGGTTAATCTGGCAGAGCCGAAGTATAAATATCTACCGAGTCAAGGAAAGAGTGCTCAACGGTCAAGAAAACAAGACAAATTACCTTGGATTTTAGCCAGATTCTTGCGCATGATAATATTTTTAGCCTCAACCTTGGCTGCATAAGTCGGATTACAAATTAATAATCACTAAGGATAACAAGCGACGAGGAGGAAAAGGTTTTGAGCAAAGAAAGTTACCCTTCCTCTGGTGATCCGCCAATAGCTTGTTGTATCGGGTGCAAACGTCTTTGTATGAGTCCAGCAAGCGTTGGAACTCAGCAGTTCGGCGGTTGGTGGTGATCTGAGAAACAAGACAATGTTAGTTCACAAGCAAAATAATTCGAAGTATTCAAGATCTAGGCCAAGTGGAACTTAACCCGGCTCTAGGTGTGTGGATATTCGAAGTCTACAAGATCCAGGCCAAGTGGAACTTAACCCGGCTCTAGGTGTGTGGATATTCGAAGTATTCAAGATCTGGGCCAAGTGGAACTTAACCCGGCTCTAGGTGTGTGGATATTCAAAGTATTCAAGATCCGGGCCAAGTGGAACTTAACCCGGCCCTACGTGTGTGTGGATATTCGAAGTATTCAAGATCCGGGCCAAGTGGAACTTAACCCGGCTCTAGGAGTGTGGATATTCGAAGTACGCAAAATCCGGGCCAAGTGGAATTTAACCCGGCTCTAAGTCTACAACTATTTGAAAATGCTAAGGACTTGCACGAAATTCTCTAGGAGCATCCGGCCGAGTAATAAATTACTCCCTCAGAGGCTCGGGGACTAGTGGGTATATCTATAAGCATTCATGTACATAGAGAAGCATAGCAGAAGAAAAGGTTTACCTCCATCATGTAGCCAGCCAAAGAGATAGCCTTGGTGGAGGAGTTCATCTGAGCGCTGAATTCAGCTGGCCCAAACTTCTCCGGTAGATCATCCCTCGGATCAATAAATTCAGCATTATTCTAGTTGTTTACATATTCTATAAGCAATGGGCTGTAGCTTTCGCCGCTGGTAGTATGGCTTGTCACCAAGCCTTTAGCGTGGGCCTCTCCCCTCACGGACTAAGAAGCAGCGGGGTATGCAGGACCAGTTGCTTGCTGCCCTCTGATCTGGTAGCGGGAGACCCGGAAGTGGAGCCCTTGGCTGGCCCGACAGCTTTCTTGAGCTTGCCGGATGACGCATGACGCTGGAGAAGAGCCGAGGCTGAAGACCCGGACGGCACCTGGGAAGCTGGCTGAAAGATGTTCGCAGTGGACACCGTAGATCCGGGGGTAGTGGATTGAGGTTTTATCTTTCAAGGCTTGGTTGCGGCTATTGCTGATGTAGATGGCTTTGGTGTCAAAGGCCGGTGTCTTTGATGCTGCTGGTGTCACTAGTGTTGTTGTTGGTGCTGGTGGTGCTGCAGGTGCTGCCGATATTGGAACTATTGATGCTGAAGAAACAGAAACTGAAGGAGTTGTTGGGGGCGGTGCCGATGAAGCTGGCACCTTAGATCTGAACTCTGGCAGCGTTGTGGAGGAGCTGGGAAAATCTAGCATGGCCACATCCTGGGCCGCTCCGCTACCCCCCACGTCGACGTTACCCTCCTCATGGTGAGGTGGGCTCTGATCAGGCATAGTTGCCGAATCCTCGTGAATAGGACTTAGCGGGCGGACGTCGTCATTGTGGGGGCAAAAGAACTGCTCTGAATCGGATAAGAAATGCTAGGGCTGCTGTAGGGAATAACCCGGGGGGCTCTGGGGAAATGAGAAAATAACAAGTCAGAAAAGGAGATAGAAAGACAGATAAAAGGTAAAGGCAAAGACAGAACTAGAAAGACCCAAAAGCAAGCGGAAAACAACTTACTCGTCCGAGGTTGGGGGTGCCCGAGGTTTGGGTGCCCTCCGGACCGTGCTCTTGGCTGCTGGCTTGGCCGAGGCTTTCACCCTAGACTTCTTCTGCCTCTTCTTGGGCGGTGGCGCCTCCGAAGCTGCGGCCGAGGTAGCCGCGCACTTTTGGGAAGGGACAGGATCTGGATCACCCGTGGCGAGAGGGGGAACCCTGAGGACCTGATCATCCGGGTTAGCTAAAGATTCGGACATAAGTGGGAATGCGTAAGAGATGGGCACCGGATCAAGAACCTCAACATCCGAGTCATCGTCATTAGGCCAATCCCTTAGAGAAGAGGCTTTACCAAAGGTGCGTTTGGTGATGTCCGGTGTGGGCAAGAAGCTCTCCGGGTCAGTCTCCTCCTCGTCCGGCTTGACATGGTCCACCATACACTTGCTCCCCAGCACCTGGCCATCCTCAAGTGGTTGCTGGCGAAATCGCTGAGAACAAAAGTATTAGTGGTCGAGTTAGAGACTACCCGGCATACCAAGAAAATCCGGAAAAACAGCAAGGGAGAAATTTACCTTTGGAGGCGGGTTGTCCCGGTTATAGGGTGCAAGCCCCCATTCCCAAGCCTCGGAAAACTCCTTCTCCACGTGGAAGATGGCCTTGACCCGACGGAACACCGCCGAGTTGTTGAGCTCGAAAGAGGAAGTCTGGTGGGGGTCGAGGGGGGCGCTCAGGTAGCAGATCTTGTGGGCACGCTTCTGCAGGGGGAGACCCGGCTGTGGACAAATGTAATCATGATATCCTCGCCCCGCGACCTCTCCTTGAGCAGCTCCTTGATCCGGCGGTCGACCAAGTTCGCCAGAGCCATGGGGCGCTTCGAGACGTTGTCCTACAGAGAGGTGTCCGGGACTCCGAGCTTGAAGGGGAGGAGTCGATCAAGTCCTCGTTCATGGTATTCCGGACGTAGAAGAAGGTTCGGGCCTAGCCTTTGCAAGACTCGAGCCTGGTGACCCGGGGAACGAAAGTTTTATGGGAGATATGGAGGCCGCCTCAAGACTGGGTCGATGCTTCCGCCGGAGTAAGATGCTTATCCGGGACACCATTCTTCTGCAGACCGAAAAACTTGATCCACATCACCTTGGAGGGCCAGAGGCTGATGTACCCCTCTATGTCGGAGGCAAAGGAAGAAAGAGAGGTAATGGCATTGGCGGGGAGATGGTGCGGTTGCAGTTGATAGGTGGAGATGAAGTCATGAAAGAAATCAGAAATGGGAAGGCCGAACCCGCATTGGAAGTGAGAAAGAAAAACTACGAACTCCCCTGGATTTGGAGAAGGCGTAATCTCGTCGGCGGTGAGGTGGCAGGCGATACCCGCGGGGATGCGGCGCGTCGCGTATATCCAATCAAGATCATCTTGACAGACAAAGGCGTCATCCCAGCCACCGCGCTCATGAGCCTCATCCTCTTCCTCTTGCTGGGCGATGAGGGCGGCCTCCTCTTCAGTCATGGCAAGGTCGAGGTCCTCAAGGACGAAGTCGGAGAAGAGGTAGCCGGCCGCGGGAAACCTCAAAGCGTAGGGCCCCATGGCAAAGAGCTTGAGCGGAGACAATGATGCAGTCGCTAGGTGCGGTTGGGCGCGGTTGCGGCTGCGCAGCACTAGCACAGAAGCGGTGGTTGTGGAGGCGTCATAGTGGAGAAGAAGAGAGGCAGGGGCGCGAAGTGTGGGGAATTTCCCCAAGATGGCCCCTGCCCCCTATTTAACCACGCGGTGAGAGCGCGTAGTGGGATCGATTGCGGTGTTCCAACCGCACAGTGTGGCCGTGTACGCAGCAGATCAACCAATCAGGTGCGAGCCACAGCAAGGGGCACAGGAAACAAAAGATCCCATGACGTGATGTGTTGTTATGGTTAACGAGGCGCTGCTGCGACAGGACGCATTACTACAATAACCGGCACAGTAAACAGGCGTGGCCCTTAAAATGAGGCAAAGTGATGATTACCCTCCACGTAGGACATGGGGAAGCGTATGAGGGAAGGAAAGATAACCCAGATACGTGAGCAAAGACCCGACCAACGAGGAATATCTCGGAACGAGCCAATGGAGCATCAACATAAAGAGTCCGGATTACGAGATAATCCGGCCAAAGAAGAGTAGATTCGGATGGTGAACCTGTTGTGGCCTTAACAGCTGAAGTTGCTAATACCGCACCAGCTTCGGGGACTAATGTTGGGGGATACCCCCGGGTAGGGTCACGCCGGGGTATAAAGGCCGAGTTAGCCGAGGTACGGCACGGTCAAAGCAAGTGCAGGCCGGGTTACCTCAAGGCATGCCGACTTACGGAGTAACTTGGCCCATGGGGCATCTGCCTAGCATTAACCCGGCCGGTGTAAAATATATGTTGGCCATGTTTATCTATCTATTATGCAGGTACCCTCGTAGCCGGGTTAGCCAAGTGCTAGTTGGACTACCACTTGGATTCCAAGAAAAGGAAGGAATCTCCCGCTGGTTAAAAGGTGGTCTTTGCTAGCTGTAGCGTGAGCGAAGCAAAGCAGAGGGAAGGACCAGCAGGGCAGGGGCGACCAAGATGACGCGAGTAGTGTCGGCTGACGTAGCCAGTGGCTGGTGACGCTTAAAGGCATGGATTACGCAGAGGGTTGCGTCCATAGTCCGGACAAACCGTTAAAGAGAATAAAGAAGCATGTAGCTTTAACCAAGGGGCATATTCGGGGAATATGTTGCCACGCGTGCCCTAACTTTGTAACCCGGGCCCCCCTATATAAGGAGCACCAGGGCCTTCATAGAAGGGGATAGATCATTTTCTATGTCCAAGATAGAACTGAGCTAAGTTGTGGGGGGTAAGAGACCTAGTCTCCTTCTCACAAACAGCTCAAGGAGCACTTGTAATCGCCATTGATAGAGGAAATACAACAAGACTTGCATGTGGAATCACCATGCTATCCCTCCCTGGATTCCCCTAGCGCTCATTGGCCCCATCTTTAGCCTATCCATGGCATCTTCTGTGCCACCACCACGACACATCATCTAATTTTGCAGTATAATCCGCGACACCGATATGAATGATTACTTTGCCATCATCAGGTTCTGCAGGATAGAAACCTCCGAGAGGTTCGAGAGGTGGAGCGGCACCATCGCAGACTAACAATGCCACAATGCCGCCATCACCAGCGTCATCATTAGCTGGATCAACCTCGGTGGAAGTACCAGGACCAAGAGCAAGGCGAGGGCCCTTAGCAGTGGGAGCTACAATACATGGTGGACAGGCAGGGCCCCGGCTAATGGCAGCCACTATAGGATCAATTGCTACCACGCCACATCGACGATCAGGAGCAGTTCCCACAACAGCAGTGTTTCGAGTGCTAGAAGAGTCCAGACCATGAGCTAGCTCCATACCAGCAGCTCGCTGAACCTGAGCATGGGTTCGAGGAGGACACAAGGCAGCAGTCTTGGCAACAACAGTGGGGCAGCCTCCGGAAGCCTTAGTTTGCTCAACAGCGGCAGGGATTGGGTCAACAGCGGCCAGATAAACAACAACACAGGGATGACCAGTACCAGTAGATTCCAGAGCATGGGTTCACACAACTTGAGCACGGTGTCGAGGAGGAGTAGCACACAAGGCAACGGTCTTGGCAACAACAGCGGGGCAGCCTCCTGAAGCCTTAGTTTGCTCAACAGCGGCATGGATTAGGTCAGCAGCAGCCGGAGCAACAACACCACGGGGACGACCAGTACCAGCAAATTCTAGAGCAGAGTTTTCCACAACAGAAATACGAGGACTCCTACAAGGAGGTTGCCTGACAGAAGCATGTCGCGGACGAGGAACCACATTTTGCTCAACAACAGCAGGGGTTCGAGTTAGACCACCATGTCCAATAATAGCTGGGTAACTCCCAGTAGCAGGAGCTTCCACATCCAGTATGTTACAAATCAACATAACCACGCGAAGCCTAGCAAACTGTTTCATCAACCCAATTAGCTGACTACGCTATAGTAACCATGAAGCCTCGTTCATCAATGAAGCTGAACTGTGCAGTCTGCTCTAGCCCCATTTCAGCAAGTTCATGCACAGCAGCAACCATACCAGGGATAGTGCATAACTGCACATGCACTACTTCCATCTTCAGACAGCTAGCTTGATTCCACTTGCTCTTCCCATCTGCTAATTTAATGTGGTAGCCACAGAGGGTAACCGTAACCATGTATTTAGGTTCAGCGGAGATCCTACTTGACAGAAAATTGGGGAAAAAAGATAAGAATTGTTTGTCAGCGTCGTGCTAGTAAACAATTCTAGGTTTGATCTATCTCTGTAATGCCAATAGCCAGCTAGCAGTTATAGGTAGTGCGAATAGCAAAGATAAGAGAAGCTCACGTGCAATTAGCCAGAAGTACTTCTTCCTCGGCAATAGGATCTGCCATCCTTCGTGTTGCTCAACTCGTCGGCGGTAGAGGCGGGCTAGATCGTCGCAACGGCTGGCACGACATTCGACATTAGAGCTTGGTACCAGCGAGTAGGCGCAGCAACTTGGCGCCGGAAGTCAAATGCCCGAAGAGATCATTCTGGTTGGAGAGGGGATTTCGACGCCGCTGGTGCTAGGGTTCATGTGAAAGGAGGGAGGGAGTGGATTTGTGAATTTGGTCAACACACCATGCTCCTTTAGTCCCTTGTTTTGCCTACGTGGTTACCACATTGGCGCTCGCTTCACAGAAATATTACTGACATGGGGGTCCCGACCGTCTACTTCACGGGGCAGTTTCACAAAATGTTTGGATTTGGTAAGGTGAGATGAGTTTGCCTCGAAATGGCCCCTCTCGGTAGTTGGCGGCCCAATATTTCGAACGCGGCAATTTCAGGCAACTTAGGTACCACGGTGCACTCGCCCGGGAACTTTGGTACCGCAAACGAACAGGCCCGCATTGTGGGCATAGAGTCACTCTATTGCTGCCCACAACTAGCCCCCTAGCCATGATCACGCTATCCGCCATCGCCTCTGCCAGTGAACACCGTGGTGACCATGTCGGTTGTTTGCTTTTCTTTTGGCGAGTTCTTTCGCTTGTTATTATTGTTCTTCTTGGCCTAGGTGGGATGGCCAGTGCTGGCAATGACCCGCGAGCATCATCATCGATGGCGGCAAATTTGCTATCCATGGCAATCATCGATTTAAGGTCGAGCTTGTCGTTGTCTTGATGGTGCTTCAGCGTATGTCGAAGCAATGTTCCCTTTTCTAGGTCGTTGATGAAGGCGGCCATAGCAGTTTGATCATGTACTCCCTCGCATGAGTTTTTCATGTCAAGCCAACGGGATAGGTAGGCACAACAAGATTCATCCTTTTCTTGCACACAGTGTTGTAGGTCACCGACGATACAGGGACGCTTGTATGTACCCTCGAACTTCTTGGTGAACGCTTCATGCATGTCCAACCAATTGCATATTGATTTCTCCGGCAAGTCGTCGATCCATTGTTGGGCAATGCTGCTGAGCATGAGTGGGAGGTACTTGACGGCAACATTGGGGTTTCCCCCTGTGATTTGGATTGCTTCACGGTAGTCCTGCAACCACGTGACTAGGCTGGCAGTGTCGATATAGGGCTTGATAGTCTTGTCAATCTGAAGGACCTTAGGGTAAGTTGTGGCCTGGATAACCGGTCCAAAGCAACGTGGCCCCAAGTATGCTCTTCCCGGGCTTCTTGGATCTTATCAAGGCACGAGCATGCATTGTATGGCTCCGGTTCTTTCTTGTTTCCCTTTCCGCCATAGGGAGGAGAGTTGTGGTGCGAGCCCTGGGACCCGCGAGGTCCTCCACCATGGTGGTTGCTGGGTGGCAACGGTGGTGGTGGCAGCAGTGGGTAAGCCTTCTTGTTACTCCCTCCATGTGAATCCTCACGCCTGTCGCGGTTGCTTGTCGGATGCGGGGCTTCCTTGTGAGATATGCTCATGTGTCCTTCGTTGTTGCTATGCTCTCCATCATGCCAGGGTTGCTCCCCGTGGTCGCGTATAATGATACCAACCCGAGGACACCTAGCAGGTGGCATGCTTGTATGGTGGCGTGGTTGTGGTTCCTCATGATGCCAGGACAACGGGGGTGGCCGCGAGCGACGAGGGTGAGCCTTGTCTCCGTTGCCGGAGAATATTGGGATAGCATCAGTCCTGTTGCACACATCCCTACATCTATGTTCCGTGGAGCCCGTGTGGGATCCTTCATCGCGAGGAGATCTTGGTATTTGGCGGTTGTTCATGCTTGACTGGCAAAGTTCCAGATTGGACTCAAGCCATTGTGAGGTTACCTTCTCCTACTGTGAGCAACCGTTGGCAACAAGGTCATAGATCTGGTCAACTACCGCAGGTGACCTGTTCTGTTCAAGTAGGGTCTTGGCGATGACCATATTGAGGGCGGGGTTGGCATGACTTGCTTCCCAGCTGAATCGATGTAAGGGGTAGCTTTTGCCGGATTGGACAAAGCCCACCCCAATTTGCGTCGGACGCCTGGATCACCGACGACATGAGCTGGGGCTTTCTTCGCATTGTGCTTCAACAGCACCTTCTTATACTCAGCCTCCATTGCTCTTGCCACCTGACTGTTGTGCCTTGGCCAAATCCTGTCCAGCTGGGCGCCCTGTTCTATGATGCACTTGGCCTCCGCGAGGATCTCCATGCGCTTATCGTCAAGATCCGTGATGTTCCGGATATGTGCGATGGTTATTGGTTCGACGAGTGGATGGTACATCACCTTGTCGGCGGGAGTAACCAAGGGGTTGTCAGCTAGTGACGTGGACGGCGGTGGTGGCAGGTTTGTTTGATTTGCAACACTAGGTCCGGTAGTGAGTTCCTATGATTGTTGTGGGGGAATAGTCGGAGGGGGCATAGCTTAGTCAGACTCGGAGGATCGACGACTTTCTTAGCTTTTGCTGCCGTAGCTCCTGCTTCCGCCGCTACTAGCGGAGCTTTGCCGGCCACCTAGTTTTGTTGATCTTCTTCTATCACGTTCCCGATGGCCACCAGTACCTAGCAGGAAGTGACAACCTTCTCGACGTGCTCCTCCCTCTCGATCTCCTTCTCGATCTCCCTCATAGCAGCATCGTATTCCTCCGAGTTGGCATCAGAGCCACCGCCATCCATGTTGATGTCGGCGTAAAGTGTGTCTAGCACTGAGTTGGAGTTGGCTTCGGTGTTTTTGATAGCGGAGTTAGAGGGGGATGGTGCGAAGCCATTGTTGTTGTCTCCTCCAGTTGCGGAGGTGATGTCGGACTCAGCTTCCTCGTTGGTATCAGCAAAACTGTTAATAGTTGCGATCATCTCAATGAGGGTAAGCAAGCTGGTAGCCTGTCGCCTCCTGAGTGTATGGCGGAGGAGTGTTCCGGGTGTGAGCCCCTCCACAAAGTGGTAGACAAGTTTGTCAGTGTGGTCACCGTCCAGGGTTTCCCTCACCCTCATCCATCTGGCCAGGTATTCACGGGGATTCTCCGTCCCTCTGAACACATCTAGCCAGATCAAAGATGGTGACGATGCCGACAAAGTGTGACCTCCACTTCTCGAACACTCGGGGAAGCCAAGCGGATCTATGGGTTCCTTCCACCATTATATCCTACACACGAGTGGTTTGGGTGGGCCTTGAATTTTTTCCAATCTGAGACGGCAAACTCCAAAGAGAGGTCTGAGCCCGATCCTTCTACAAACGTATCCTGCCCGGAGGCAATCCGTGCGGGGCTTGACGAGTTTCCGACTTCCTGGGAGCTAGGACCCAAGTCGGTTTCGCTGATGAAGATGTGGATGTCCCCGACTGGGACAATGGAGCAGTGGGTGGGTTTTGTCTTCCCCGGGATACAAAACTTGTCCGGAGGGATGATCAGAACGTTGCTGGAGAAGAGAACCCACCCAATGGCTACAATGCCACTGATTCCCAAGAAGAGTTTGGACCTCGCCCATTGTAGAGCTCAAAGCGCCTCTTACCCCACGGTGAGCGCCAACTGTCATGGTATTGCCAACGCGTACGCCATGGAGGGGTCCTCATAGAGCATGTTTAGAGAGTGGGGAAAGGCGATGAGTTGACGGGTATGAGGTAACACAGCTTACCCAGGTTCAAGTCCCCCGGCGGTGGTGGAACTCTACTCCTGCTATAAATCACTATAATGGCAACAAGCCGAGTTAGAAGGATTGCTTAGCCGTGCGAGGTGTTGCTCTAAGCACTATGATTGTTCGCCCTAAAGGCTCCCACAGTCCGGCTTATAAAGGCGCCAGAACCTAGGGTTATAGGGAAAAGACCTTGCTGGACATGTTATAGAGTCCTACACTAATACTAACTAGTCTTTGTGTCTTGTACTCCAAGGCTCCGAGTAGGTCGGTGACTACAACGTAGCCTTCCTTTATCCAGCATGGGCCTCCCTTCTGGATCCGTCTAACTGGGCCGCCCGACAGGCCATGGGCTGTACTACCAACCGTGGGCCACCCGGGTTCTCCGGATTAGAGACATGCAATGGTGATACCCATTTAGCATATCCCCAACACTGGCTCATCTGACGTAGAAGATGTTGTCGTGTTGGAAACACCTGAAGATACAAATAATTTTTTTAGTGAATTTTGGTTCACTTGAAAGGTACCCAGAGGAAGATTCCTCAGATAGCATGAAGATCGGATGTATAAGCACCATTGCAAGAAGAAGGAAGCGAAACCCTAAAGGTACAACAGAAACCCAACCACGAGAAATCCTGGACTCAAAGAAAAGATAAGAGAGAAGATTCAAAACATGCAAAGGTAAGAAGGAATATCATAGAGGTAAGGAGTAAAAGCAGATCTAATCAGATCTATCTAGCCTATTTTTCCCAAAATAGTTTTGACATTCTAGATCGTCTGCTAGCTAGGTTATCCTAAATGCTAGACCAGTGGGTATCGCAACTACTGGGTTCTTATACCACTTTGTAAGACCCTCGAATCATCCCTATGCAGATTTTAGCGCTTCCCGCCAAACCCGCATAGAAACGATTTAAAGATGCCCACCAGGCACTTGCCTGCTGGTGGAAAAGAAAGTAATACCGTTACACATTAGTCCATGATGGAACCCACAAAACATATATATACAACAACTACTCAAAGAGTCAAGAATACGAATATACAGTACAAAGATCCAAATCACCTTGAAAACGATACAATATCCGAGTATGGGTAAAATGCAAATGGGCCTAAGAGCCCTAAAGAATAACCAATGGCATCCATAACCCTGCCTAGGCCAAGCCGGAAGGGCAACCCTGCTAACATCGTCGAACTTATACCTATTAAACAAAAGGGGTGCTAACAAAGGGCAAAGGAAAAAGGGAGCGGACAGTACTGAGGCCAGTACACGGCGAGTCTTAGAATTCGGTGACTCTCTCCTACATAGGTATGGTGGACTGAAGCGGCAACGAAGCATGCACCAAACAACATATAGAGACTCAATACATCTATCGGCTATCAAAGAGCGATAAGAAAGACCTATTCGGAACCAACCAGATACTAACATCAAACATACCCATCCTGGTATTTCCCCCTCGAGACAAAATGAGGAAGTTAATCCGAGGAACTCACACAGTTGGCAGTTTTATTAATCATTACATTGTAGTTGCATCACTTACTAGTTAGATATAGATAGCATGAGACATTCCAATATCACCAATTGTTGGCACATTTAATTAACCATTATGTTGTAGTTGCAATACTTACTAGGCAAGTATAGATAACATGATAAACCCCAATTCCATCAGTTGTAGGCACTTTTATTTATTCATTCCATTGTAGTGAAGCTGATTACTAGTCATGCTAGAGTCAAATTTATAGCACTGCTTTAGTTATAGTTGTCTATGGTCGAGACAATATGCTCCAAGTAGTCCATAACCGTGGACACGACTTTTCGAAAATATTTACCCTACAGGGGTGCACAAATAGCAACACACGCATGATCAACCTCGGAAAAACCAAATAAAAACACAACAAGGCATCATGGCAAAGCATTCATAGGATTCAAAAGTTATTTCAGGGGGTCACCCCACTAAGCTACCCGCTACGAAGTCGGCCGGTTCCGCGACAGACCCAGGGTGTGTGGCGACATTTGTAAATGACTGGGAACTCGAAAGTGTGATTGGGCTTATCGATACAGAAAAAACATGGCATGGGGTTCCTAGATAGTACATTAGTAAACGCTCTCCATGAGAAACAGTAGTAAATAAAGCAGTAAAGCATGGCATAAGTACAGGATAATAGTAAAGCCCCAAACGAGTTTGTGGCCCAAATAAATAAGATGTGAATCAAGCTTAGGCTAAGGGGATTCATGGTCCCACATGCGGATAGTGCGATAGTCAAGGAACGAGCATCAAGTACTCGAGGTCCTAGGGGACACAAGTGAGCGGGTAAAAACCAAATAACATATATTGCCCACTGGTGCCTCTACATTAGTTATATCTATTCCCAACATTTTAATTAACAAGTTGTAATTAAAGCCATGATCATATCCACCATTAAGCATGTGCCAACCTCCCAACAATGATGGAACAACAACGACACGAAGCAGCACCTAAGCAAGCAGCTACGATCGCAAGGCCAACTGTCTATCAAACAGCAGGCAATAGGAGGTGTCCAAGGCAATATATGCTACATGGAAATAAGTGGTATGGAAACTAAAGCATCACAACACAGATAGCAATAGATCAACAGGAGGAAGTAAAGACTATAAATGCAAAATAGGTAGAAGGGGGAGAATGCTCGCCTAGGAAGCATAGCCAAAGATTCATTATCTGAAGGACGATTCGAAGCTCGCATCAACTTAACGGCCTAATCCGTGAAGAAGCAAAGCACTAAAAGAAACACCGGATGCACTATTTAATGCTACGGTAGAAGACCGGGCATGATTATGAGATGATGCATGACATGGCAAAGATGCGATACAACTAGACAACATTAAGCGAAATCGAAGTCCCGTCAATTAATTAGCCGACCAGTGGAAGTAGCGGGTCCCCGGGAACTCCAACAGCGCTATGCCATGGTAGAGGTGGTGGAGGGGAAGATCTCGAGCAGGGATTCACGTAAGCACATTTTTCTTCGCTATGGACAAAGCTAGCAAGGGGGTAAGATGCCATCCAAATGGCATATGAGAGGAGAGTGAATGAGTGAGTGTATGGAGAGGCGGAGGAAGCCACCTCCTTTTATAGGGGGGACAAGCCCCTCCCTTGGCCGGCGACCAAGAGGGTGCCCACTCCCTTCCTCTCATTCATGTGAGTGCTCCCACCACTCACATAAACTCCACCTCCACTTTCTCCCATTTAATCTCCACTCAAAAATCAAAGGTATTTCCATTAAAGCACTTTAATTCCCTTGTTTTAATGCAACTCAATTTAATGAACACTTCATTTAATGAGTACTTCATTTAATGAACACTTTATTTAATGAACATATTAACATTTGATCCCTGGCTTTATTTTGATAGCCCGAAACTATTTCAGCAGATTCGGCAGAACAATTTTCCACAACAGAACAAGATGTCCATTGACTTCCCCTCTGTTCCCGATCGCTCAAATATGTCGTTTAACCTTAAGCGTGTCTCCCTATGGGTTCGAGAACTATGTAGACATGATCGATACTTTCTCTGATCAATAATTATTAGTGGGATCTGGAGATCCATAATGACCCCCGCTAGTTCCACGAAAATCCAATGATCATCTGAACCTTTTTGCTGCAATCAAATTCCTTTTGTCTCGCGATATATTACTTGTCCGAGATTCGATTACTCGGTATCATCTATACCTTGTTTAATCTCGTTCCTAACAAGTACTCTTTTTCTCGTTCACATGATATGACATTCTAGTGATCAAATGACTTACTTGCAAGCTATATCAATGTGATATCACAGAGAGGGCCCTGAGTATATCTATCCGTCATCTGGATGGAAAAATACCATTCTTTATCCACGAGCCTCAACTAACACTTTCCAAGTACCCGACGACACCTTTATAATCATCCAGTTACGAAGTGACGTTTGATGTAATCAAAGTACCTTTCCGGTGAAAGTGATTGATGTGATCTCATGGTCTAAGGATATTGAGTTACTACGAATGTGATAACAATATAAACTTAAGGACATTATCATATTTTTACATCAACTTCGGGTGACTGTTCATCATATCATTCTCCAATGATATGACCTTGTTATTAACAACATCCAATGTTCATGATTAGGAAACCTGTAATCATTAGTTAATCAACAAGCTAGTATTAAGAGAGGCATTACTAGGAACCTTTTCTTTTGTTTATAAATCACACATGTATTAACGTTTCTGGTTAACACAATTATAACATGAAAAATAAACATTTATCATAAACATGGAATAAGATAATAACCACTTTATTATTTCCTCTCGGGCATATTCCTTTCAGGTAGTACCACGAAATCACCGGTAGTACCGCCAAGAGATATTTGACACTGGTACTGCCGGTGGAAGTATGGGGTCACTTTCATCACGGCCATGTCAACCCGCAAATTTGGTCCATTTTATGTACAAAAGTTAGGCGGAAATGAGGCGGTAGTACCGACGTCAAGCTTTTTTTGGTAGTACCACCATGTACTACCTTCTCTCTCCTGTTTTGTTTTGATCGTTGGAAGGGGTTAGTGGTAGCACCGCCAATTTGGTGGTACTAAAGGGTCTGCGTGCTTGGGACTCAAGCGGTTGGATTTTGGAGCCCCTTTAAAAGAGGGCCTTCTTCCTCCTTCCTCCTTAGCTTTTTTACTCTCTCTCCTCCATTGTTTTGACTTTTAAGAGCTTATCATCTCCCCATCTTCCTCCTATAACCCTATCAAACAAAATCCCTTTGCTGTGAAAGAAATCTTGGGACCTAGATCTTGGAGAATTTGGTGTTGTCTTCTTGTGTTCTTCCTCTCTTATTCCCCCAATAACTTTTGTAGCTTTGGTGAAATTTAGGAGTGAAGGACTTACCATTGCATTAAGTGCATCAGTTGAGTTCTCTATGAAAAATTGGTTGGTGAAAACTTGTGATCTTATTACTCTTGGGTTTTTGGAACCCTAGATGGTTGTGGCCTTCGTGGTGTTTCTTGGGGCCTCCGATTTATTACGGAGATTGCCTCAACCTATGGCCTTTTGTGGCATTATCTTGGGAGCCTCCAATTAAGTTGTGGATATTGCCCCAGCCTTGTACGGGTTTGGTGACCGGCCTCAAGTTTCCAATATTCGATCATGTGCCCACCTTTTAGGTGTGCATACAGGAGAACAAGGTGAGCCGTTTGTGGCGTCGGTGAGTGGTGTGCCTCCGTATCTTAGGGTGAGGCCTTGTGTGGTGTTGGGTGAACATCGAGCCACCATACCTAAAGGTGAGCCACTTGTGGCGTTTGGGGAGCATTACGCCGCCACACCTCTCCGAAAAAACGTAGATTCTTTGGAAGTGAACTTCAGAATAAAATCGTTGTCTTCGCGTGGCTCAGTTATTTCTAATCCCGAGCTATTTACTTATGCACTTTACATTATGATAGCCATCGTACTTAAAACTGTTTTTCTTTCTATCACCTTGTTGCTTGTCTTCCTTAGCATAAGTTGTTGGTACACTTAGTTGAATCTAGTGGATTTAGGTTTTGTGCTTGATAAATTAAACACTAGTTCTATTTCACATTTATTAGAGCTAAATTGTAATAGTTTTAAACCTCCTCTTCACCCCCTTCTAGACGATATTCGTGTCCTTTTATACGACCTACTCCTCCATGCTCTCCTGATCCCTGTCGTATTATACATGCTTCTCTACACAAAGAACTGTCTTATTGTGACGACATAGGCTAGGGTATTATCTTCTTCTTGGTTCCCCTTGCAAGAGAAGTCATACGTGGATTCAAGATGACAAAAAGAACCCAATAATGCAGCAACCAACCATTATAAAGTGTTCCTATTCCATTTGCTGTCTTGTGCTCTATGAGGATTGTAAGAAAAGCACTAGAATCTATAGATATGTTTTGCTAATACATCATTAAGGAAGGAAATGCATAAGGATATCTACTCCAGCTAGTGACACGTGCTATTTTTTTGGAGCGCGCTACGCGTCCCCCGGATGATGGGAACCTCCCGTTGTCTGTCTCCGCAGCCGTTCGATTGAGTCGATCACGACCATCAGCTCACCACCCCACCCCTCCTCCCGCGTTTGCTTATGAAGCGGAAAACGATTATATTGTAGCAAAAATAGAGTAGAGCAAAGGAAACTTAACCACGCATGGTTTCCTCGGCGGTCGGTGCACGGCGATGCCGCGGTGACCCCTGCAGCAAATCCTGGCACCACCCATGGCTCACCTCCGCTCATCCATCTGTTACCCCACCTCTAGACATCCTTACCACAACAATCCACCGCCAATCGTTGCCTCGAGCTCTGCTTCGAACTCTGCATCACGTCGGCGACATGGATCTGATTCAGCGAGCGGTGGCGCCAGAGCTCCGTTGCAGCAGCAGATGCACGAGCGGTACAACAATCCCGGGATGTTCTTCGATCAAGACCCCGAGGAGGACCAGCCAACTCCATTAGTAAGCTCCAGATCCATCCATAGTTTTGCTGCTAGGGTTTCAGATTTTAGCAATTGCACTTGCTTCTGTAGTATTTGTTTCGGGTAGCAAAACTTGATAGTAGCTTGAAGCAAGCATCACTTGACATGGGAGAAGGCAACATGATTTTTGTCATCTTTCGAATTTAGCTTCAATAGCTCTTGAATTCTGCTACAATTTTCTTAACTTTAGCTCACTACTACATTGATTAGATGTCTTATGTTCTTTCTTGTATTTTTTCTAAAGATGCGTCATTAGTATTTTATTTCTTCTACAATTGTGTTAACTAGTAGCTTATCTACTCTAAAGTAGTTGCTACAATGCTTTCTATCATGTTTTTCAATATGCTTCGGTACCTTTTCATTTTCGCTACAATTGTGTTAATCAGTAGATTGTTTAGTACATATTAGTTGCTACATGGCTATCCGGTCTTCTTCATCGTCTTCACCATCGATTTCGCCCTGCAACACACGGTGGCTACCTAGGGTTAGTGAATCAGGGAGCAAATAGGTGCTCGCGGCTAGGAGAGAAGACCAAAGGTGAGAGGAGAGCGAGAGGACGAACCGGAAGACCTGCGAGCGGGCGGCGCCATCCCCATAAGCATCACTTGTCGTCATCGAACGACCTCGCTCCACGGTCGCCTCCGTCTTCACCTCGGTCGCCCCTCTCTGCTTCTAGTAACCGACACCGAGAGGCGTGGGCGTGGTCTGACCCTGTGCAACAAACGGGAGGGGGGGGGAGGGTGGCGCGCAGGGGACTGTTGGATCGCGTCCGACCTAGCGGCTCACTACCAGGACGACGGGAGGATGCGATGGGGGCATGATCATTTTCCTACTCCCTCCGGTCTATATTAATGGTCTCAACTTCGTCTAGATACGGATGAATGTAGTCTAAATAATTAACTAGATACATACGAATCTAGACAACCTTGAGGCTATTAATATGAACCAGAGCAAGTATTATTTTTTACATGTACGATAAATTTATATTTGTCAAACTCAACAAAAGATTTCAATTCCATGATTTCTACACCGAAACAACAATTGAAATTGAGTGCCACCCTATGATTCCAACGGCAAATTCTAGCACATACAAACAAAAGATTTTGAATTGGATTTAATTTTCTTTCTAGCTTGGATTTGGAATTCCGAGTAAATTCAAATTAAATACCCAGTTCTGTGCATCCAAACACGTATGTTTTGTTTTCAGATTTCCCCCTTCGTTCGATCGGAAATTCTGCCTTCCGCAGGACACACGCCCCACTTTACCCTGCGCGCACCGCTCAAATCAAACACCCTAGGGTTTGCTCTCTCTCCTCCCAGCCGCCGCGCCGCCGCTAACGCCAACGCAAATGGGTCAGCGCGGGCGCTCCAGGGGGCGACGTGACCCAGACCTGGATGACAACGGCTCTCCTCCACGGCGGCGCGCCCCCCTTAGCGACGACGAGGACGAGGCGGGCAACGAGGACCTCAGCCTCGAGATCGTCGAGCGGGCGCGGCGGCGCCGCGAGGCGGCGGGAGGCCAGTCCGGTTTCTCAGACCTCCTTTCTCTGTCCTCCGACGAGGAGGTCGACGAGGACGGGGTGGTGGAGTTCGGCGAGGCGGATCCCCGGAGGAAGGAGAAGAAGAAGAAGAAGCGGCGCAAGGAGAGGAGGAAAAAGCATCGGAAGGAGGACGGGGATGCTGTAGCCGAAGCCCAGGAGGAGGTAAACGTTGTCTTACGCTTTGCTCGTGATTACTCCATATGATTTTTGTTCCAGCAATCGAATATCGAATGCACAGAGGATTCAGAGACTTTAGTTGAACAATTGCCTGTAGTATAACTTTGAATTGGAGGCTATCTGGTTGAACTTCTGCAAGTGTGAGCCCGCTAGAAGCTGTTTAGACGTTTGGACCCAGAATGGCATGTTGCCATGTTATTTGCTTCTTTTTTGTTAAATTATGCTTTATGCGGATGCAAGGATGTATGCTAGTCACATACCTTTTCTGAAACGGTATAAAAAGGAAGTATGCTGTTTCCTTTACAGAGGGTACATTTTTTGGTTCTGTGCAAATCATAGTTTAACAATTCTTTTGTTTCTCCATTAAAAGTAAGTATATGCAATAAAAACCATTCGTGTAATGAAAACCCTGCCATAGAAAGTAGAACGGTTTTTATGTTTGTTTCTGGTGTTCCTTTGTTGGTAACAACTAAGTAAGGCTGTCTTCCTGGAGCTGCATTTGATGAATGTATTTGTCCTTTCAGCCTCAGGTTGCAGGCACCCAGGAGGGAGAAATGGGGACTGCAGAATCGGTGCTCACTGAAGATGGCATTGATGTCCCTCTATCCGACAATACAGTTCTGAGGAAGCTTCTTGTAAGTGCCAAGAATTTCTCTGTACATGGACACCATGGTTAACCTGATAGTTATGCTGCTTCTGCTTATGATCAGCGTATACCAAGATACTTTGATCCCGGGGAAACTATATTGGAGACTTGCTTTAACTGTGGTGAGGAAGGTCATGTAGCTGTAAACTGCCCAATGGAAAAGAGGAAGAAGCCTTGCTTCGTTTGTGGACTGTTTGGACACAATGCGAAGCAGTGCACACAGGTTGGTCTCTCTAGCTCCGAGGAATTATCGCTCGGTGACTTGGGTATGTCCACTCATGCCCTTGACAAGCTCACTGTATATGAATTGCCGTGCCAGGGATTATTTCCTTGCTTTTAGTGTGTCCGTTTCATTGAGGTTGCCATCATACTGGTGTGCTTTTCCATGCTGGAAAATCTTTGATCAAATTCCTAATTTGATATAATTTAGTCCAGAAGTTGTGGGAAACCTTAATCGTACCCATTTGTTGCACTTCAGCATCAGCATTAGATGCAAAGTAAATAGCAGAATGTGTTATCTTCAAGTTCTGTCTCCTGCTAATCCTGATTTAAACAACTTCTATCTACCTGCCATGACAGTACATATTCTGCTTTGAGTAGTTTGGCTTTCCAGACTATTCGTTCACTGTTGTTCCTATGTTGTATGTGTATTTTTCATACCACTTTAGGGCCCTTTTGTTTGGGCTGGCTGTGGCTGGCTGTGCTGCTGTGCAGAGAAAGCTGCTGTAAAGAGAAAGCTACTGTTCTAAGTTTTACTCTCTGGCAATCTAGCTGGCTGTTTGGCTGTAAACTGAGGAATTGTCTAAAACACCCTTAGAGTCATGAGAACCGTATCTTTTTGTTGATTTATTTGTATATAAGACTATCTGCTGCGGCGGTTGGGGACGCTGCCGGTGACGGACGAAGAAGCTGTGTGCTGGAACGGAAACAGTAGGCAACGGAGGCGGAGGAGAGTGGCCAGAGAAGACAGGGGCGGTGGAGGAGAAGGGTTA
This sequence comes from Avena insularis, assembly GCA_023614405.1. NCBI lineage: Eukaryota > Viridiplantae > Streptophyta > Magnoliopsida > Poales > Poaceae > Avena > Avena insularis. The sequence continues at coordinate 293,212,710 of CM042690.1, read as the reverse complement.
GCGTCAAGCTCCGCCGGCGGAACGGGTGGCGGCGAGGAACCCTAACGCCTCCCTCGCGTCTGTTCACGTGCGGGAGAAAAGGGTTGCATTTTTTTTGTCGATTTGTTTTTCCGCTAGCCAAGGTATAAATGCACAGTACGGTCAGTTCTTTTTTTTGGGCACAGTACGGTCAGACTTCGGTGGCAGTTTTGCAGTAAGTAGCCGAAACGAAATGGGCAAAGGGATACACCGCTTCGGTTTGTGGAGAAAAAGCTCGGGAAGCACCTCTCCATCGTGCTTTTTCTCGTATGCGGGAGAAGTAGGTGCTTTGGCAAAAGCCTACCGCACAGCCGGCCTCTTTGTTTCATCGGTCCTGCTTATTTCTGTGGAAAGCAGATAAAAGCCCAAACAAAAAGGCCCTTAAGGGAGTGATACCTGTACTTTTATGACATGTAATTCCTCTGGAGAAATCTTCCTTCTCAGATTCTTGCATGCATGTGTATTCATAGCTTAAAATTTCTGTTTTGTTTTAATCCAATTAGTTGCTGTCTTCATTTGTGTCATGCACACATTCATGTAGTACTGTCTGTTACTGCCTGTGATTGTGGGCTGCCACTGCAAGTGTAGGTTAGTTTGCAAGTGGGTCTTGCCAATGGGTTTCACTGTCCGAAATCAAATATCTCATATTACTTTTTGTAGGGTCAAGATTGTTTTATCTGCAAAAAAGGAGGTCATATGGCGAAAGATTGCCCTGACAAGCACATGAGGAATACTCAGCAATCCACCACATTGTGTTTGCGATGTGGAGAAACAGGCCATGATATGTTCGGATGTTCCAATGATTATCCAACGGATGATGTTAAGGTGTGTTCTTTTTTGCCTTTGTTCTCCAAATTTTCATTTGCTGTCACAATTGAATGTTTGTTTTTTGGGTTGCTCGCCTGTTTGTACGTCTGGACATTCGGTTTTAACTGAAAATTCAGTTCAGTTTTTCGTTTTTTCTGTAATTTGGGTAATAAGAAATGGCAACCGGAATTTTATCGGTTTCTTAGTTAACCAATAGTTTGGTTAATCAATATTTCGGTTGGGTGTTCGGTTTTAACCGATGTGACCGAACATGACAGACTGACAGAGAATAAAATGCCTGGTCAGTACGATGAAATGCAATGCAGGTAACTTGGCCACTAGCTGAGTCGCCGTGGCCAAAAGCACCTCCATAGCTAAAGAGTGACCATAGCGCGCACACACCACTGACTTGTTCCAGAATCATACGTCCATGTATTGTTCAGGTATTAGATCGCTCAATATGAAAGCGTGTGTAGAAAAAAAATATTCGTAATGTGTACGTGTACAGGTTGCCAGGACATGCGGTATATGAGATGCATGCATGGGGCTGGCATATTGGGCTTTAGCCTTTTGGCCTGAGAAACTGGTACGACCAAATGACAATGAGCTCCTGGACTGCAGGTTTCTGCTCGCTTTCCTCTGTATCTCGGTTATTTCGGGTTTTCGGTTAACCAAGGTACAAAACCGAATTTGCCAATTTAAATTCGGTTTATTACATTTATGCAAGGAAATTAGTATCGGTTATTTTGGTTTCGGAGAATTCGGTTTTGGTTCCGTCTTTTTTTTTTTGCCCACCCCTACCTGCTGGTAAGCACAAAGAAACAAAGTGCTCCTTTTGGTTTTCTGGATAAGGTTATGAAAGCCTGAAAGGTACTCTTTCCCAGAACCTTTTTTTTCTAGAGAAAAATACCTATAGATGAATTGTGCCTTGAGCTGGTTGATTATGTTGGTAGGATAATTTTTTTGATCTAGTTTCTGTGCGAGTGCGACTCATATATTATTGTAGGTTTGATTGGTCACATCATTTTTATGTTAGGCATTTCCTACCATTCTATGCCAATCGAGAACCTTAATTTGCACATAGTATTTTCACTTAATAACATGCAGTACGAGACAAATCATTCTCTATGTGGTTGAACAGTTCTACTTCAAGCTGCAACTTTTACAATTGCAAAGGTGCTTTGTCCCTCACTATCCATCTTGTTGGACTATGCAGGAAATAAAATGCTATGTGTGTAAGCAGAATGGTCACCTGTGCTGTACTGACTTCTCTGATAGTCCTGCAAAAGAAGTTACTTGTTATAATTGTGCCCAATCTGGTCATAGTGGTTTGGTAAGTTTCAATCTTTGTATCATCCTATGTTTCTGTCTTGCTCCTCATGCCAGCTGATCAGCAACCACCATTTGGTCACAGGGATGTGCCAAACAACGCAGGGAAACAAGTGTGGCAACAACCCCAACCCTATGCTACAAGTGTGGTGAAGAAGGTCACTTCGCACGGGGCTGCACAAACAGTGCTAAGGTTGTTATAAGCATCTCAGAATGTTCTCTTCTGATAAGAACGGTTCGGGTATTTATCTTGTGTACACTATGTTATTTTTGCAGTCTGGTCGGTTTAAAGGCGAGTTGTCAACGCATAGTCGTAGAAAGGACAGATGGAAAAATGATTCTGGCCATAGATCAGCTCCCCATGACACTCATAAAAGAAAAAGGCCCCTATTGGAGGATAGAAGGAACACGCCTCGCGGTAAATCCAGAGTTAGGGGTGGTTGGATTCCTGAGGACCATGATGATGTGTCATATAAGAAGTACAAATCCAATGGGCGGGCTTCTCCATCATCAACTCCAAAGAAGCCATACAGTTATCACCAACAGTTCTATGGTGATGACTATTCAACTCCTCAGCCTTCAAGATGGCAAGGTCAAAGTTACTCATCACATAGCTCAAAATATTCACCAAATGCAAGAAACAGTAGCTCAAGATTTTCCAACAATACCCATGTTCGTTTTGAGAAAAGTTAGATTGAAGTGTACTTTTGGTTTTGTTGTTCCTTTGACAGTAGATCTCATGGGAATGAAGTCTGCCTGTAAGACTATTTCCCTCAAAAGAGTTATTCCTGTATCTTCAGAATTGTATGTGATGTGTCCTGATCAGAGCATGCTGTGTTATACTATCTGACTTGAATGCCTGCTACCGGAAACAAGAACATGTCACTCTAAAGCGCTAAGTATCAACTTTCCAGTTTTCACTAAAACCAGAGCACATGCTCATCTTTTGACCATTGAATTGTTCCTAGGGAAATTTGTACTAGTACAATGGGAGTTCTGAAAGACTATAAACAAAGTAAGATAGTGAATTGTTCTCCTGCACTGTATTTGATCATATTTGCTTTGTCCTTCGAAATTGCTACGCAGGTATTCTGAAAGCAATTAGAGGATGATGTATTTTGTGGGTTGAAACTTCGAAAGGACCGGTGTCTTTCGCGACAGCGTCTGTTTTCCAATTCAGGAAATCAAAAATCCTGCTGGAGCCTGCCTGCCCTCTGTGTGTCCTTGATAGGACCGACTCTATATTTTGTGGGTCTCTAGGCGAAATTGACTTTGTGGACTCTAAGGCTAATATATGTATGTATATCTATACAAGCATCTTCACTTGCAAAATGTTAAAAGTTAACAACCAGCATCACATTCTTAGTCTAAGATGTACATAAACTAGCACAATCCCCGTGCGTTCGGGTTTAAAATAAACTAAAAATCTCATATTTGAGGTTTATCCTAATTTTGGTTGTATTATCATATATCATTAGAAGTACAACAATTCACGCACTGGTAAGAGAAACTCACAATTTACTTTTGAAAAACTTCTTTTTGGATTATGGATATCCAAAAACATAAAATCATCATATAGAAAATCAATTGTTGTATTGCATGGGAGAACACTAAATAAATAAAATCTTGTTCAATCGCCAAAAAGTGGCTCAACATATATTAAATCAAATTGACATATTATGAAACTAAATTTGAAAACTGGTACAATTTAGAGTCATAAATATTGCTAAGTTTTCCTACAAAATTAGTTAAACTTTACTAATTTTGACTTAAGACAAGCCTAAAAGTATACTTATTTACGGATGGGGTGTAGCTGTAGCGGTTGTGCTTGTTTTAACGTTCTGGGTTGTTGATCGAGCATACGAGCAAAGAAAAATGCTCGCATATATTGCAATCTGTTCGCTATTCGGGTCTCACGGTCTGTCCACCAATCTTGAGTTGTTCAAATAAATTAGTATTGATTAAAGCCTCTGACGAAGTGCTATACTTGGTATAGGTTATCAATGTAGAAGCATGTTTTTTTAGATAGACGGATGGCGTCGGTCTTTTTCCCAATCCAGTCGGAGCCTTCCAGTCTGAAACCGTCCACACCACACGTCCTCCTCCCCTCGAGCGTCGTCGCTCTTCTCATTTGGTCGCAAGAGCGCAGCCACAGCCGCAGCCGCAGCCCCGCTTGAACCCGTACGCTGCCAGCGCCTCTCCATCCCTGGCAAACACCAGCACCCAGCGCCCCAACCGCTCTCTTCCCCTAGCGCAGCCTCAAGCGAGTGCCACCTCCACTTCCCACACGCGCGTGAGGCTACGCGGGCCCAGCTCCTCGACCCTGAGCTCGCCCACCTCGCGTCTCCGCCCGCGCTCGACCCCGCCGGCTCCTCAGCGCCTGCCTGCTCCACCTCCTCTTGAAAATCGAACTGGTAGAAGGAGGTACATAGATTCTGAATCCATCGCAGGTCCTCTCGCCGAAGGCTGTAAAGCAGGGCAGAGAAGCTGGCACGGCGCAGAGTGAGGAGGCTAGATCTGTACAGGGTCGGCGGCTAGCTGTATGGGGAAGGAAGAGGGCGGGCGGTGGTGATGGAAGCTAGGTCGGGCAGGCGGGGAGTGAGCGGCGCGGCGGCGCGGCATCGGGGCACACGAGGCTGTAGGGGAAATCAGGGTGAGGCTGGGCGGAAGTGCGCGGGAGGATGGATGGACCTGGACAGAGGAGAGGAGCGGTGAAGGGATGGGTCCAATTGGGCGGCGGCAGAGGAGGGGTTCCGGTGGTCGGCGTCAGATTGGGCGAGAGCGGCGAATGAAGCACGTACGAGCGGAGCGGGCGACGCGATACCTCGAAGATTAATACCACCTCGACTAACTGTCGTGATGTTCCTAGCGCGGGCGGACGTTCGGCAGACGGAAACGTATTTTTGTTGCACGGAAACGTATTTGACGAACGCCCTCAATTTTTTTAATAGTATAGATAGATTATCATTAAACACTTAAAAAATGTTATATTACAATGAAAAGACAAAGAGTAGCAAAATATATAACAGATAGTATTCCCTACTAGTTTGGTTACCTCGACAATTATTAAACCACCTCCTTGTGATCCAATGAGTTGTTTATCATGGTTTTCTTTTATGCCTTTTTGCAACAACGAACTTATGCTTGAGCATTATAACACCTAAAATTGTGAAATAAATAAATTATACATGAAGCTAGAACCCTAGTCAAACATGTAACATGCTTGATGCTTTCGTGATTGGGTAAAAATTCTAGGGGATGAGGATCATTGGTTCAATGACTGAACACGTACCTAGGTACCAGGGTCAGGGTCGGAGGGACGAGCAGGGTCGTGAGGGAGATCTAGAGAAAAATTGAGGCCTGAGGGACAGGAACGAGTAGAGCGAGGTGCCGATGCAAGGTTGCAGACTCGCAAGGATGCAGACAAAGATCCGAAGATGCAGATCAACTGCAGACCAATATATCACCCCGATAGGTCTATATGTTCTCTCTCAAATTTTTTCTAGCCCAAAATAATAAAATATGTACAACTGTATAGGCTAGAGGATGGGCCTCTCCCAGTTGTGGGCCCTAGGCAGTCGCACAGGATCGTCTATGTTTAGATCCGGCAGGACTCCTTGATCAGTTCGTGCATCCCTTTTTGTAGGATCAGTTCCATGATTACCATGAAAGCTAGGAAAAAACTAGAATCTCACAAGAGCGAGCTAACTGACGTGCCACACTAGAAATATGACACATGATGAGAAGGACGAAGGAGAGGGAGAGCTGAGCCGGTTATCAATTGCAGGGGAGCGGGAGAGCCAGGCTCTGCTTCGTCTCATGGCTAGCAGCATGTCCTGCATTTTGGCCCTTCTGGTTCTTTTTTTTAACCATGCATAAGGACTGCATGTCATATATTAAGAACGAGAAGATACCCGCGCATTGCGGCGGGATTTCTAATGAACGATATTTTCAATCCTATGGTTAAAGTCTCAAGATTTCATCTATTGCTTTATAAGGCGTTTTGGCAAACTTAATTAGCTTCCTATAACGTGTTATAGAAGGGTGCATAGGGAGTAATTTATCGTATGGTCACACAATAAAGCGAAAGACACATGAAGGCTCCGTTATTAGAGAGGTACTATTGTCATCTTTGTTTACTCAGTATATGTCGATGGGATACCAAAATAACAACTGTACCTTCTGCAAGAATCTACATTAGTATGCTCGGTTAGCCTTGAGATATATATAGGAAAAATAGTTCTTACTCCTGGGTGTAACTACACTCATGTCTTATATACTACTTTACAGAAGTATTTGTAGTACTTTTATCTATTTGAGTATGTTCATATACTATATCTAAGATACTTACAAGCAAGTTAGGTGAAAAAATTGCAAGTGCACCCATAGTTTGCACTATATATGTAAAATACCGTCATATTTATACGTACAAAAGGAGTATGTGAATAAAAATTACATACTACCAAAAAATAGTATATATACTGCCCAAATATTATTATATACTTTATACTACGCGTACATACCTTCTGGTATGGTAGATACTGTCTATATAGTGTGAAACACGTGTAGGTGTAACTACACCCGGGTGTAGTGTGAATATGTCATATAGAAGTTATATTGGAATGAGAAGATACAATGCAACAGGAAGGACCATGGACAATAGAAACTGCAATCTTGCGAAAAATTCTACTGAAATTTTTAGAAACAAACATGGTCATATTTACCTTCATTAAGGAAATCAGCATATGCTATGAATCACCTGCTGTAAATTCAGATACTGTACGTGTGAAAAACTGTTGCCTGATTGAAACCTATAAATAATTCATTGAAACTATCAGTTAGACAATTATCTAGGTGGCCCAAACAACAGCAAGAAAAATTAAATATGAGAGAGGAATGAGTAAACAGTGGCTGTGAGAATTGTAAAACATGGTAGAGTAGTCTGAAAGTGAAAAACTGTCATTTACCTAATGTTGAGAAAATAGCAAACGAAGTATATTTGATTCTGAGCCATCAGTCCATCACAACAGGCTGCATGAGGGGAGATGAATCTCATTTGTTAGGCGTTGAATCACCACACAATTAGTACATGTAAAAACACGTCAAACTGGATGAAATAAAGGAAGCTAAATTTGTTTTTTTTAAACAAGGCAAAAGACTTGCCATTTTCATTGATAGAGAAGAAGTCTTAAGAGTGTTACAAACCAAATAATCTAGCCCAAAAAAGGCTAGAGCAAGACAAAGTCTACTCTCGCAGTATTACATTACTTATCACTTTAGCTCCGGCTTTGGCCCAAAGAGCCGCCTCTTCTCTAATTCTTGTGACCACCATTGGGACGGTGGAGTAATGGTTTCAGAAAACACGTGCGTTTCTCTCCTTCCAAACTTCCCACAAAATAAGCATGGCAAGAGAAGCCATCACCTTCCAAGATTGCCCTCTCTTATTGACATGGTCGGACCACCATTCTTGAACGGTTGCTGCATCGTCCCACTCGGCCAGGTTGACGTCAAGGAGGCTAAGCCAGTCTTTTACGCTTGTCCAAATCTTTTGGTGAAGAGACACTTGAAGAAAAGGTGGGGAGCGGATTCATGCTCTTGATTGCACAGCTTGCAAATGCCACAATTTTGCCACCCATGCTTTTGCAATCTATCCGCCGTCCAAACTCATTTTGGATGATAAGCCAAGATTTTTTTTTTACTTTTTGGGGTTGCCCATGGTTTCCAAACCATCTTTGGCATGGGAGAGGTGTTGATGCCTTCAAATTGCATTTTGTATGTGGAGGAAGAAGAGTATTGTCCACTATTATTTGGCTTCCAAATGATGGAATCGGGGGTACCAATGTTGAGGGTGGTGTTGGCAATGTCCTCCCACAGTTTTGCAAATTGCTCAATATGCTCCACGGTTAGGCCTCCTTGCATATTTATTTGGGAGACCCAAAAGTTTTGATCTAACCCCTTTTGCACAGTGAACCTTTTCTTGTGGCAAATATCAAACACCAAGGGGGGTATATCACACACACGACATCCATCAATCCAAGGTGAGTCCCAAAAGGAGGCCTTCCTACCATCACCAATAGTAACCTTTGTGGCCAAAGCGAAGAGCTCAAGGTCTTGGGAGTTGCAAGGGTTCCCAAGCCCAATCCATGGCTTGGAATCATCCGTCCATTCCAACCAAAGCCATCTAAGACGAAGAGCCGCTGCGAATTTCTTGAGGTTAAGGATTCCAAGCCCTCCTTTGTCTTTCGGTCTACACACCAAGTCCCAATTGACTTTGCACTTGCCCCCGATAACCTTGTCACTAGCCGCCTAAAGGAAAGCCCGCCGGATACTATCAGTCTTGAGCAAAACCTCCAAAGGAATCTCAAGAACGGTGATGAAGTAGATGACAACGCTAGTGATAACCGACTTCACAAGAATGGCCCTCCCCGCCATAGAAGCATTCTTTCCAATCCAAGGGACAAGCTTCCCCGCCACTTTACCTTCGAGATATTGCATGTGTATTCTCTTGAGCCTTGTGAGCGAGAGAGGAAGACCAAGGTATCTCATAGGGAAGGAGGTGAGCCTAGCCGGGAAAGGTTGAAGCACATCCTCAAGGTCAACATCGCCACATTTGATGGGCGCCACTTGACTCTTCAAACAATTTGTAGCAAGCCCGGTTACACCTCCAAAATGCTCTAAAGTGGTTGACAAGAACCTTATATCTTCTTTGATAGGAGCCACGAAGATTGCCGCATCATCGGCATAAAGGGAGGTTCGAATGGTTGGGCCTCTCCCTCGAAGTTGTTGTAGGTGCCCTTGAGTAGTGGCCTTGCAAAGGATGTGGTGGAGAGGGTCAATAGCAAGCACGAAAAGGAGGGGAGAGAGAGGGTCTCCTTACCTCAACCCTCTCCCATACTTGATTGGATCACTGGTTGTCCCATTGAGAATCACCCTTGAGGTGGCCGAGGATAGAAGCGCGAAAATCCAATTCCGAAATTTTCTTGGGAAACCAAGGTGCTCAAGAAAATCCATGAGGTAGTCCCAACGAACGGAGTCAAAAGCCTTCTTGATATCAAGCTTGAAGAGAAGGGTTGGGGTCTTTGTCCTATGGAACTTTCTTGCCAAGTTACGCACGTAGAGGAAGTTGTCATGAATACTCCTCTTTTTAATGAAGGCACTTTGGGCGTTGGAAACAAGCTTGTCCATATGTGGGGCAAGTCTAGTAGCAAGCATTTTGGCAATGATCTTGGCAATAGCATGAATGAGGCTAATAGGCCTAAAGTCAATGATATCCTCGGCGCCATCCTTCTTTGGTATGAGAGCAATGTTGGCAGAGTTTAACCAATAGAAGTTATTGTTGCGGAGGTCGGAGAAGTTGTTGATGATGGCCATGAGATCGGCCTTGATGATGTCCCAACATGATTTGAAGAAGGCCCCGGTGGAACCATCTGGGCCCGGAGCCTTGCCGCTATGGGAGCCTTTGATAGCCGCTTTGACTTCATCCTCGGTGAAATGAGCAACCATGTTGGAGAGGTCGCAAAGGGGCGTCAGTATATTAGCCCAATTAAAGTCCTTGGTTCTTGGTGGCCCTTTTTTGATGATTTTCTTAAAGTGCGAGTGGATTATTTCCTTCTTTTGTCCATGGTCGGTCACCCATCCATTCCCATGTTTGAGGCGCAAGATTAGATTTTTCCTCCTCCTCCCGTTAATGCGAAGATGGAAATATCTTGTGTTTGCGTCACCTTCCTTTAGGTTCTTGACTCTAGAAGTTTGCCGTTTTCTAGACCCCTCAAGCACGGCAAGCCCAAGAACCCTCCTTTTTAGTCTTGTCCTAAGGTCCCTCTCATGAACACTTAAGGCTCTGGATTCTTGAGCAACGCCGAGTCGAAGGATAATCTCAAGGGCCATGTGGAATTGAACCTTCGCACTCGAGAAAAGTGATTTGCTCCAAGCGCGAAGCTTCTTGGCTGTTCTTGTGAGCTTGTGAAAGAGCTTTTGACATGGCTCAACGTGGTTATTGCTCGCACCCCAAGCCTCTTGCACCACCTCCTTGAACCCAGGCATCTTAATCCAAAAAAATTCAAACCGAAAAACTTTAGGCCTTTTCGGCCCACTCTCACTAGCAAGGAGGAGCGGGCAGTGATCAGAAAGGGCGGAGGAGAGGGCGTGAAGAATATGAGTACCAAAAGTAACATCCCACTCCGCATTACAAAAGAAGCTGTCAAGTTTGCTAAGGGTTGGGTCTTGTTGCTCGTTGCTCCAAGTAAACCTCCTATTTTGCAAGTGAATTTCCTTGAGCTCACATGTGTTGAGGGCGTTACGGAAGCGAGTTATGCGGCTGCGGTTGCTATTGTTTCGGTTCTTGTCACAAGCCCGATAAATTTGATTGAAATCGCCGGTGACCAACCATCTATAGCCCGCAGGAGGCTTTGCCACGACAAGTTCGTCAAAAAACTCATCCTTTAGGTTTCCTCTTGTAGGACCGTAGACCGATGTGAGCCTGAATTCAATAAGGGAACCAATATCTTTGACAGTGGCCGAGAGAGAGAAGGTATGAACCAAAATATCAGAAACTTGGACCACACTTTCGTCCCAAAGGAGAAGGATGCCGCCCTTAGTTCCCACCGCAGGTCTCTGTGCAAAACCTCTCAGTCTTTGTCCTCCAAGATGTGCAGCCAGAACCTGATCAACAACTTCAAGTTTGGTTTCCTATAGACAAACCAAATGGCAAGTATTTGAAGCCACAATCTCGCTTACAACGTCACGTCTACCTAGGTCGTTTAAGCCTCTAACATTCCAGTTCAGGAAATTAATCGTCATCTCATTGTCATGCATTGATAACCAACATTACATCAAAGACTAGAGAACCCAGGACAAGAAGGCCTCATGAGGGCCAGGGGAATCAGCTGCCAACAGCTGCAAACAGGCGTACCTAACACAGACTCAATCATAGGCAAGTTGTGCAACATTTGGAAACATAAGAACGTCAACTAGGAAGGTGCGGCTCTGATCAGGCCTCCTCCTCTGGCGCCGGCTGCGCCTATAGCTCCACTGCTCCAGCTCCTCCATGCTACACCAGGGCTTCCTCAACTGCCGAAGCAAAGTCACAATCCATCTTGAACAGGGCCCTAAGGGCAGAAATCTCAATGTCAGGTAGCTGGCCATTGAACATGGCCACAAACTTGGCAATAGCAGCCTCAGTGATTGGCTCCCCATCACTGACAATGCCAAGCCTGTGGCAGAGCACCTTTTGCGCGAGCTTGGCAATCGGCATGCTAAATTTGCACATAAAAATACATAAGGAGGTGACAATTTGCTGGCAAGAATGACACAGATGCTCACTGGAGATTCCTTATAAAATATGTGCGATCAAGGCTTGGAGGCGACAGACTCCTGCGATTTAAGAGTGAATTAGAAGGATACATGGATGCAGGGAAGAGGAACGTGGCACCTGGTATGAGAGACACCGAGTGGAGCCTGGTTGACCCAGGAGGTTGTCGACGGGTGCACGCAGTGCAGGAGCGCGATGCTTTGATGAGTCCACAACGAGAATTATGGATGAGCAATTCACCGATGCAAATTCCAGTTGAAGAATTTTGTAGCTCGTCAGATGGCGTCTCTAGGAACATGAATACCCGTCCATTGCCTGGCATGCATAGGAAAAGGAACTGTAGCTATAAGAAGGGCAAAGGCGGAGGGAGGCGAAGGGGAACCGCTGGTGCAAGAAAATTCGATCACATATATAATTGTTGATGAAAACAGTTACTACCTGCGCCAGCTCATGTGCCTCCATTGAGCAGCTAGCTATTTCTTACGGAAATCACGGGGAAGAGGAAGGGGAGCCTTGTTGGTTGTTGTACATATTGGTCTTGCGGAGGAAACGCTACAAATTGGACTTATTTTTGCGGTTGGAAGAGAAACAGTGGGATCTGTTTGCACGTTGAGAAATGGGGACAGAAAAAGTGGACGGTCAGAGTATTAGTATCGGACGGCTGTGAATAGTCGATGATGTGGATAGTGTGCATGTGTAGATAGACAAACTTAAATGACTCTTAGTAGGGACTACTTTATAAGAAGATATAGATGAGAAAAGATCAAGATAGGTTAAAGTTAAAAACGATTGAGCGGAGCGACCAAAACAAACAAGTACAACTGAAATCTAAACAAACTGCAAAGTTTAAACCGAAGCTCAAGACCAGGACTGCCAACGACCTACAAGAGCAAAAGACTTCACAAACTCACTACCCGATTAGTGTAGGAGGAAGTTGATCGCCGCTAGCCAAGGCCCATAGTTTAGCTTAACTCTTAATATGTTCTATGATCTGTTGTATAGCAGTGTAAACCTTTTCAAACTAGTAATTGGCACGTGCTATGCACGTATGCAATGTATGAAATATGATTAGTAAACGGTTGGATTGCTAATTTGTCTACTAAGATTTTCTAGAGGAAAGGAACTTCGTTATTCTGGTTATTCTTCTATCGATAGGAGCCCCTGTATCTTAACGTGTTTCAAAACTATCTGACATGATTTTAAGCCTTACATTATACTCCCTCCATCTCAAAATAAGTGACTTGCATTTTTCTAAATTCGGATGTATCTTATACTAAAACAAGTATATATATATAGAAATCTAGACAAAACCAAGTCACTTATTTTGGGACGGAGGAGTATATAACTATTTATACATGTTGAGGAAAAGTATACGTGCAAGCTAGTAAATAGAGTGAACCGCAAACACATCTTTAAGTTGATGGTCATCCAACACAACAATTTTTTGCTGTAAGGATTGAATTCTAATTTAGGAGCTTGATTAGAGTTCACATGTACATTATATTTTTACTTTGGATTAATAAATCATCTTTGAAATGACTTAGTTTTAATCTGAATTACAGAGTCCTTGCACAATTCCAGGAGGACGTTATAACTACTGTACATAATCGACGACATAAAAAATCCTTAATAAATATGATTATGTCATGAGCTAAAAATATATGACTTCAAAAGTACAAAGCCAGGATATATTGTTTCAAATGTTTGCAAATCTTTTGTGTATGACTTCAACAGCCCAAAGATTCAGCTTGAGTTGTCTACCACCGTGCATCAACCAGCCATAACAGAAGCTGGCTTGACAAAAACACAAACTGGCATGCAAGAATAAGAAACCGTATCAATAAATCACATCCAGCGCCATTGCTTCAAAATTGATGTGTTATTGTGGGAGAGTGCGAAACGGGATTGGCGATTGGTGAAAAACCATCAGTGAAGCATGCAGATTCAAGAAAAAAGATCGGTCAAAAAGGGTACCCACGAAGACTTCCTCCTATCTGGCGCACATGGTGCTGCAAGGCCGTCAGACCGCCTTCGATCAGAGTGGGGCAGCAGGGTGGAGGATGCTTGGGGATGGGGATGGGCTCGAGCAGGTTCTGCAGCGAGACGACGGCCGCAGCCTTTGCCGGAAGCCAGCGTTTCCAGAGCGCGGAGTGAGGAGGACTGGAGGAGCGCGGAGATGTTTCAGTAGAAGATGAGTCCTGGTTTTGAGCTGCCGGCAGTGGCGGAGCCAGGATTCAGACATGGGGGGCGAAAAGTCGACGACCATCAAAGAGAATAAACATCACAATATACATGAATTAATAAACTAATCAACTGATTTATATACTAATGAACCAGGTCAAGTAACTAAGAATCTAAGATTTTAATTCCTCAAAATTCAACACAGTTCTAATATAGAACAAACTATAGAGCAGTCAGCAGATACATCATACGTACGTGGATTCCTGGTCAGGTCAGCATCAAGTGATTCAGTTACTCCTCTGACCCATATTAGTTGATTTAGATTTGATAAAATTTAGATAAACCTACATACTAAATTATGTCTAGATTCATCCAAATCTAGACAAATCTAAGCAACTAATATGGGTCGGAGAGTAACAATATTCATTTTGTATCTAATGATTTGTATGCCCGTGGGCGCGAGATCTCTAACAATTGCTAGCAATGATTTCTTTTTCTACGTACGTATCACCGTATCGGCTAACAATTGCTAACAATGATTTTCTCTAACTACAGGCAGTCCATCTGGGTTGTATGCCCGCGGCCGCGAGATCGAGAAGAAACAAACTTACATGGCGAGTCGGCAAACACAGAACGGCGGGCGGCGGCGGTGGCAGGTGCCGAGCGCCCTAGCAGCCAGATGCCCAGATGGGAAGAGGAGTCACGGAGATGTCGAAGACAAAAACGTAGGCGTAAACTTCGCTGCTGCTCCGATCAGATTGATCAGATGGAGTCTGTCTCCATATTTCACGATGGCTAAGCCTGGTACGTGGGCTTTTGTGTCTTGGTCATTGGGCTTAGTTAATTCTGCGTGCTGATTATTAAAATGGGCTAATTAAGTGATGCATACAGTACATCATATATACGTATATGCCTAGTACTACCTACTGAAAAAAGTTGGGGGGGCGATCGGTTGGGGGTGCGACCGCTAGCTCTGTCTCCGCCCTGCATAGGCACTGGACCGCATATGGCCACCGATGTTCAAGAAGCTCCATCGCAGAAGCTTTCGCCCGGCGCCCATTGTGGCACCGCCGGCAGGTTGCACATGTTGCTGCCTTCCGTGCTCGGGCGTCTGTACTTCGCCAGTTCATATCATGGACGAGGTTCGGGTTGGTGTAGGACACCGCCTGCCCGCCATGGACGAGCTGTCCGAGCCGGATCGGAGGCGAAACGAAGGCGGCGACAGCTTGTTCTGCGGGAGCCGCCGCCTGGGACGTCGCGCATGAGCCACCTGGTCCAAGAACGCGGCATGTCTTGCAAGTAAGCGCGGCTGATGGAGGCTGTAGTTGTTGTAGCAGAACTTGGTGTTGATAGAGGTACACCGCGGCAGATGATTGCTTCTTCTATTTGCAGCCGCTCCTCCGTGCTACCGAGGCATGGAGCCAGGATTGAACATGGAAGTAAAAGTCGGACCATCAAAGAGAATAAACATCACAATATACATGAATTAATAAACTAATCAACTGATTTATATACTAATGAACCAGGTCAAGTAACTAAGAATCTAAGATTTTAATTCCTCAAAATTCAACACAGTTCTAATATAGAACAAACTATAGAGCAGTCAGCAGATACATCATACGTACGTGGATTCCTGGTCAGGTCAGCATCAAGTGATTCAGTTACTCCTCTGACCCATATTAGTTGATTTAGATTTGACAAAATTTAGATAAACCTACATACTAAATTATGTCTAGATTCATCCAAATCTAGACAAATCTAAGTCAACTAATATGGGCCGGAGAGTAACAATATTCATTTTGTATCTAATGATTTGTATGCCCGTGGGCGCGAGATCTCTAACAATTGCTAGCAATGATTTCTTTTTCTACGTACGTATCACCGTATCGGCTAACAATTGCTAACAATGATTTTCTCTAACTACAGGCAGTCCATCTGGGTTGTATGCCCGCGGCCGCGAGATCGAGAAGAAACAAACTTACATGGCGAGTCGGCAAACACAGAACGGCGGGCGGCGGCGGTGGCAGGTGCCGAGCGCCCTAGCAGCCAGATGCCCAGATGGAAAGAGGAGTCACGGAGATGTCGAAGACAAAAACGTAGGCGTAAACTTCGCTGCTGCTCCGATCAGATTGATCAGATGGAGTCTGTCTCCATATTTCACGATGGCTAAGCCTGGTATGTGGGCTTTTGTGTCTTGGTCATTGGGCTTAGTTAATTCTGCGTACTGATTATTAAAATGGGCTAATTAAGTGATGCATACAGTACATCATATATACGTATATGCCTAGTACTACCTACTGAAAAAAGTTGGGGGCGATCGGTTGGGGGTCGACCTGCTAGCCCCCCTGTCTCCGCCCCTGGCCGCCGGCTGTATGCTGGGCTGTTAGTAGCGGAGGGTGACGCGACGACCTGACAAAAAAGAGGTCGAGGCGAATGGTTTGCGGGAGTTCAACCGAGAAGCATCCAGAAGGGCCTCGATTCAGCAACGAACAACCTTAGCCGTAGATGGGCAGACGCATGTAAATCAACGGCAGATTTTTATTGGATTCACTCCTACCTGGTTCGTTGGATTTATTGGATCAACGGCCAGTGTCACTTAGAGCAAGTACAATAAAGTCCACTCAGCAGACTATAAGACTTAAAATAGTATATTTGTGCTTAGTTGGATGAGAGAGAAGAGGAGAGAGAAGAGGAGTGTGTGCTTAGTTAAGAGCCAGCTGCAGCACGTGCTCCTAGGCACTATGTGAGAGTGAAAAATGGACCATACATTAATAAATTAGTATATTTTGATCTCTTACTATTGTACATGTTGGCTATTAGATTGACTCTAGATGACATGGACATGGCTTATAGCCAACAGATGACTATACTATTGCCCTTGCTCTTATAGCGATGTTTTGGCGGAAACACTATAGACGATGGTAAATCTCTGGTTCAAAACTCGTGTACTACAATAATACTCCCTCCATTCCAAGGCTTAGGCATATAACTGTTTTTAAAAGTCAAGCCATATAAAGTTTGACCAAACTTTTAGAAAAAACTATTAAAAACTATTATATTATATAGGTACCATGTGAAAATATATTTCATAATGTATGAAAGGATATGAATTACGTAGTGTAAATATTAATATTTTTTTCTAAAAATTTAATCAAATTTTAATTAATTTAACTTTAAAAAAAATTATATGCCTTAAGTCTTGAAATGGAGGTACCAGTAGAGATAGGAAAACGCTTCGGTCCGGCGGAGGCTCGCGTCCTCCGCCTCGTCTGCATGACGCGTGTCCTGTGGAGCCCACCAGCGAAACGTGCATCCCTCGTTCCTATCCCTATCCTCTCGTCTCTGGAGAGATCGAGCGTTGCTCCTCACCTCCCCTCCCTCCCTCACCATGAGTCGCCTGGTCCAGAGGCTAGGCCACCCTCTACTCCGGTGGCAGCAGCCCCCTCCTCCCCTCCCTCTCCCTTCCACCCTCCCTCCATGGCTCGAATACTCGCTGCAGCGGGGTGGAGGTACTGTGACGCGGCGCGAGCGGATGGAACGGAGGTGGCTTGACGCGGTGGGGCAGGACGCGGGGCGACGGAGCCTTGCTCAGGTGCGGCGGCGGGCGGAGCCGGAGCTTTCACGATGTTTTGGTTCTGGCCTGACCAATTGGACTTGGCTCCACGCTGCTCCCGACGCTGCTGCTGTCGCCCACACCCCTCCACGGTGGACAGGTTGGCCATCATTGACTGACGCCCACCACCGACGACCCTGCGGATGTGGCAATGTGCTCGCTTCGACCCGCTGCTTGCCGGTCGCCGGCGAGCCCAAAGTTTGGATGTTGGGCAGGTTGGGGCGGCGACGGGTGATTTTGCATAGTAGGAATAAATTTTCCACTACAAACCTTATGTGATTTTGCATCGTAGGAATAAAGTTTCAGCTACAAACTTACGGGATTTTTCATCCTAGGAAGAAATTTTCTGTTATACCCGTTTTCTGGATTTTTGCATCGTAGGAATAAATTTCATACTACAAACGTTACATGATATTTGCATCACATGAAGAAATTTTTAGTACCACCTTTATGTGATTTACTATCATACGAATCATCGGGAACATAAACGGTTTTTTTTTTGCTATGATGCTACGATATCACAAACGTGTTGCTACAATTGTTTTGTGGTTTTGCTCTAATAGTATAATTTTTTCTATGATGTCTCCTCTCCGGCGAAGTTAGATTTGCTACAATAACACAATTTTGTTTTACTCCTCTCATTATGTGAATTTGCATCATTAAAAAAACTTTTTTCTACTGTGTCTCCGGCGAGGTGGTTGATTTTACTACAATAGCATAAATCTTTTGCACAATTGTTTTCTACGTACATTATGTGAATTTGTATCCTTAGAAGAAATGTTTTGCTACGTGGTCTTAGACGAGTTCTTCGGCGAATTTGGTTTTTGCTGGAATAGTATTTTCTTTTTGGTACGAGGTGTCTAGCGAGATCCCAGGCAAGTTTGCCTGCGAGGTCTGTCTTTTTTTTTTGAATTTGTTTTGCTATATGCAGCAAATATAGTATGTTTTTATGCTACAGTGCAATAAAAGCTAGAATTGGGAGATTGAGCTGGATACGTGTCAGCACCCCAAGCCAAATGTTGAAAAGCTGGCGTCCTCCGAGACGCTCAGTCCTTACCTTTCAAATAGGGTTAATTGGTTTTATGTCACTCTTCAATTCACAAGTTGCACATATGTCATTACAAAAACACAACTTGTTGCCACCCACCCTGATCCCTGACTCCCACCCACCCTCGAGGCGGCGCCGCCCCCGCTTCCAGGGTGCCCCTCCTCGCCCGCTCCAGGCCTCCACTGCTCTCGCTGGCCGCCGTCGCCAAGGCGTCGGGCAAAACCCTTGCGGAGGTTTCCTCCCGCCGAATTTGGTAGAGTGGCGGCTCCTCCTCTCCATCTCCAACAGCGGTGGTGTGGGTGGCGGCGACTAGGATGTCCACGGTCGGCGACGGAGTTGGTAGGGGCGGCGAGGATCTGGACCAGATCTGGGTCCGTTGGACCTAGATTGGCCATGGAATCTGCACAGCTGCTATTGCCCATCGACGATGTGGATGGACTCACAGCTACTTGCATGATGAAGGTGTCTGGCGTGACTCCGGGCATGGTGGCGGCGGTCGTCTTCTTCGCCGGAGATGGTCAGCCAGTTTGTGGCTGGGTATGGTGCATACCACATGTCAGCCCTGCCAGCGAGTTGGGGCAGCGTGGTTGCCGGTAAAAACCGGGATGCGACACCGGTCAAGGCGGGCGATGGCGGTGCTCTCGCGTCGTAACCTTGTTGAGGGTATTGTCCTACAATTATCGTCTACCCACTCGTTTCGCTCCGGGAGAAACCCTAAGATCTTTGGATCGGACAATGGCGGCGTTGCGGTGTCGCGATCCCTCTTGGGGGCATTGTTTGTGGAGCCGCGCCAGAGGGCAGAGGTGGGAGGTGGAGCGGCTTCATATTGCAAGGAGTCTTCGGCGGAGATGTCAAGTCATGCCTGGCCGCCAGGTGCTACGCTATGGCATGCCTGGTTTGGTAGGTGCTACGCACGACAGATCTTTCGGGGGGTTTCTAGCTGCGTCGGTTGACGGGACTCGACGACATGGTGACATGGGGTCTCGGCGGCCGCCGCGCGTGTATCTGATGGACGCGTGCAGGGTGGTGGCGCTGTTTGGCGTCTTGGTGGCGTTGACGGCAGGCCTGATAAGGGAATTATTTTGATCCTTCTGAAGATGGGTTGGCGGAAGATGGCGGCAGGAGAAAATTGAGCGTGCATGATGGTGTGCGTTACGGACCAGCTGGACCGGTTTGTGCTCCTGACCCACCGTGGGGCGGCTTTATGACCTCCGGTATGTTGATGATGTGCGTTGGTGTGCGGTTAGAGTGTTCTGACATGGCCACCCATTTCATCAAGTTGGTTTAGAGAGGTGGCTTCAATTGATCTTTGTATTCTCTTTGTAAGGTTTCATTGAATAGTAAATAAAGCTGGCTGTGTGCATCTTTTTAATGTAGAGGCCGGGGTAATACCTCCATTTTGAAAAAAACACAACTTGTGAATATGCCACTCTAACTTTCCAATACCTCCTCATATGCCATTTTCTTCAATAAAAGAGGAAAATGGTTCAATAAATAGGTGTTTTCAGTTGTATACTTTAGTATTGACCATAATAACCCTGTATTCAGATTTCGGTGGCCTTTTTGGGTGTTTGGGGTGCCAAAAAAATCAAAATTTTCAAATTTTGGCAAAATTTTGAACTTCTCAGAAAATATGAAAAATTAACACTAAAACAAGTGTACTGTTCTATATTGAGCCATTTCTGGGAAGATCTGCATCGATAAATTAACATTTTCTGTTCTGTCCAGAAATTTATCAAATTTTGGCCGAAAATTCAAACTTCTCGGAAAAATCTGAAATTTTTACAGAATATCAAGAACACTAATATGACTGTATTGTTTTAATTTGAGCCATTTTTAGGCACATATAGTCCATTAAATAGAGGTGAGAAGTACTGTCCAGATTTTTCAACACCAAGTACAGAAATTTCAGCTATATTTCCTCACAGTTTGTCACAGATTTCCAATCAAAATTTGTGTGCGCTAGATCTGTACAAAAACTGTACGTATACGGTACAAATATTGGTGCATAGACAATATATATTGTTGTATTGAAGAAAATGACATATGATGAGGTATTGAAAAGTTAGAGTGGCATATTCATAAGTTATGTTTTTATAATGACATATGTGCAACCTATGAATTGGGGAGTGGCATAAAACCAATTAACCGTTTCAAATATGCTTTCATTTCTCCAGCCGCGGAGATTCTGATCTGCGAGAGGAGTGAGTTGAGAAAGGCCAATCCATGCAAGGACTGAACTCCAGATTATATGAACGATCGCACAAGTAATGAATAAATGTTTCGGGTCTTCATCTGCCAAATTGCAATAAACACAATGATCAATGTATGTAAGACCTCTTCATTTTAGTCTATCTGCAGTCCAGATTCTTTGGCGCACCGTGAGCCATATGGTCATCTTGCAACGAAGTGGAGCTCACGACCTCTAAATTCCAGTCGCCGAGTCGCAAGGTAAGAACGCACTAAAATATGCCTGGTAGACTGATTTAGTAGAGTAAGATCCTTTCGAATCCCACGATCAAGACCACTCATCTTTCGTATCCGGAAAAAGAGTAATACCTCTGATTTCTTCCCAAATCTTTAACACTTGACGAAAGCCTTCTATGTTCATTGGCTTCTTGTTGTCCTCTATCCAAGTACCATTGTTCAACACTTTTGCTCCGGTGCTCCACCCCAGACAAAACTTTGGAGGCGACAAACACATCAATGATCGGGATCTTCCAATGCCTCTTCGTAAGTAGGGGCATGATGGTAAAATGGCCCGGGTATGTTGTATGTATAGCCCACGTACAAGTCTGTATGGCCCATGCTTGCAACCAACATACGCGTACGCGTCGTGTATATACGTTTCGATGGCACATGAGGGGTGACGTCATGTGGACCGAAAGTGCACTCGTATAAAAACTTTTTCGGCCGCATCGCCTCCCTTGCCCCACCAATTTCCCCCAAATCCAGTAAAAAGAGCAAACCCTCGACTCGCCTACTACACATCTACTCAATTCATCTCCTTCTCGGCGCCCACTCGACAATTGCACTGGTGATGGAGAGAGGAAGCGGTGTCGCCGATGCAGCTGCTTTTGCCATGGTCAATTCCCTAGATGCGGTGGAGGAGGGTGTCATTTCTGACAGTGGTGCAGGTGGTGGTGGGACGATGGTGGGAGGAAGCAGTGTCGCCGTTGCGGCCGGTGTTGCTGACATGGACGGAGTTGCCGAGGAGAGTCAGGCCGCGATCACTGCCGTAGATGCGGTAGAGGAGGGCGTTGGTTCCCAGGAAGGTGCGGGCGGTGGTGCGGGTGTGGTGGGTCGGTCCGTCGAGGCGGCGCTGGATCAAGAGGAGTTGGAGGTTGTGGTGTTCGTCCAGGCGGTTCTAGTGGATCTGGACATGAAGCACGCTGTCGACCAGGATCTAGCGATGAACGCCCAACAGACTGCGGTGGTGGAGGTATGTTTTTCTTTTCCGATTAATTCTTTCACTGACATTGATTGTTTAAGCCCACATACGATACCAATTTCGTCTAGGATGGGTTGGTGTTAGTTGTTATTTCAAGAATGGTTTATCATGTTTTTGTAGCTATTATTAAGGGCTTGTTTTTAGTTCGCGATGTGTTTTAGATGTTCTTAGTTGTTGGTAGTCATCTAGGTGATCCCCCGTTAGTATTTACTAAGTTGATTTCCTAATGGCATTATTATTTGAAAATTTTAGATTTCAATTGATACTAGTTTGGATTAGGGTTCTTAGTGTAGTTCTTAGTGTAGTTCTCCAATTGATACTAGTCTAGATGATCTTATAGTTGATTCTTAGTTGTAGTTAGTATTAATAGTAGTTTATTTGTTAGGATTACATGTTACTTTAGTTTACTGAATGATGTAGTGTAGTATGTCAGTTGTACTTGATAGTGAATTGTTCTAAGTTTAATTGAATTGTTACAGATGTTTCTTTAGATTACTTAGATTAGTATGGTATCTCGTTTGGATCTAATTTTATATAACTGTATTCTGGATTGTTTTACCATTGTTTATCAATTAGTTATCATGCTTAGCATGTTATATCAGATTAAGTTGTTCATGTTCTTTCAGATTTAGTTGAATAAACAAATGCTTGCTAATCTGGTTACTGATAGACAATGTTAATTAATTTTCTAATTTGGTGACTTCAGCCAGTGTTAAATTTCAGTTAGGGTTTGTTAATTTCCTAATCTGGTAACCTATAGGCACTGCTAAATTTGCATTTAGGGTTTGTTAATTTCCTAATCTAGGGACTTGATGGCATCAATGTTACTATTTTGTTACTCTTGGAAATAGCATTCCATCTTATTTAGTGATCACTAGGCTTAACATACATGGTTTTAGCTTATCAGTAGGTTGTAGTTGCAGCAGGTATGGTTTGCTCTATCTTGATCCCATCTAGTTTATTGTGAACTACACCATTTATACCATCTAGTTAATTGTGTGCAATAGTCTAACTAATAGTGTCATGTGTATACAAGTATAGCTTTTTTACGAGCTATACTTAGTGTCATGTGTATATAAGTATAGTTTTTTACAAGCTATTACTATATGTCCTCTGATTACAAGCTATCCTTATTATAGTTATGTTTGATTAATTTGTAGAATTAATAGTATATTGGCAAAGTTACATTGTTCTTTATAGCATGGATTTTCCTCAAAAACTCTAAAGATCAAATTAATTTGCAAGAATCCAAAAACATAAAACAAATGTTAAAATTATGATCATGTCTATTGATGGAGATAAAGTGTATTAGTCAGATTGGTGAAAGGAATATACCGAGAGGCAATAATAAGTGGTTATTATCTTATTCTAGGTTTATAATAGATGTTTATTTCTCATGCTATAATTGTGTTAACCGGAAACATTAATGCATGTGTGTTTAATAAACAAAGAAAAGTTTCCTACTAATGCCTCTCATTACACTAACTTGTTGATTAACATATGATCAAGGTTTCCTGATCATGAACATTGGATGTTATTAATGCCAAGGTCATGTCATTGGAGAATGATGTGATAAACATTCATCCACAGTAGGTTTAGCAATATGATCATGTCATCAAAGTTTATATTGCTATATCAATCTCACACGAAGTAACACTAATCCTTTTACCATGAGATCACGTCAATCACTAACACTGGAAGATTACTTTGATTCCATCAAACATCACACCAATTATAAAGATGTCGTTGGGTATTTAGAAAGTGTTAGTTGAGGCTCCATTCCTGGCCAGATACTTTAAAAAGAAAGAGTAGTAGTTTCCAGATCGAAGAAAAATCAACCAAGACTTCCCCCTCCTGAATGAACAGAATACTAGTATCTTTGGGCAGCAGATCCAAGACTATAGGAAACATGAACCTGTTGAAAACCAAACTATTACTTTCCTTCTTGCAATCTCACAAGGCTGAAATCAGAAACCAATTTATCAACTTCAGTCTAGGTGTCAATTCCATAGAAGAAGATCCATTCGAGTTTATTTTCGATTCATCGAGCTGTGGTGATAACCATACTCAAGCTAGGAAGGAGCCTTGGCCGCTATTACTTTTAGGCCTGCACCACTCTGGACTATTACCCATAATTAAGGAACAGGTCGAGCGGTGGCTGCTAAGCTTTTTTGCAGGCTACATGTGTTCCCTAAAGAGTATCCGAAAGAGGGGTGTACTAGCTGGAAGAATCGTGGATCAAGAGTGATATTTGTACATCTTGATAATGGAGAGATATACTCTGGGCCCTCTCAGTGATATCACATTAACATCACTTGCAAGCACGTGACTGGCTCATAAGAATGTTATATCACGGAACACGTAAAAGAGTACTTGTTGGTAACAAGATCGAACTAGGTATGGATGATACCAAATCATCGGATCTCGGACAAGTAAAATATCACGAGACAAAAGAAATTGGTTACTACGAAAAAGGTTCACGCGATCACTAGTTCATCGTTGAGTAAGTGGGAGTCATTATGGATCTCCAGATCTCGCTGATGATTATTGATCATAAAGAGTCTCGATAATGTCCACTCAGTTCACGAACCGTAGGGTGACACACTTAAGGATCATCGACGCATTTGAGTGTATATGCAATGCAGGAGAAAATACTGGACAACACAAAAACTGTTTTTGATAAACTACCAGAATAGTTTCGATGTATCAAAATATTGCAAGGGAATAAATTGTTAATATGTTCATTAGATGAAGTACTCATTAAATGAAGTGTTCATTAAATTGAGTGGCATTAAACCAAGTGAATTAAAAGTGTTTTAATGGAAAGACCTTTGGTTTTTGAGTGGAAATTTAATGGGAGAAAATGGCTCTTGATTATTTGTGAGTGGATACTCCACTAGTAACCAAGAGGGGAGAGGTGGGGGCACCATGTGTGGCGCCGGCCACCCCCTTGGTGTGCCCCCTCCTATATAAGGAGGGGTGGAGACCCTCTCCTCACACTCCATTCCATTCCCTCTCATATGCCCTTTGGTTGGCATCTTCTTCGCCTTGCTAGCTGATCCACTATCACAAGTACGGTGCTTAGGTGACGCCCTACTCAATACCTTATCCACCACCACCACCATGTCGTAGTGTTGCTAGATTTCTCGAGGATCTGCTGCTTCCGCTGCCCAACTAGAGCAAGGGACGAAGGTCATTGTCGTGCTGGACGTGTGACCGATTACGGAAGCGCTGCCCGATTGTGGCACTGATCATCTTTAGGACCTTAGAGGAAAAATGAGTACATGCTACATCAACCATGTTTGTTTGCGGGAACATTATCCTGCTTTCGGTCTTCGAGGGTGAGTCCTTCTAAACCTGTTACAAGTATCACCTAGATTTGACCTTGGAAGCTACAATCATAGATTTTTTTGTTTTCTATGCAACAAACCCATTGGTGATATCAGAGCTATATCTATGAGTAGATGATTTGTACGGTTAGAACACATGGAGACGTGGACATTTATGATCATGTTATTGGATAATTTCATGTATTTTGGATCATGGTGGCAAGTTGGGATGAAGCGGCCCAGAATAATTTTACATGTCCTCGCACATGAGACTTGTCCCACACTTTACATGCAACTTGTATTGTATAAGTGACTCCGCGGGTCATAGTCATGATCTAATTTACAACGGTTTGCTGATAGCTTGATTATCACCGTTGTGGTTGAAGTTCGTAGGTAGAATGGATCTTTCCTAGAAAGCCCACAACCACGTAAAATATGCAAAAATAAATTAGAGGAGTATAACTTGTTTTTGTAGGGCACGTGATGTGATATGGTCATTGATACAAAAATTATTGTATGGATTTATTGTAAGTTAAACAACCGACATGAGCCATATGGTTGTCTTTTTCTTTTTATGGCCTGCGTACTATATATATCCATGAGATATATTGTAATGGTGGAAGACGGCCATGATGGAGGTGCCATGGACCTTGGTGCCACTCCGGTGTAATGATGGATATCATACCATGATGCACAAGATGGAGACCGAATACGAGAAGCACCATATCATATCACATTATTCTTGCATGTAATGTTTATCCTTTGATGCATCTTATATTGCTTTGATTTGATCGTCACGGTAGCATTATAAGGTGATCCTCCCACTAATATCAAGATAATAGTATGTTCTTCCTTAGTATGCACCGTTAAGAAAGTTCTTCGTTTCGAAGCACCATGTGATGATCGGGTGTGATAGACTCTACGTTCACATACAACGAGTGTAAGCCAGATTACACATGCAAATACTAAGGTTCTACTTGGCGAGCCTAGCATATACAAACATGGTCTCGAAACATGAACCGAAAGGTAAATCACGAGTCATGTGAATGATATGATGACCATATGATGCTCGACATTGCAGATGCACCACCTCACGTGATGTTCGGTCATGGTGTAGTGAATTTGGTTCGTGTAATCACTAAAAATGACTAGATGGATATCGTTTTTGAGTGGGAGTTCTCATAGTAAATTTTTAACTTGAACTCTACCTATTATAAACCTAGTCAAAATAGTATTTGCAAATATATTGTAGATCATGACACCCCTAGCATTCAATTTCAATGCATTCCTAATAGAGAAAAGCTGCAAGATAATGGGTCAAACTTCACCAACTCGCACCTCAACATGAGGATTATCCTCACATGCATGACTAAGTCCTATGTACTAGACAATCCGTTAGGTGACGCCCCTACAGATGATGCGCCTCAAGGTGAGCGCAATGTGTATGCCACAAAGTATGATGACTACATTCTTGTGCGGTGTGCGATCCTCTAGTTGCTAGAGCGTGAACTCCAAAAGAGCTTTGAGCTTACTGATGCTGATGCTATGATGGCGGAACTCAAAACCATGCTTGGGGACCAAATCCGTGCTAAGAGATATGATATCTCTAATAAGTTCTTTAGTGTAAAGTGGAGGAGCATAGCTGTAGCATCCCAATTGTCTAACAATTGCAATGCTACTAGCCTAGTCTATATATATGCTACCTCCTACATATAATTGTTGCATCATAATTATATCATGCTCATGTCATCATGCCACCTTGCATTTGAGCATCATATAAAACCTTTCCATTTGGTTCTTCTCTCATATGCATTATTAATTGTATTTGCCTCTTGATATATTGTAGTTGGTTCTTGATATATTGTTTAATGCCCAAGTTGAGTTGGGGGCATATCTTTTATTAACTCCACCACCTTTCTTGTCACCACCCCATAGTTCCACCATTCCACCATATGTGAGCATTGCATTTTATTTGGGTTTATCTCTAGCTCATGTTGTTTGGAATGGACCCTTTTCCATTCTACCTGCTTCCATATGGAATGATATGGGAAGTTTGTTCATGTTGGAATATTTTGAGGATAATATGCACATAGTGGAATATACACACTAGCATGTCCAAAATATATTCAAATATGGTCATCTCCATTCACTCCACATGGAACATTCCTTCAATCCTTAGCTTGGCCCTTACTCCATCTTTTGAGGGCCTTATAAATAAATGCCATGAGATTTTATTTTGTTTTCACAAGATTAACACATGGCATTAAATACTTGCATGGGCCATGCAACCATCACCACCATGTGTTCTCCTTTGGTTTTATTTGATTTTTGAGTGGATTATCTTCTCATCTCTCTCTTTCTCTCAATCCTTTCTACCTTGCTTTGCTTTCTTGCCTTGTGCCATCAAACCTCTTCCACCTCACATGTGTAGTGCCATGCATGATCTTGTAAGATCATCCCCATGACCATCTCCCTACCCTTCATACTTTCTCATGCTAATGTGGATTACACCCATCTCCCTCTCTCACCTCACCCTCTCCTCTCACCATGCCGAGGTGTCCCCTCTCCCTACCATGCTGGCCCCACCTGGCCACCCTCTCTCCTCGGCCCCACACCTCAGCTACCCCTACCCCATCCCTAACAAACCCTAACCCGAGACCCCTCTAAGCTAACCTAGCTACACCCGAGCCCACCTCCTCTCTCTCTCTTCTCTAACTGTCGTGCCAACCCTACCTTCCTCTCCTCCCTCCTTGGCCTACCTGGCAGCCTCCATCACGCTACCCCTGCCCCTGCCGGCCAGCCCGAGCACGTGAGGAAGGAGATGGAAAAGGTGGCCGAAGCCACCTTTTTCTACCCCGAGTCCCACACGCCATCTCCTCCCTCTCTCTCGCTTGCCCTGATCCACACGGCTCTCCTGCATCGCCAGATCCGCCCCGAGCCTGCCCTCTCCTTCCCCTTCTTCTTCACCGTCAAGACCTACCACGGTCATGGCGTCTACCTCACCTGTCGTCGTTCCGGCCGGCGTGCGCGTCGTGGAGGTGTCCTAGGAGACCAAGGAGACCCCCCTGCTGCTCCCTGTACGCGCCGACGAGGAGGAGAAGGCTACCAGGACCGCCAGATCCTCGCCGCTCCCCCGAAACCCTAACCGTCAGAACGTCAGCAACCTCGGCGATCCTCCGCGCCTCCCCCCGATCTGACTCCACCGACCAACCCGCGGTGAGCCCCTCGACCGCCCTGACATACTCCGCCTCACCGGGCCGCCCTGGCCACGTCAGTCGTTTCGACGAAGGCCAAGGCGCAGCTTCATTGCTGTTCAGACGCTCGCTCTCAGCGTAGCGCCTCAGCTGGTCGCGTAGATACTCCCTAACAATTACCCCTCCCTAGCCGTGCAGTAGCCACACCAGCACGCCAGGTCGCGGATCGATTTCGCCATGGCAGCGTTGTTTTCGTCCGATAGATCAGAGGTAATGTATACAAAGGTCGCCTGCTTTTGCGTAGAACCCCCCTAGATTTTTATCTTAACGCGCGCTCCATCTCGGTCCCACCTGCCAGCCTCTGCGAGTTTGTTCACTGTCACGTGGGCCTCAAATTGGTCCCACCTCGCCGCACTGCCAGGCGAGCCCGGTGTGAAAAGTTTTCGCGCGCGTGTGCCCCGCCAGCAGCTGGCCCACCCGTCAGTGGCTATGACCGGGTCGGGCTGAGTAACAAAAGTCTGCCCTGTTGCCTGTTTTAATTAAACCTTTTCAAAATTGATTTAAATTCAAATTCAAATCTATTTTAAATATCTTTTGAATTATAATTCCAAATAATACATATGATATATGTTTTTGAATTAGAAAAATGTGAGGATTTCAAATATGCCTTTCAAAATATTGTTTGAGCACTTAAAATTTTCGAGATAATTAAAATTACAATAAAATGCCCTTTATCTTAATTAATTAATAACTTTTGTTTTATAACTCCCAATTTGACAAATAATATGTCTAAATCGATCAGCGCGACGAGCCCGTTCTATCTATGCATTCCATGTTCTGAATTGCAGCATGCATCATATAAATAATAAGTATACAGCAAGTGTTATGAGAGCAAACCGGGCTAAAAACTTAATAAAATGCTTTAATCTTGTACCCCACACCTCACCCATGCCATGCTACATTATTGCCATGCAAATTGTGCATCATTCATCATGGCATGATTGTTTGCTTGTCGCATTTTAATTCATATGCTTGTGCACTCTATTTATGTTGGCCCTTGTTTGTTTGGTTTTTCTTCGAATAGACGCTGAGCAGGGGATATATCAGGAAACCCAGGAGCACTACTCAAATCCGTCCCTCGCTTCAACTGAGCTGCCAGACAAGCACTACCACATGCTTGCATACATATAGTACCTATTGCCTCTCTCTTATTCTTGCATCATTGAGTCGCGATTGCATTAAACTGAATCTCAAGTACTGCATAGCCTTTACTTTTAAACCCCACCGAAGCTTGTTCCTCCATCCCATGAGCCATTACTATAGGAGTTGTTTGAGCCATGCGGGTCGTAGAACAGCATGTGTAGGGTATGTGAGTGTCTGATGGATAACGAGGTACCTAAACAACTTAACCTGAGTAGTAATGGGATAACTAATGAAAGTGGCACCGGTGAGCAATATCTGCTATTTGGTTCTTCATGCTCACTTGTGTCCCGTAGGACCCCGAGTACTTGATTCCTGTTCCTTGACTATTCGCACTATCCACATCCGGGAGGCCTTATGGACCCCCGAGCGAGCTTGATTCATTCTTATTTCTTGGGGCCACAAAGTAGTTTGGGGCTTTATTACTATCTGTACTTATGCCATGCTTTATCGCTTTATTTAAGATTGTGCGTGGAGCACCAGATCATTTAGGACCGTGACACGTTTCGCTATATCGACAAGCCCACCACATTTTCGGTTCCCGATCGTTACCGCCCACACAAACCACAGGTCCGTTCGAGCCGCCAACTTTGTTATGGGTAGCTTAGTGGGTGGCCCTCAAACATTTCTGAATCTGTGATCGCTTTGTCGTGAATGCCTCGTTGGGTTTTGATTTGGTTTTTCCGAGGTTGATCGAGTGTGTGTTGCTATTTGTGCATCCCCAGGGTAAATCTTCGAAAGTCGTGTCCATGTTATGGACGACTTGGAGCACGTTTCTTGATCATAGACAAGTATAACTAAAGAACAGCTTTTAATTTGAATAAGTACGACTAGTAAATAGTGCAACACTCATGGAATGGATAATAAAACTGCCAGCGGATGGGGCTGTTCGTCCGCTTCCTCGTTGGTAGCGAGGAGGAGGATGGATCTGTTAATATTGTTATAACTGTTGTTAATTCACGGACATCCGTCTATCTTTGGTTAGGCGGATGGTTAGCGAGTATCTATAGAATTGTTAGGGATTATCTTTTGCTGCAATTGCGTCACCCCAGGTTGTGTCCCCTTTAGAGGCATAAAAACTTGCTGAGTACCCCTAGGGTCTCACACGATAAATTGTTTGATTCAGATGAACATGTATACTCGCAAGATGGATACTAGGTGGAGGAGACGGACGATGTTGGCAACGATCACTCGGTGTAGAGATTCCGGGAACGGGGATCCGTGAGATCTGTGGGCGGGATGTGTTTATTTATGGGGCATCTTATGCCGATTTGCTTCTTATCCGTACTCGGATCTTGTTTTCCGCTTCCGCCTGATACTATGATGTTTGATGTATGAGGATATATCCTAAACTATTATATCTATCTAGGATATTTGGATCTTGCCGTATAGCGTTGCAATATTTCTATTTCTTTTAGATGGAATGGCTCTGAGGACTGTTGGATGTGGCTTGCATACATACTCATTTGTGTATGTAGTCGATCCCTTCGCCTACCGATTACGTCGCTCGTTCTTGTCCCGATGTTTGGAAATGGTTAGGACGGCCGAAAGGTCTACCTGTGAGTGGCATTTGGCCCCACCATACTATTTTAACCATTTCCGCTCATCCAGGCTTGTAACTAAGAGCGTAATTCACCGAGGTAGTTACAATTGGTATCAGAGCCATCCCGCCCTTCAGGGTCTCAGCCAAATGGTCGTTGTTAGTTTAGCAAATATTTTTGGTAGTTATGTATACTAGGGAAAAACAACAACGTGAGAGTAGGACTGCTTCCATTTTTCTTCTTACCCACCCACCCACCCTTTTCTGGTAAGGAAGTGTAACGTTTTCAATCCTCTTCTAAAAATTCAATCTAGGATTCACGTGTTCTGGGTTTCCGTAGTACCATAGAAAGTGTGTGTGTGTGTGTGTGTGTGTGTGTGTGTAATTCCTTGTCTATCTATTGCATCCAATTTGTTATTACAATCTGCCTTTGGTTATCAACTGTTGGTACATTCCATACTGACAGGCTTTTGAAAACCGGCGCGATCTATCCGACTCCTTGTTAACCGGTGCCATCTTCTTAAGGGTGTTCTTCCTTCAAGCATGCTTTCACAGAATGTGGAGTTGCTAATCTCTACCTGATAAGTGATTTTGCGCATCTATTGGTATTTTAATGCCAAAAAATGCGGAATTTTTTTCCTTTGATACATCTGCGTTTCCACACTCCTTTTCAGTCGTGTGTGAAACATTATCTATCTTCCTTTTATCAGCATGTCCATGCTAACTCATTCTTTCGTCACCGGCGCTTAATCCTGAAGTTTTACTTCATCTTCAAATTCTCTTGGGCTAATTACATAACATGTGTCGATCCGATGCTGGTGATTGTAATTTGGTTCTCGGCATAGCTATAGGACACTTATCATGAGTGGAATATGGAAAATGCAATCAACACTATCCTCCAAATGGTGACCGTTATCTCCTGTGATTTTGAGTACACCGTGATCATATCTATGCATATTCAAGCATCTTTGGCAATCTGGAGTTTCTCAAGGCACTACGGCGGTCTATCATCTGTCCATCATGCTGCACATCTTTTTGAACTCCATATCTGCAAAATTCTCTTTGAGACGAGGGAATTGCATCTTTTCGTCTCTGATAGCTTTGCTTAAGGTATGATCTATCATCTTTTCTTTATCCAAGATCTCTTTATCTTTGTAACCGGTGATCCGATCGACAATGTGAACCAGGTGGCATTTCCTGTTCTCTTCCGAAGGACCAGATAATCTATTCTGCCAGTGCATCTTTCCAACATGAATCCTTACTCGTAACGTGATCTTTCAAAGAGCGTTGAGGTCAGAAAGTGTTTCGAGCATTGTTCGTTTCTCCCGCCTCTTGAACTTGATATTCTGGGAATATCTTGGTAATCTGTGGTGGTATATCTTGATGATATGCTTGCCTATTCTATGTCAATGGAAGAACATGGAAGGTCATCTGTGTCTCTTTCTCTCAAGCTTCGCGAACACTGCCGTGTGCAAAGTTCCCAAAGTGGAAATTCTAACTTTTTGAAGTCACCTATATCGGCCACGTCCTTCTGCTAAATAGATCGCT
This sequence comes from Avena insularis, assembly GCA_023614405.1. Lineage (NCBI taxonomy): Eukaryota > Viridiplantae > Streptophyta > Magnoliopsida > Poales > Poaceae > Avena > Avena insularis. Next base: position 293,180,142 of record CM042690.1, on the reverse strand, counting down.
TAAATTCTGGAATCAGCAAGTCCATTGTTAATTCCATCTTCCATCTTCAATCAAACCCGGAGTTTTCCTTGTTGGTGAGTTATCATCGTCGTTCCGCCGTAGATTTCCTTAAAACTGCTAAATCTCTCTCAATCATTTCAAGAAGAACATGGAGTTCTTTTCACCTCAGTCTCGTCAAGTGATCTTTTGAAACCCTCTCGTTGTATCATCTATGCTCAATCCACCGGAGGCCATGAAGATTTTTCAGATCTTTTGTAATCCTTATGTTCAAGTGGTGCTATCTTTTTCTTTATCTGTGGAATCTTGCAGTTGTCTCCATGATCTTCCTTCATATCTTTCCGGTGGCTGGTTACTTATGATATGACGACAACATCATCACCCTTATCTATCTTGGATCCGGTGAATCGTTTGCATCAATCTTTGTTTTCTTACGGAGTTCCATGAGCTCTTCTTGTCAATACCTTCAGTTTGTTTCGGTAGTTGGGTTGCATGGTTTTCTTATTCATGTGCGGAGTAATGCTTTGAGTGCGGGATGGAGTAGCTACCATACCACTACTCTTATCATTCGCTCTTGTACATTGAATTGGTGAATTAATTTGATTTCACTCATTCCATGGAAGTTAGAAGTGGCCTTTATCTCTCGATACTTTTACTTCCATCGTTGTTTTTCCGGAGTGCTCTCTCAAAGAAAGTAATCAATAATCTCTTGTTGGTGGTCTGTCTATTCTAGATGGAACAAAATCTACAATTATCTGGTGGAAACAAACGCAAACTCTTTTCTGTCCTCGTCATTCTACCGATGCTCGACATCCACAAACAAGATGAAAGGAAACTATCTCTCTCTTTGTTTCATCAATTCTTTTTCTGTGGTAAAGCCAATTATGGTTGATGCCATCAACCGCAAATCTATTGCGTTAGCCTCAAGGCTAAAGAAAGCAATAAGTATCTCTACAATAAACTCCAGATCCTCCATATTCTTTGCTTCTCGGGATTCCACCATGATCTGGCTTCACATCCGTCTCTGGAAGTTATATCCGCGCTCCTCAATTGCGTGATCCTTTGGTTCTTACCGGCGCAAGAAGAATCTAATCCGACGATGTCTAACTAAATCTTTCCGTTGATATCAAGGAACTCTATTGTTTGAAGGCAATATTGTTTCCGAACTTCATTTCCCAAATCCGAGAGAAGATACGATGCTATTGTCATAGTGGTTCAAAACCTCTCTAACCTAGCTCTTTTCTTCCGGCGAGACAAAGATTCATCCTCTCTAGTATCGATAAATCTTTAATCTTAACGGTGTGTCTTTCTTTATCCATGATACATCATCCTTTCTATTTATTTCACAAGTGGTTCTATTCTTTTATCATGCTTCTTGAGAAAACCGGAGCTATGTTCATCCTACCCTTCTTGCCTCGCGACAATCCTTCAATTCTTCTAACCCTTTGTGTCTCAAGCAAACGCAAGACTCGTGACAAGTCTAGCAAGTTTCGCAAGGTGTAATGGTTGCACCACTCTGTTGTTAATCACCTTGGGAACGTGAGGGTCACCTTCGTTCCAAACACCCGCCTCTCCTTGTGTTGTTTTCTTTTTCATAGGAATATCGGGGCGAGATTCTTGTTTAGTGGGGGAGAGTTGTAGCATCCCAATTGTCTAACAATTGCAATGCTACTAGCCTAGTATATATATATGCTACCTCCTACATATAATTGTTGCATCATAATTATATCATGCTCATGTCATCATGCCACCTTGCATTTGAGCATCATATAAAACCTTTCCATTTGGTTCTTCTCTCATATGCATTATTAATTGTATTTGCCTCTTGATATATTGTAGTTGGTTCTTGATATATTGTTTAATGCTCAAGTTGAGTTGGGGGCATATCTTTTATTAACTCCACCACCTTTCTTGTCACCACCCCATAGTTCCACCATTCCACCATATGTGAGCATTGCATTTTATTTGGGTTTATCTCTAGCTCATGTTGTTTGGAATGGACCCTTTTCCATTCTACCTGCTTACATATGGAATGATATGGGAAGTTTGTTCATGTTGGAATATTTTGAGGATAATATGCACATAGTGGAATATACACACTAGCATGTCCAAAATATATTCAAATATGGTCATCTCCATTCACTCCACATGGAACATTCCTTCAATCCTTAGCTTGGCCCTTACTCCATCTTTTGAGGATGCACATAAATAAATGCCATGAGATTTTATTTTGTTTTCACAAGATTAACACATGGCATTAAATACTTGCATGGGCCATGCAACCATCACCACCATGTGTTCTCCTTTGGTTTTATTTGATTTTTGAGTGGATCATCTTCTCATCTCTCTCTTTCTCTCAATCCTTTCTACCTTGCTTTGCTTTCTTGCCTTGTGCCATCAAACCTCTTCCACCTCACATGTGTAGTGCCATGCATGATCTTGTAAGATCATCCCCATGACCATCTCCCTACCCTTCATGCTTGCTCATGCTCATGTGGATTACACCCATCTCCCTCTCTCACCTCACCCTCTCCTCTCACCATGCCGAGGTGTCCCCTCTCCCTACCATGCTGGCCCCACCTGGCCACCCTCTCTCCTCGGCCCCACACCTTAGCTACCCCTACCCCATCCCTAACAAACCCTAACCCGAGACCCCTCTAAGCTAACCTAGCTACACCCGAGCCCACCTCCTCTCTCTCTTCTCTAACTGTCGTGCCAGCCCCACCTTCCTCTCCTCCCTCCCTGGCCTACCTGGCAGCCTCCATCACCCTACCCCTGCCCCTGCCGGCCAGCCCGAGCACGTGAGGAAGGAGATGGAAAAGGTGGCCGAAGCCACCTTTTTCTACCCCGAGTCCCACACGCCATCTCCTCCCTCTCTCTCGCTTGCCCTCATCCACACGGCTCTCCTGCATCGCCAGATCCGCCCCGAGCCTGCCCTCTCCTTCCCCTTCTTCTTCACCGTCGCCAGCACCTGCCGCCGGTCGCCGCCGTCTACCCCTGCGTGTCGTCGTTCCGGCCGGCGTGCGCGTCGTGGAGGTGTCCTGGGAGACCAAGGAGACCCCCCTGCTGCTCCCTGTACGCGCCGACGAGGAGGAGAAGGCTACCGGGACCGCCAGATCCTCACCGCTCCCCCGAAACCCTAACCGTTAGAACGTCAGCAACCTCGGCGATCCTCCGCGCCTCCCGCCGATCCGACTCCACCGACCAACCCGCGGTGAGCCTCGGCCATACGACATACTCGCCTCACGGCGAGGCCAGCCACCGTCGGTCGTTCGAGGCGCCCTCGATCGCCATTGCTTTGTCTGCACGCTCTCGCGTAGCGTAGCGCCTCAGCTGGTCGCGTAGATACTCCCTAACAACTACCCCTCCCTAGCCCAGCGGTAGCCGCCGCCGCCCGCGCACGCCAGGTCGCAAGATTGATTTCTCGCTGCGCCGCACGTTGTTTTCCGTCAGATAGATCAGAGGTAACAGAAGCACAGTGCCGCCACGCGTTTTGCAGAAACCCTCCCTAGCTTTTTATCTTAACCCGCGCTCCATCTCGGTCCCACCTTCCAGCCTCTGCGAGTTTGTTCACCGTCACGTGGGCCTCAGCCGGTTGGTCCCACCTCGCAGTCGCACGGGCTAGGCAGAGCCCCGGTGTGAAAAGTTTTCACGCGCGTGTACCCCGCCAGCAGCTGGCCCACCCGTCAGTGGCTATGACTGGGTCGGTCTGAGTAACAAAAGTCTGCCCTGTTGCCTGTTTTAATTAAACCTTTTCAAAATTGATTCAAATTCAAATTCAAATCTGTTTTAAATATCTTTTGAATTATAATTCCAAATAATACATATGATATATGTTTTTGAATCAGAGAAATGTGAGGATTTCAAATATGCCTTTCAAAATATTGTTTGAGCACTTAAAATTTTCGAGATAATTAAAATTACAACAAAATGCCCTTTATCTTAATTAATTAATAACTTTTGTTTTATAACTCCAAATTTGACAAATAATATGTCTAAATCGATCAGCGCGACGAGCCCGTTCTATCTATGCATTCCATGTTCTGAATTGCAGCATGCATCATATAAATAATAATTATACAGCAAGTGTTATGAGAGCAAACCGGGCTAAAAACTTAATAAAATGCTTTAATCTTGTACCCCACACCTCACCCATGCCATGCTACATTATTGCCATGCAAATTGTGCATCATTCATCATGGCATGATTGTTTGCTTGTCGCATTTTAATTCATATGCTTGTGCACTCTATTTATGTTGGCCCTTGTTTGTTTGGTTCTTCTTCGAATAGACGTTGAGCAGGGGATATATCAGCAAACCCAGGAGCACTACCCAAATAGTGCATAGCCTTTACTTTTAAACCTCACCGAAGCTTGTTCCTCCATCCCATGAGCCATTACTACAGGAGTTGTTTGAGCCATGCAGGTCATAGAACAACATGTGTAGGGTATGTGAGTGTCTGATGGATAACGAGGTACCTAAACAACTTAACCTGAGTAGTAATGGGATAACTAATGAAAGTGGCACCGGTGAGCAATATCTGCTGTTTGGTTCTTCATGCTCACTTGTGTCCCGTAGGACCCCGAGTACTTGATTCCTGTTCCTTGACTATTCGCACTATCCACATCCGGGAGGCCTTATGGACCCCCCTGAGCCAGAGCTTGATTCATTCTTATTTCTTGGGGCCACAAAGTAGTTTGGGGCTTTATTACTATCCTGTACTTATGCCATGCTTTACTGCTTTATTTAAAATTGTGTGTGGAGCACCTGTACTGTTTAGGACCGTGACATCGCCCAGTCACATTTTCGGGTTCCCAGTCGTTTACCGCCGTCCACACAAACCCTTGGTCCGTTCCGGAGCTGGCCAACTTCGTTGCGGGTAGATTAGTGGGGTGGCCCCCTGAAACATTTCTGAATCCTGTGATCGCTTTGTCGTGAATGCCTCGTTGGGTTTTGATTTGGTTTTTCCGAGGTTGATCGAGTGTGTGTTGCTATTTGTGCATCCCTGCAGGGTAAATCTTTCTGAAAGCCGTGTCCGCGGTTATGGACGACTTGGAGCACAGTTTCTCGATCATAGACAAGTATAACTAAAGTACCGCTTTTAATTTAACTAAGTACCTGATTAGTAAATAGTGCAACACTCATAGAATGGATAATAAAACTGCCAACGGATGGGGGCTGTTCGTCCGCTTCCTCGTTGGTAAGCGAGGAGGAGGATGGATCTGTTAATATTACTGTTATAACTGTTGTTATTAATTCACGAACATCCGTCTATCTTTGGTTAGGCGGATGGTTAGCGAGTATCTATAGAATTGTTAGGGATTATCTTTTGCTGCAACTGCGTCACCCCAGGTTGTGTCCCCTTTAGAGGCATAAAGACTTGCTGAGTACCCCTAGGGTCTCACACGATAAATTGTTTGATTCAGATGAACATGTATACTCGCAAGATGGATACTGGGTGGAGGAGAAGGACGATGTTGGCAACGATCACTCGGTGTAGAGATTCCGGGAACGGGGATCCGTGAGATCTATGGGCGGGATGTGTTTATTTATGGGGCATCTTATGCCGATTTGCTTCTTATCCGTACTTGGATCTTGTTTTCCGCTTCCGCCTGATACTCTGATGTTTGATGTATGAGGAGATATCCTAAACTATTATATCTATCTAGGATATTTGGATCTTGCCGTATGGCGTTGCAATATTTTTATTTCTTTTAGATGGAATGGCTCTGAGGACTGTTGTATGTGGCTTGCATACATACTCATTTGTGTATGTGGTTGATCCCTTCGCCTGCCGATTACGCCGCTCGTTCTTGTCCCGATGTTTGGAAATGGTTAGGACAGCCGAAAGGTCTACCTGTGAGTGGCATTTGGCCCCCGTACTATTTTAACCATTTCCGCTCATCCAGGCTTGTAACTAAGAGCGTAATTCACCGAGATAGTTACAATATAGCTCTGTGAACGAGCATGTTATCAAGATGACGGGCTACACTGAACATCTTGAGACACTGGGATGTGAGATTCCTGCTGAAATCATGACGGATATGGTTCTGCAGTCGCTCCCACCAAGCTACAAAGGGTTTTTGCTAAACTACAAGATGAGTGGTGCGAACAAGTCCCTCACTGAACTTGCAACCATGCTGAAGACTTTCGAGGTAGACATAAAGAAGGAGCACCAATTGTTGATGGTGAATAAGACCATCAGTTTTAAGAAAAAGGGCAAGAAAGGCAAGTCCAACGGTAACTTCAAGAAGGACGACAAGTCTATTGCTGCGCCTGAGAAGAAGACCAAGAGAGGCCCTATGCCTGATACTGAGTGCTTCTACTGCAAGGGGAATGGTCACTGGAAGCGAAACTCCCCAAAGTTCTTGGCAGATAAGAAGGCTGGGAACGTGAACAAAGGTATATGTGATATACATGTTATTGATGTGTACCTTACTAGTAGTCGAAGTAGCGCCTGGGTATTTGATACCGGTTTGGTTGCTAACATATGTAACTCAAAATAGGGGCTAAGGAATATCGACAACTAGCAAGGGATGAAGTGACGATGTGCGTTGACAATGGATCAAAGGTCGATGTGATCGCTGTTGGGTTGTTGCCTCTTCATCTACCGTCATGATTAGTGATAAACCTAATTAAGTGTTATCTGGTGCCTGCGTTGAGCATGAACATTATATCTGGATCTTCTTTAATGCAGGACGGATATTCATTTGCATCAGAAAACAATGGTTGTTCATTTTATATGAATAATATGTTTTATGGTCACCCGGGAAGAATGGTTTATTTATTCTGAGTCTTGATAGTAGTAGTACACTTTTTCATAATGTGAATTCCAAAAGAATCAAGATGAATGATGATATTGCTGCATATATGTGGCATTGCCGTTTGGGTCATATTGGTGTTAAACGCATGAAGAAGCTCCATTCTGATGGACTGCTAGAATCACTTGATTACGAATCATTTGAGACATTTGAACCATGCCTTATGGACAAGATGACTAGAACCCTGTTTTTCGGAACAATGGAGCGAGCGACCAACATATTGGAAATAATACATACCGATGTATGTGGTCCAATGAGTGTGTAGACACACGGTGGATATTGTTATTTTGTGAGTTTCACGGATAATTTGAGTAGATATGGGTATATTTAATAAATAAAACACAAATATGAAACATTTGAAAAATTCAAAGAATTTCAGAGTGAAGTAGAAAATCATCGTAACAGAAAGATCAAATTTCTACGATCCGGTCATGGAGGAGAGTATCTTAGTTACGAGTTTGGCATAGACATGAGACAATGTGGAATTTTTTCACAACTCACTCCTGCCGGAACACCACCGCATAATGGTGTATCGGAACATCATAATCGAACTTTATTAGATATGGTATGATCTATGATGTACCTTAATGATTTGTCACTTTCATTTTGGGGTCACTTGTAATCATGTACGTGCAATGCACGTTTCAACAAATATACACTTAAAAAACAAATCTACTAATACTTACAAGCATACTCTCTTATTCATGCATGTTCTCGTACATTGTAGTAGTACCAATGTTCAATGAACAAGACTATAGAAGCATATAACCTTGTGTGTTGGTCCTACAGACACATGCATTTGTGAGAAATCCATATATATGTTGTTTAATTTATAATTCACCAAAATTAGGAAATATGTATGTAGTAAATACATGCCTAACATTCAGCACCAACAATTATGCATTGGTGGAGAATATAACCAGCTATAAATTTTGGACTGTATCGAGGATAGCCTACTGAAAGTTCATTTAGACCCCCGATGAAGATTGGAGGATATGACAATCATGCTCAAAAACAACAATAGAACCATCCGCAAGAATTACAAACTGTTAAATGTAAAATCACCAATATAACTATTAAAAAAAATCAGCGAAATCACCAGAAACAGTGGAAGTGACTGGAAAACTACAAAGTAACAACACCTTGAAATGCCGATTCGTTTCCAATACGCCTAAGTAGATTTTCAGGTCTAGGACCAATAACATGCTCTTCCTGTCAGGACCAGTTTCTTACCTTCTTTTTTCTTTCCCATTTCATTGCAATTCTTGATAATTGTAAAATCTTGACCAAACTCGATTCAATAGTCCGGATAGAAAAATTAGATTCTGCAGGAAATAGGAAACATGAATGATGTGCATACGGTAGTGAGCTAGCTTCTTGACATTGTGCTGCTTCTCCAACTTGATGTTGTAACCATGGCCAGGACTCTGTAGCACATGGCAAGCAGACACACCACTAAATTATGGACTCCTTGCAAATTAGCTACGTCATCCACTTACGACAAACTAAACGAATGCATACATGAAATCTATACGTAATATGCATGTAGTCTTCATTTTAACTCTCTCGTTGTTTCTTGCCGAAATATACATTGTAGAACCAATTTTTTACAGCTTTAGAGTCAGACACTTGCAGGCTACCGCCAAGGAATTCCTACAAACAAACCCCATGTAGCACCCGAACAAAGGCAGCTCTTTCCGTGGCAAGAAACAAACAGAAATTTCAAAATTATGTACTGGACCAGGAGAAGTGGAGCACGTTTGCTATGCCTTGAACAACAAAGACGGAGTATATACATTCTGCAGTCTATTAATCAGTAATAATTTGTACATTTCGGTTGAAAACGCCAGAATAGCAATCTGATGAATAAACTATAGGAAAGAATTTTTGCAAATTAATAGCACTAACTAATGAAAATCTGATGAAATGGCGCTGCAGTACCATATGACTGACAGCGGCACAACAAATTGGGGCCTGATCATTGGTTGAGCGATAAAGGGACCAACGATGCTTGGGTGTTCCTCTGGTACTCCATGATACATTGCAAATGTATCTATAATTTTTGATGTTTCATGCTTGGTTTTATATACTTTCTTGTGTTTTGTTCATATTTTGGAGTACTTTTCATATGATTTTTTGGACTAACCTATTAACAAGAGCCACAGTGCCAGCTGCCTGTTTTCTGCTGTTTTTGGTTCCAGGAAAGTCAGAAAATGAATATTCTCGGAATTGGACGGGACAAAAGCCAAAAATCCTATTTCACTAGAAGACTCCCGGAGCCAGAATATGAGACGGAGTGGGGCTGGGGCCCAGCCACACCACCTGGCCGCGCGGGCTAGGCCTGACCGCGCCAGGGGGTGGTCTGGCCGCCCCTGACACCCCCTCGGTCTCCCTCTTCGCCTATAAGAAGCCTTCTGACCTAAAAACTCTGAGGGTCGACGTTTTTCTAGAAGGAGTTCTGCTCCACCACCACCACCAGATTCCATGAAACAGCACCAGAAACTCCGTTCTGGCACCCTGCCATGACGGGGAATTGGAGGAGATCATCGCCATCATCATCACCATCGCTTCTCCATTGACCATCCATGTTTCCCTCATCTATGAGTGAGTAATCCCCCGTTGTAGGCTATGGGGATGGTAGGGATTGGATGAGATCGTTCATGTAATGACATCAGATTGTTAGGGCATGATGCCTAGTATCTTTTATTAGTGCTTTATGACTTTGTTGCGACTTGTTATGCTTAATGCTTGTCACTAGGGCCCGTGTGCCACGATTTCAGATCTAAACATGTTATTGATTCATTATGATAGTATTGTTTATGGTCTTATATACAAGTTGTATACACACGTCGTTGTCCAGAACCAATGGCCCCGAAGTGACAGAAATCGGGATAACCGGAGGGAATGGCTTTGATGTGAGGATCACATGTGTTCATGGAGTGTTAATGCTTTGCTCCGGTGCTCTATTAAAAGGAGCACCTTAATTGCCAGTAGTTCCCTTGAGGCCCCGCTGTAAACAGGTTGGCAGGACAAAAGATGTTGTGCAAGTTCTTATTGCGAGCACGTATGACTATATATGGGACACATGCCTAGGATTATCTAGTACTTGGATGCTTTATCTTATTTATCTGCAATTTCCCTATGTTTTGATTTCTATGTGAATTGTCTTGTCCATGCAACGCCCGTCCATCCATCCCTATGCCTACCGCACTCGAATCCTACTGTTTACTGCTATTGTTACTGCTGTCTTTACTTTACTACTGCTGCTACTTTACTATTCCTACTACAAAACTGTTGCTACTGATAAACTGCTGTGAGCAAGATTGTTTCCAGGCGCAGCTGAATTGACAACTCAGTTGTTAAGGCTTATAAATATTCTTTGGCTCCCCTTGTGTCGAATCAATAAATTGGATTTCACTTCCCTCGAAAATACTACGATACACCCCCTATACTTGTGGGTCATCAAGACTATTTTCTAGCGCCGTTGTCGGGGAGCATAGCTTTATTTATCAAGTTCACTTGGATTCTCTATTGTTTGCTGCTATCCATCCATCATGGGTAAGTCTCGTGATGGCAAGGTTCCTATTTTACCATCCACTACAAGAAGAGGTACGAACACCTCTGCTCTTGATTCACCATCTGTTATGAGTAAGCTCGTTACACCACCACATACACATGCTACACACACTGCTACTACTGCTGAATCTGAAACTTCTAATGCTTATGATGCTGCTTCTACTGTGCTTGATAAGAGTGGTCCATTAGGTCCTTTCCTAGACGCTACGATTGCTAGAACTATAGCTGGAAATACTGAAACTCCTAATGAAGACACTACTACACCTGTTAGTTCACATGAGTCTAGTGAAAGTTATGATATTGAAGATGGTTATGTTGAGATGACCGATGAATTTATTAAAGAATGTAAAAACACCCATGATAGGAGCGCTGCTAAGAGTCTCCTTGAGAGGCGTACTATTAGACCCAAATTGTCTCCTATTGCTAAGTTTGCTGCTTCTCCCATAAATATTATAGATGAAGATTATGATTTCTCTCTCGATCTATCTTACATAGGTATTGTTGAGAAAGAACCTTTTTGTGGGACTAAGAATGAAAGTGCGGTAGCACATATGAATGAACTTTTTACCATGAGTGGCTTGTTTTCTGATGATATTAAGATGCGTACTTACTTTGTTGCTAAGATTTTCCCTTTTTCACTGAAAGGAGAAGCTAAAAATTGGTTTAGTAATTTACTTCCTGGATCTATTGATAACCCTGATTGCTTGATTAGTACTTTCTTGCAGAAATATTTTCCTCCTAGTGCTAGACATGCTATTTTGCAGGAACTTTTTGATTTTAAACAGGGAGAAAAAGAAATATTGCCCAAATCTTGGGCAAGGTTTTGTGCTTTGATTCATGCACAGGCTGGACGTCCATTACCTAAGAATGAGCTTCTTGATATATTTTATAATGGACTAACTGAAGAATCTAGGACATACCTAGATAGTTGTGCTGATTGTGTTTTCAGGAATAGGATTCCTAAGGAAGCTGAGGAATTAATGGCTAAAATAAGCAAGAACTATGAAGATTGGACTCCTCCTGAACAAGCTATACCTGAAGTAATTGTACCTTAACCTACTATACCAGTGCCTATTCCAACATCAAAGAAGAGGGTAGTTATTGAATTAAATGATGAAGGAAGCTAAGAAATGTCTTAAGGAGAAGGGAATTAAAGCTGCAGATGTCAAGAATTCACCTCCTATAGAAGAATTATGTAAGCCTATTCCCTACTAATCCACTATCGAGGTACACTCTCTCCAACACTTTGATGAAGGTGATATCCCTTACTCTAAACCTCCTGACCAATGCTTAGAAGAATTCGATATTTTTATTGTTAAGCAAGATAATTTTAATAAAAGGGTGCAAAATCATCTAATGGAAAACACTAGAGCTATTGTTGAGTTGAAAGATATTGTGGAAAGAACCTCTAATGATGTTAAAATGATTGCTAAACACTTTCAAATGGTTCAAAATCAAATAGATCAACTCGTTAAAGTGCAAAAAGACTTGCTAGTTAATGCTTCTAAAGAAAAACATGCTTATGAAATTAGAACTAGAAGTGGTGCTGCTACCCAGGATCCTCTATATCCTGAGGGGCATCCCAAAATAATTGAGCAGGATTCTCAACAAGCTGAAAATAGTGGCTCTACTCGTAAGAAAAGGAAAAAGAAACATAAAACTATTGTAGAACCCTCTGAACCAGCTATAGATCCTAATAGTATATCTATTTCTGATGCTGAAACTGAAAGTGGTAATGAAGAAAATAATGTTCCTAATGAAGAAAAAGTTGAAGAAGAACCTAAAAACCACACTAAGAATACTAAATACACTAAAGAAGATTTTGTTGCTAAGAAACATGGTAGTGAAAGAGAGCCTTGGGTCCAAAAACCTATGGCTTTCCCTAATAAGAAACACAAGTCAAAGGAAGATGAAAACTATAATAAGTTTTGTGAGTGGATGAAACCTTTATTCCTGCAAATTCCTTTGACCGATGCTATTAAATTGCCTCCTTACTCAAACTATATGAAGGACATTGTCTCGAATAAAAGGAAGATCCCTAATGAAGAAATCTCTACTTTGCTTGCTAATTATTCCTTTAATGGTAAGGTTCCAAAGAAACTTGGAGACCGAGGGATTCCAACTATCCCTTGCTTTATTAAGAACAATTATGTTAGAAATGCTTTGTGTGATTTGGGAGCTGGAGTTATGTAATATCCCAAAACTTTAATCCAAGCTTATCAAGATCCAAATCATCAAAATTAGGGTTAACAAAAACTTTTCCAAATAAAAATATGAAAGCATTCATGTGTATGAGCATTTAATTTAGGAATTGATTTGAATTGCCATGGTTCTGTGATCCATTGCTTGTAAAATGTTTCTTAGGTGAAATAAACATCATCTAAGTCATTCCCAAACTTTTCCCAAAGAAAAATAACTCAATATGAATATTTGAAGGGAATGGTCATTTTGGCCAAATTAACTCTCATGCCTACTTTGGCTATTCCTAGTACTCAAAACTTAACAGAAACATGTGTGGATCTTTACACCCCTTGATAGTACACATAATGAGTAACCAAGGCCCACCTTGTGATCTGCAAAAATCTTTCAAATGCTAATTTTAAATGACAGTTCAAAATTGAATCTATTTCATATGGGAAGATCCCACTTTTTCAAAAACCACTCAAACAAGCTCAATTTTCAAAACCCAAGCACCCACAGAGTCTCAAGCTCATTCCTAGAAAACCCACCAAAAATCTTTTCAAAATTCAAAAGTTTATTTCTTGCGGTCAGTTAATCAAACACTTGGCAGGAAGGTTTAAACTCTAAATCATAGCTCACTGTTTTGAACAGGGGTTTGCCCCCATTTGATCCCCATTTAATCTTTTGGTCCCCTCTTGATCTAACCATGCCATTAGCACCCATCTCCCTTGTCCCTAGCCACAGTGCCGAGCCACCCCGAGCACTAGCTCGCCGGCTGACCATGCACTCGCCCCAGTAGACCACTTCCCTCTCTCTCGCCATGTCTAGGAGGTAGCCATGACCTCACCGCCACCCTCTGTCCCTTGCCCGAGCCAAGCGCAATAGTGGACCACCGAGGAGAGCTCGCGCCCAGTGCCACCGCGCCATGCCGAGCACGCGCCAGAGCGCCACACCCGGCCCGCGTGCACAGACCGCCGCTCGACCGCAGCCCGCACCCACTGCTCCGCCACGACCCAGGGAACACGACGGACACACCCGTTCGCCGCCCAACGCACCACAGCCACCACTCGCCGTGGACATTGCCGCTTCTGCCGCTTAGAGCGCCAGCTCGCCCCGACCGCATACCATCGCTCCTAAGCCCGCATTCACTTCCTAGAGTACCGCCAGGAGACTGCCTGTAGATCGCCACCCTCAGCCATGCGTCTAGCCGACCGTAGCCATGTCGCCACTGTCGCCTGCCCATCCCGGTCGGTCTCACCGTCGGGCCTATAAAAGGAGGGCACCCCCAGCCATTTGAAGCACACCACTCCACTCCCCTCACCTCACTGACCGTCCCACACCTCTAGCTAGAGCAAGGGGAGCAGCAGCTCGCCGGAATTTCACCGGAGTAGGCCGCCTCTGGAGGAGAAGGGCGCTGCTGATTGCGACCACCCCCAGAGCTGCCTCGATCGTCCCTGAGCTTGCCATCGACCACCAGTTCTTTCGCCTGCCTCGTCGTCGTCTCTGGAGCCCTGGTACGTCCCTGATAGACCCCCACCGAGCCGCTAGGGTTCGAACTCGCCGGCGACCTGTTCGTCGTCGACGACGATCCCCAGTCGTAGATCCCAGTTCTAATCTAACGGCCCACAACGCGCGTATCGTTTCGCGTTTTAAGAGCCACTGACAAGCGGGACCCCCCTGTCAGCTGAGCCCCATGCCGCGGAGCACCACTGGGCCGGCCCATGTTCGTTCCCGCGCTATCCCAGCCGTTCAAAATTGGAATTTTCTTTTTAATTTAAATCTTAGTTCTGTCCCCTAGTTTGAAAATCAATTCAGAGAGATTTATAAATCCAAATTGCATGAAACCAATTTTGCCTGAAAGGTATTGAAATGATCTATCCAAGCCCGTTGGAGTTAATTCAATTAGAGTTATAGATCTCTCTTAATAAAAATAACAAAACAGAAGCATTTGCACCTTGCAACATTTTTATAAAATCAACTAAGATATGTTTTGAGTTGATTCCAACTCTCAAAAATCACATTTCACCATACCTATCTGGATATGTAATAATATTAAGGTTTACATGCAGTGACTTTGGACTAGTACCAAAATAATGCTATATAGGCATTTCTAGTCACTTTAAATCATTAAATATTGAACTTAAACCAAAGTAATTATGATCCAACCTTTAAATCTCATTCCCACATGTTAGAATATGTGGTGATGACATGTGTCCACATGATACCATATATTAAGTGGTGAATATTAAATCTTAGTTAATTTTTCAATGAGTAGAAATTACTTTTCTAAAATAAAAAGGAAGAAACTAGTGAATTAAACTTGTGATGCTTGTGATGATAATAGATCATCAAATGTGTGTCTTAGAATGCTAATCAGACTAGTTAAGTATTGTTTGGTGATTGTGTACTCCGTATCTATTTATAGACGATAGTACCGACCAAGTCTACGAGGAGGAGGAGTTCTACCAAGAAGAAGAAGAAGAAAACTTCAACCACTGCACCAACCAAGCCAAGCTAGCACTATCCAAGTTAACCCTTGCAAGTTGTACTTGCAAGCCACCATTAATAGTGCAAGCTGTTGTAGCAAACTAGAATTAAGTTAGTTAACTTGACCCAAGATGCTATAGGCATGCTTGAGTCATATCACTTTGACTATTAGTTGACCCAAGTCTTATTTACAAGCTTTAATTCCTTTAGTTTACACAAAGTCCCTTACTTGTTTTGAAGGTAGCATAAAAAGTATAAAACTTGACCTATTTAGTTAAGCTTTAGATGTCCTTCTATGGCATGAGATTGAACCCATCATCTTTCCACCTTAGTGAACACTCTTAACTTAGTAGTTCAGAGTAGATCAAAACTTGAGTCACTTTAGATGGGAACAATTGGTGAAAATGAATTGTGAAAACCTTGGAATGATGAGTCATTCTATTGAGATGTTTTGACATGTGTTGAGAAACACAAATGGTTTATGATGATGAAAATGTTGAGGCATGAGCCTTAACCCTTTTATAAAACTGATGGTTGGATTCGGATGCGATACCATTCCAAATTTACCGTACAACCACACTACCTGAATTGGGTAAGGCTTAGCTGGAAATTTATATGCATTAGTATTAGTTCCCTCGCGGGAGAGGTTTGAGCTGAGGCTACCTCTCAATGTTGTCCACCTATGCAGTGCCCAAGATGACTGATGGTCATGGTTGGGAGGCCATGCTCATAGGAGAGGTGCTTATACTAGGGTGTGTAAAGGAAAGGTTATGTTTGATTATATGCATACTAAGTATGATGATTCAGGGTTATCCCTGACAGATGTATCGAATCTTGTGGTGAAAGTGTACCACCTCTACAGAGTGTTAAACTATTCGAATAGCCGCGTCCGCGGTTATGGACTGTTGGAATGGCCATACTGTTTCGTTGTCAGATGTTTTCCAAATAACTTATGAAATGAATGATGAATCTTGACTTGACCACAACAGGGTTGTGTTTATGATATTAGCTTCCCAACTTAAGTGATTCTAGAACTTTATTATATCTTTCTTTGCTTTAGAACTCAGCTTAGGTTTCAAACCTAACTTTATAGTTAAACTTAGATTTAGCACTTTAACTTAGAACTATACTACTTGTTGGTGGTAGTTTGTGAGTACTTAAAGAGTACTCATGGCTTTTGTCCCTGGCTATTCTCATGGCCAGACTATGAAGGAGACTACCAAGATGATGGCCAACAGGACGGCTATGATAACTAGGACTATCTGCCTTCGTCAGCATTACTGTGCCCACGAAGATGGACCCCACCACTACGCTTATCTTTTATTTCATTGCTTGTTGTATTCATTTGGATCATGAGATCCTTATTTGTGTAAGACCTTATGTATGGTTTGTAATGGATGATGTACTGTGATATCCAATCCGTTATGTCTCGCAAAAATGGTAATCCTGGGATTGCGAGGTATGGCATAACGGGCATCCGGGATTAAAAATCCAGGTGTTGACAAGTTAGTGTTATGCCTTTCTCTCTCTATAAGAGGCTTCAACTTGAAAAACTGATACCAACTGATATACCTTTGCAAATGGCTGATAAATCTACCACTATTCCTGTTGGTATATGTGAGGATGTACGTGTTCAAGTGGATCATAATTGCTTGATATTAACTGATTTTGTTGTGCTTGAAATGCCTGAAGATGATAATATGTCCATTATTCTTGGGAGACCTTTTCTTAATACTGCAGGAGCTATTATTAATTGTAATCAAGGAAAGGTGACCTTTAATATTAATGAGAAGGAACATACTGTCTATTTCCCGAAGAAGATTGAAAGGACTTATGGTCTGAATTCAATTGAACATGTTGAGGGCATTCAAGTTGGAGAGATATATTGTCCCATACCAAGAGAAAAATTTAAAACTATTATGATTGGGACCATTGCTATCAAGGTTGAGGTAACATAATCATTAGTGGAATACAAAGTTTTGTCTCATATGAATTTTTTTTGGTAACAAGACCTGATCAACCTTGTTAACAAAAGGATTTCGTTGAACAAAACAATGTTTTCACTATGATTATCTCCGCTTACTTCTATTCTATCCATTTTAGTTTTTGCTTATGCCTAACTTAAAGGCGTTAAAGAAAAGTACTTATTGGGAGATAACCCAAAAAATTTAGATGAGTCTTGGAAGTTATTACTTCAGTAATAACCGCTCCTTATCATTTTATTTGCTCTTTGTGCCAAGAGTAACCTCTAATGAGAGAGAAGTAATGATTGGGAAAGTTGCTGTCCCGAAACAGATTTCTGTGCTTCACCGTAAAATTTCATGTAAAATCTCTGAATATATTTTTGAGGCGTGAATATTTG
This sequence comes from Avena insularis, assembly GCA_023614405.1. Classification (NCBI taxonomy): domain Eukaryota; kingdom Viridiplantae; phylum Streptophyta; class Magnoliopsida; order Poales; family Poaceae; genus Avena; species Avena insularis. The sequence goes on along the minus strand of CM042690.1, from coordinate 293,162,719 downwards.
TGCTTCTGTCCCAGGTTGTTATCTAACTTTCGTTAGTTCAACACTTTTTGATTTGAGCAACATAAGGTCTTCGAAAAAATTCGTCTTTACCTGCTGGTCTGTTTTGACAGATTTCTGCCATTTTCTGCATTTTCTTCTTGTTGGTTCCTTTTTGAGTTCTTTTGGGGAATTGAGCTTTTTGAGGGAAGTGCTACAGTATCTAGTGTTCCAATGGAAGTTTATTGATGTTAGAACTGAACCTAAAGAACTATTATCTTGAGTGCACTAATGTTGCTAATAAAGATTGTGTGAAGTTTTGCATGAAGGAAAAATTTCAGGTGTATGGAAGAAATGAGTAATGAGATGAAGGATGAACGAAAGCTCAAGCTTGGGGATGCCCAAGGCATCCCCTCTTCATCAATAAAAATCGCAGGTTTCTTTCAAACGTTTCATTTTATTATTTCATGCATAGTTGTGTTGTTCTTGAAGCGTCTTCTTTTTCGTTTTTGTTTTGTTTTTTCGTTTGCTTTGTTTGCTTAGTTGGCTGAATAAATTGGTTGGACCCCCTCTTTCATACATTGGTTTTCAAATAGTTTGGTTTGGTTTGGAAAAGAGTAGGAAAAGTTCATGCTTAAGTGGTAAAGAGAGCTTGTTTTTGACTGTGGCCTATGCTTTGTCATGCCATGCTTGATATTGTTTTAGCTTTATGCTTAGTATTCTTTGCTGTAGCATGACTTGTTATAAACAATTGATATTGCTTAATGTGCCTTGGATGAATCATGCGTTGTTTTAGCATATTAAAGCATAGTATAGTGGTATTCTCGTTTGATGCTTTATTTGGGTTGACTTAGCGCATGCTCACACCATGTTATGACTATCCAAAGTCACCATAGCCTTTATGATCCTTTAGTTTTTAACTTGTAGTATCACTTTATGCTTTGATCAATGATGTTTTGTCGCTCTGCATGATTATGGCCATGATTGCTCTTTTAGTTTGTCGCTCCCAGTCTTTTGCTAGCCTCTGCAACCAAGTATGAGTTCCACTCATGCATCCAACTCCTTAAGCCAAGTTATTCCAAAGAGTCCACCATACCTACCTACTAGCATATGCAATTCCAAGTATATTCATGTTTTTGTTTACCTTCCAAATTAAAACTTGTTATGAGCAAACTAGTGATTAAAGCTCTCACGAACTTGATGGCACACTTTACTTTTCTTGCCCTTAATAAACTTGAACCATTGTGTCGTCTATGTTGTATAAGGAGTAAATGACAAAAAACCCACCACATTTGAGGCAAAGTCACCAAACACCCACCAAAATGCATGTTTTTTGGTGGTTTTTTTGTGAAGGGGTGTCACCCTAGTCCCAAATGTGGTGGTTTTTTGTCATTTTCTCTTGTATATACTTGCACTTATTTGTTGGGGATTAGCAGAACCATGCTGTCATGGGGAATGCTTTCAACATTGCATTGGTACTTTGTACCTAGATGATATCATGCTCTTTTGTCTATGGATGTCGTCGGTGTGAAATGAAAGGGGAGCTCGTAAGTCCATGGAGTTATGTATATGTGTTAGAGAAATGCCTGGGCCGCTGGTCTAATCCATGCTGACATAGTGGAAACCTGCAGCGTAACCATAATGAGCTGTCTATGAAGAATTCTTCTTATAAAAAGAGTCCGATATTGAGAAAAAAGAGAACAAGAAAAAAAAGAGATTATGAAAAGAGGAAAGAGAGAAAAAAGCACCATATTCCCATGGTAAATAAGAAGATTGCTGAGATGCTTGTTGTCTGCTTGCCTTGTCATTTTGATATGGGGATTCTTCCGTATCATCGGGCAGGGGTACCCCGTTGGTGGTTCTCTATGATACACATGTACTTACGATGACAAGAACTTACCGGTGACTAAACTTGAGTAGTATGAGGAGTGGCCCTCGTATTCAAGGGACATGAGATTTCTAACTTATACTTCATCAACCATGTACACCATAGTTTGTTCACTTTAACCTTAATCACTTCAAGATGCTTATGATAGGGGCAATGAGAGCTGAAAGCTATTAAGTACCATAATTTTTGGAAGCTCTTTATGAGACTTGAATCCCTACTTCCTTTTATGAAGGCCTTTCTTCCACTTATATATTGAGTCTCCACCTTCTATCTTTATGCACCTACTTTGAGAGCATAGTGGCCATTCTTAGTTCTATGTGCATTGTCCCAAGACTTGGTGATTGATGCATAGCTTTGATATTGCTTGTTTTAAACTATTTGTATCTAGTCACTCTTATGAACTTTGAAGGTGTCCTATGCATTTATGTTTGCTACTCTATGAGGGACAAGCTGAATGCCACTATGCTATGTTTTCTTTATGTGAAACAAACAAACATCTTGCAAAGCATTGTTATTCACGAATCTTTTGTCTGTGCCTTTTCATGTTGCAACATAGTTGCTTTGTCTTATTGTTAGAACTTTGTCTTTCATGTTATGATTGAAGTACTATGATCCCAGCCATCAATGTTTTACAAATACTTTGATCAAGTTTATGATGGTGCATGTCACCTCAAAAATTATTCTTTCTTTTTATCACTTACCTACTCGAGGATGAGTAGGAGTTAAGCTTGGGGATGTTGATACATTGCAAATGTATCTATAATTTTTGATGTTCCATGCTTGGTTTTATCTACTTTCTTGTGTTTTGTCCACACTTTGGAGTACTTTTCATATGATTTCTTGGACTAACCTATTAACAAGAGCCACAGTGCTAGCTGCATGTTTTCTGCTATTTTTGGTTCCAGGAAAGTCAGAAAATGAATATTCTCGGAATTGGACGGGACAAAAGCCAAAAATCCTATTTCACCAGAAGACTCCCGGAGCCAGAATATGAGACAAAGTGGGGCTGGGGCCCACCCACACCACCTCGCCACGCGGGCTGGGCCTGCCACGCCAGGGGGTGGTCTGGCCGCCCCTGACACCCCCTTGGTCTCCCTCTTCGCCTATAAGAAGCCTTATGACCTAAAAACTCTGGGGGGTTCGACGTTTTTCTAGAATGAGTTCCGCTCCGCCGCCACCACTAGATTCCACGAAACAACACCAGAAACTCTGTTCTGGCACCCTGCTGAGACGGGGAATTAGAGGAGATCATCGCCATCATCATCACCATCGCTTTTCCATCGACCATCCATGTTTCCCCATCTATGAGTGAGTAATCCCCCGCTGTAGGCTATGGGATGGTAGGGATTGGATGAGATCGTTCATGTAATGGCATAAGATTGTTAGGGCATGGAGCCTAGTATCTTTTATTAGTGCTTTATGACTTTGCTGCGACTTGTTATGCTTAATGCTTGTCACTAGGGCCCGAGTGCCATGATTTCAGATCTGAACATGTTATTGATTCATTATGATAGTATTGTTTATGGTCTTATCTACAAGTTGTATACACACGTTGTTGTCCGGAACCAATGGCCCCGAAGTGACAGAAATCGAGATAACCGGAGGGAATGGCTTTGATGTGAGGATCACATGTGTTCACGGAGTATTAATGCTTTGCTCCGGTGCTCTATTAAAATGAGCACCTTAATTGCCAGTAGTTCCCTTGAGGCCCCGCTGCAAACGGGCTGGCAGGACAAAAGATGTTGTGCAAGTTCTCATTGCGAGCATGTATGACTATATATGGGACACATGCCTAGGATTATCTAGTACTTGGATGCTTTATCTTATTTATCTGCAATTGCCCTATGTCTGATTGCTATGTGAATTGTCTTGTCCATGCAACGCCCGCTCATCCATCCCTATGCCTACCGCACTCGAATCCTACTGTTTACTGCTATTGTTACTGCTGTCTTTACTTTACTACTGCTTCTACTTTACTATTCCTACTACAAAACTGTTGCTACTGATAAACTGCTGTGAGCAAGATTGTTTCAGTAATTGAATTGACAACTCAGTTGTTAAGGCTTATAAATATTTTTTGGCTCCCCTTGTGTCTAATCAATAAATTGGGTTTCACTTCTCTCGAAAATACGGCGATACACCCCCTATACTTGTGGGTCATCACTCCAGAACAACATATACGACAACTTGCTACTACGTTCGCTGGCTCTCCTTAATAGTATGCAACCGGTGGTCGATGGAGACTAGTGCATGGCCATGGCAGTGCCGGTGCGGGCGCTAAGGTTTGGTCAGTGCACGATTGCGTCGCGTTGCGGTCGACCTGCTCTATGCGAGGTGGCGGCGGCCAGTCGAGTCCATGGCGTCAATTAAGTCGATAGGTATACACTGTGGAGGGAGGCAGCATCGTAGGAGGTGAGATCCCGGCGGAGCGGAGGAGTGGGGCTCTGGTGTTAAGGAGGTTTGCATCCGTGAACGGTGGAATTGAATTAGTTTGGGTAGTTTGCGTCCGTGATTTTCATGAGGGGCAGTCGGGCGTTTGACGTGCAATGTCATTGGAGGCACGTGTGCCGTTAGATCAGGTGGAATAGAAGGCTCGGATCTAACGTTCCTGCCAAGTTGGTGTCTTTATAATTAGTTTAGATGCACTAGGGACAACTGCATTCACTTGAAATAGGGCACCATCAAAATCCGTTGAAACGACACCGTATGAGTTATGATTTGGTCACAAACCTAAGCTGTCATTTTTAAAAGTTTGGGGCTGTGGCGCTTACGTGAAGAAACTTCAGCCTGATAAGCTCGAACCCAAAGCAGAAAAATGCGTCTTCATAGGATACTCGAAAGAAACAATTGGGTACACCTTCTATCACCGGTCCGAAGGCAAGATTTTTATTGCCAAGAATAGATCCTTTCTGGAGAAAGAGTTTCTGTCGAATGGTGTGAGTAGTAGGAAGGTATAACTTGATGAGGTTATTGAACCTTCTCTTCCTGAAATGGCGAGTGGCGTAACACCGGAAACTGTTCTAGTGTTGACTTCACCAAGTGAAGAGGGAACTAATGATGAGAATCATGAAACTCTAAAAGAGAATACTACCGAGCCTCACAGGTCGGGCAGGACACGTACAACTCCTAACTATATGGTGATCTAGTATTGAACTTCATGATAGATGGAAGCAATGACCCTGCGACATATGAAGAAGCGATGATGATCCCGGATTCCAACAAATGGCTTGAAGCCATGCAATCCGACATGGGATCCATGTACAAAAACCAAATTTGTACTTTGGTGGACTTACCTCACGACTGCAAGGCCGTTGAGAACCAAGTTTGAAATTCAAAAAATTCATGGAGTTGACTACGATGAGACTTTCTCACCCATAGCGATGGTAAAGTCTGTTAGGATTATGTTAGAAATTTCTGCATTTTTTGATTATAAAATCTGGCAGATGGATGTCAAAATAGCGTTCCTTAATGGAAACATTGAAGAAGAGTTGTATATGATGCAACCCAAAGGTTTATCAATCCTAAGGATACTGACAAGGTTTGCAAATTTCAGCGTTCCATTTATGGATTGAAGCAAGCATCCTGGAGTTAAAATCTTTGTTTTGAAGAGGTGATCAAAGGGTTTGGATTTATCTAAACTATTGGAGAAGCTTGTATTTACAAGAAAGTGAGTGGGATCTCTATAGAATTTCTGATATTATATGTGGATGCCATATTATTGATTAGAAATGATATAGATCTTTTGAAAAGTGTAAAGGATTACTTAAACAATAAGCTTGGACCTTGGTGAAGCTACCTATATTTTAGGCATCAAGATCTATAGAGATAGGTTAAGACGCTTAATTGGGATATTGCAGAGTAGATACCTTGACAAGATTATAAAAAAGTTCAGAATGGATGGAAGTAAGAAAGGGTTCTGACCTATGTTGCAAAGTACGACTTTGAGAAAGACTCTAAATCCAGCTACAACAGAAGATAGAGAAGTGATGGATAAGATCCCCTATGCCTCAGCCATAGGCTCTATCATGTATGCAATGCTGTGTACAAGACCAGATGTGGCACATGTTGTTAGTTTGACTAGCAGGTACCAATTTGATCCAGGTTTGGAACACCGGACGACGGTCAAGAATATCTTTAAGTACTTAATGAGAACTAAGGATATGTTTCTCATATATAGCGGTGAAGAAGAGCTTGTCACAAAGTGTTATGTTGATGCTAGTTTTGACACCGATCTGGATGACTCTAAGTCACAATCCCGGGTATGTATTTCTCACGAATGGAGCAGCGGTGAGTTGGAGGAGCTCCAAGCAACCCGTAGTGGCAAGATCTTCAATGGAGGTGGAATATATCTCTACTTTAGAAGTAGTGGTGGAAGCAGTTTGGATGAAGAAGTTCATTTCCAAATTGGGTGTAGTTCCAAGTGCTTTGATTCTAATGGTTATCTATTGTGACAACAATGGTGCCATAGACAATGCTAAGGAACCAATGTCTCACAAGAATTCCAAGCATATCAAGTGCAAATTCAACTCCTTCTAGTAACATGTACAGGATGGCGATGTAGAGATTTGCAAAGTGCACTATGGGTGTTATAGACCCGTTGACTAAACCTCTCCCAAGGGAAAAACATGATCAGCCCCAGAACTCTATGGGTGTTAGATTCATCACTATGTAAACTAGATTATTGACTCTAGTGCAAGTGGCAGACTAAAAGGAATATGCCTGAGAGGCAATAATAAGTGGATATTATCTTATTCCAGGTTTATAATAGATGTTTATTTCTCATGTTATAATTGTGTTAACTGAAAATGTTAATATATGTGTGTTTAATAAACAAAGAAAAGGTTCCTAGTAATGCATCTCATTACACTAGCTTGTTGATTAACACATGATCAAGATTTCCTGATCATGAACATTGGATGTTATTAATGAGAAGGTCATGTCATTGGAGAATGATGTGATGAACATTAACCCACAATAAGTTTAGTAATACAATCATGTCATCAAAGTTTATATTGCTATATCAATCTCACATGATGTAACACTAATCCTTAGACCATGAGATCACGTCAATCACTAACATTGGAAGAGTACTTTGATTCCATCAAATGTCACACCGTAAAAAGGTGATTATAAAGATATCGTTGGGTACTTAGAAAGTGTTAGTTGAGGCTCGTGGATCAAGAGTAGGATTTGTCCATCCCGATGATGGATATATATACTTTGGGCCCTCTTAGTGATATCACAATGACATCGCTTGCAAGCACGTGATTGCCTCACGAGAATGTTATATCACAGAACAAGTAGAAGAGTACTTGTCAGTAACAAGATCGAAATAGGTTTGGATGATACCAAATGATAAGATCTCAGACAAGTACAATATCACGAGACAAGGAATTGGTTACCACGAAAAAGTTTCACGCGATCACTAGTTCATCGTTGAGTAAGTGGGATTCGTTATGGATCTCTAGATCCTACTGATGATTATTGATTGGAAAGAATCTCGATCATGTCCACTTAGTTCACGAACCGTAGGGTGACACACTTAAGGATCCTCGACGCATTTGAGTGGATATGGAACGAACGAGAAAATACTGGACAACACAGAAACTGTTTTTGATAAAAGTGCCAGAATATTTTTGGTGTATCAAAATATTGCAAGGGAATAAATTGTTAATGTGTTCATATGAAGTGTTCATTAAATGAAGTACTGATTAAATTAAGTATTCATTAAATTGAGTGGCATTAAACCAAGTGAATGAAAAGTGTTTTAATGGAAAGACCTTTGGTTTTTGAGTGGAAATTTAATGGGAGAAAATGGCTCTTGATTGTTTGTGAGTGGAGACTCCACTAGTAATCAAGAGGGGAGAGGTGGGGGAACCATGTGTGGTGCCGTCCACCCCCTTTGTGTGCCCCCTCTCCTATATAAGGAGGGGTGGAGACCCTCTCCTCTCACTCCATTTCATTCCCTCTCATATGCCCTTTGGTTGGCATCTTCTCTGCCTTGCTAGTTGATCCACTATAACAAGTACGGTTCTTAGGCGAAGCCCTTTTCAAGACCTTATCCACCACCATCACCACCATGTCGTAGTGTTGCTAGAGTTCCCGAGGATTCGCTGCTTCCACTGCCCAACTAGAGCAAGGGACGGAGGTCGTTGTCATGCTGGATGTGTGACCAATTATGAAGGTACTTATCGATTGTGGTGTTGATCGTCTTCACGACCTTTGAGGAAAAATGAGCACATTCTACATCAACCATGTTTGTTTGTGGGAAAGTTATCCCACTTTTGGTTTTCGAAGGTGAGTTCTTCTGAAACCGTTACAAGTATCACCTAGATTTGATCTTGGCAGTTGCAACCATATAATTGTTTGTTTTCTACACAACGAACCCATCAATTGGATGCTTTGTTTACTTGCATAATATTTTATAAATGTAAATCAGGCAGGGGAGGCATCCGAGGGTGCTCATGGGAAGAAAAGGAAGTGGGATGATGATCCCTACGATTACGAGTACTCCTCGGCGACGACGAAGAGGTGTGTTCTGTGATACATGTACAAAACTACAGTACCCTGCATATATTATTTTTGTATGTGGCATTACTAACTTTGTTGAGTTTGTGAATATGTCTAGTACCTGATCTAGATGTGGATCGTTGGAGCTACAAGTGGTACTTGCTGAAAGTGGAGGCGAAGGTGCAGATCTAGGGAGTTGGTGCCTACCTCAGGGATCATGAGACCTACTTCTGCGCATTTCATCCCTTCAAGCCAATGGGTTCCGCGAGGATCGGCCCAGTTGATCATGCACGATCCATCACCCATTTAGGCGAGGATATTAGCGATGAGGGCAACCACGAGGCCCTCATGAGGGTTCTAGTACCTAAAGAGTACTATGGGGATGAATGAAAATTGTAGTGGACCTGAACTTCTCTATGTAGTGGACTAAACTATGAGTAGCATGTGATATATGTGTTTGTGTGTTACTGAACTATGTTAGCAGACTTAGTGTTAACTATGCTACTGAACTATGTATGTATCTATTAGGCAATTGTTTCCTAGTAGATGTTATGGTACATCATCAACAAATGATGTTTATTTTGGGTAAATATGATGAACTGTTGAACTTGCTAGGAAAGCTGCAGAACTTGTATATTTTGATTGTGTGATGTGTACTTTATAAGTGTGGTGATGTTGCTAGAAGACTGTGTATTAAGTTAAGCATCAGGTAGTAATGGATGTATGTTAATATCTATGTCATTTCTACTATGTCATTTGCCTGTTTTTCATTTCCCTTTCATTATAGTTGCATGATACTTGTTCTGTCACTTAGTAATATGTTTTTTTTGTGGCATTCTGAATTTGGATGGTTATGAAATGTACAACACTTTGCACAAATGTTGCCGGATATGAAAATATATTGTACACAAATGAAAGAAAAGTGACTTAATTACTCACAAGTGTGAAGCTATGCCCATTTTGTGTTTTTGAAAATTTTAAATATGAATTACTAGAAAAGTGGTTGAATTTTTTATCTAAAATATTAAACAGTTATGAAATCCAGTTAAAAGTTTGTCTATTTAAACATACTAGAAAAGATGTTAAGCCTACACACTGCAAGTTTGTCTATTTAAAGTTGTAAGTAATGTAATTTGTGCAAATTTTTCCAAAATGAAAAACTTAGTGTACTACAGGAAAAAAATGTGTACCTACTAAAACAAGGCAATTGAATCTCCACGACCTGCATATGACTAGAAGACCCACATATAGCCCAGGATGTAGGCCATGGAGCACTAATTTCTTATGCTAGTAGGCCCCACAGGCAGATAGGTAACAATAGTTGGTCACATGTTGTTCGGTTGAGAGAAGCTGATGCTGAGTCTCTCACATCGGTGTATATATGTTGGTCGAATCTTAATTGGCTCGGCGAGGTGGGACTAAACTCCTATCGGCATCATGGTCGCATAACGCTATATGGCACACCCCCTGTTTGGCGGGACTAGTATGCATAAAGTTTTTTATATCCGTTTTCTGTTTCTTTTTATATTCTTTTTGTTCACATTTTAAAAAAGTTTATTTTTCTAAAAAACATCAAAAAAATTAAAACAATTATGTTTTCCGAATGTTTGTTCATGGTTTTTGAAACTGGTTTATGATTTTTCAAATTAGATTCATGATTTTTGAATTTTTGTTCATCCTTTTCAATTTTTGGTTCATGGTTTTTGATTTTGGTTCATACATTTTATGAAATTGGTTCATGATTTTTGATATTTTGTTTATGATTATTTTAAAAAATTCTTCATAAATTTGAAATTTTGTTTATAATATTAAAAAAAATCTTCACGTATATTTGAAAATGTTAATAGTTCTTAAATAATTATTATAGGATAATTTCTGGTGATTACAGTTCAAATTTACCCAAATTATGTGAACTTTGACTCGAGGCAAAACCAGATCCATCTACTCTTCCACATTCAACTGACTGGTTAAATGTGCCTCTAGTGTGTCCTACTACTCCCTCATGGTGTTTCTTCTCACACTTGGATGTGCATTCTAATAGATGCTTCACAAAAAAACATCATTTTTGTGATTATAAAATGGAAAAACTATTTGTTTCCTCAAAGAAAGTGGAAATAAATCTGGCAACTTCTTGCCATGCCAAGACACACATCTCTACCAAATTTGAGGTCATTCTGACAAAGTTTGAAGTGGACTGGTCACCACCTAGCTCATCTTCCTAGAAAGCCATGAACCTTCCACCCCGAAGCTACTCTATGAGAGGAGATGTTTGAAATCTTTCATGTAACCCATGTTTAGTATTTTCCATTGCAAACATGAAAGAAACATAGGTGGGAGGCCGAGGTTTTACAAACTTTTGATTTTTTGAAATTCTGGTGGCCTGGTCAAAGTTAGGTCAAAATCTCGACGTCTCCTATTGCTGCATAGGGGTTGGATCTTGCTGATGTGAAATTGGACCCATGAAGAAACATCACATCCTCTACCCGAAAGTGATTTTTAAAAAAATCAAGGAGCATCATTTCTAGTGACTATAGTACAAATTTATCCAAGTTCTATCAACTTTGACCTAATTTTGGTCGGAGCCAAAACCACACCCATCTACTCTTCCACATTCAACCACCTAGTCAAATGTGCCTCTAGTGTGGCCTACTACTCCCTCATGATGTTATTTTTCATACTTGGACGTGCATTCTAGTAGATGCTTCATGAAAAACGGACGTGCATTCTAGTAGATGCTTCACAAAAAACATCGTTTTTGTGATTATAAAATAGAAAAACTATTTTTCCTCAAAGAAAGTAGAAATAAACCTAAAAAATTGCTTGCCATGCCAACAGACACATCTCTACCAAATTTAAGGTTATTTTATGAAGGTTGAAAAAATTGGATTGTTAAAAAAAATAGCTCACGTAACAAAACAAGTTGTTTGTAAATTCGACATTTTTTCGACCTTCACCAAATGAACCTAATTTTTTTGCACACCATACAATTCTAGTGCCTGTGAAGAATATGTTATATTTTTCAAAAAAATCATAGTTTTATAAAAGCGAATTTTATTGTATTTAAAAATAGAAAAAGTAAAAGAAAAAAGAAACACGGCCAGTTAGTTGGGCCGACCCAACCGCTATCCACCAATTACCCGCTACACGGGCCAAACCCACGCGAGCAAGTCGGCTATTTCAGGAGGATTGCCTCCACGAAATCAGCGTCATATACTACCGTATATATCACCACGATCGACTCCTCCTAAACCTAAATGCAGACGGCTAGGTCTTCTAGTCGACGAATGCTCCTGATCTCGTCTTCGCAAAATCCAACTACACCACCAGGGAGCTGTAGGATAGGTTGTCGGTTCGATGACTTCGGAAAATCATAGCTGCTCGACATCAGAAGTTCCAGGTATGTAAATCCTTCTTTCATCTAATTTTGTTTTCAGTTTTGTAGGTCGTAGTTTAGTTCTGCCTATGATCATGTATGTCTTAGGTAGGTAGTTTTAGTCTACGATCAGATAGGTTAGATGTTTAGATCTATCTGCAATACGATCTTATTTTATATGTGTTTTCAATTGTGCATAGCAGATACCCCAACCTATATCGTGCGCACCACCGCTAGTCCCCTCGTAGTCCGCCTAGTCCTGTCGACAGTTCATCCCTCCCTGCCCTAGCGATTATGGCGGCGACAGGAATTAGAGCCAACACATTAGTAAATTAGCTCTTAGTAGATTTAGGGTACTGTTGCTGTTAGGATATATGCAGTCTAGTGTTACTCTGTTAAGGTACCAACATGTTATTTAGATCTCCTACTGTTACTTACGTGCAGTAGCTAACTAGCCAGTTAACAATTATATTTTAGGATATGCCAGTCGTTCAGCCACTACTGCATGCATTACATTTTAGGTCTATTTTCTTTTATGAGCCATGTTTAATTAGTACTTAACTCTGTATGCATGTGCGAACGGTGTTTTGAGGCTTTTTAATTTGAATAATCACGATAATTCAAATTAACTTACAATATGTAATTTACATTTATTATGTTTACTTTGTTCATACTAATTTACTTTGTTCTTATCAGAATGGACGATATTAATGGGGTTATTTGCTGTAACATTGAAAAATGGTGTAAGCTGATAGCTGGTCTTTCCATTGCTCAACGCGCTAAACTTGCTCAAATAAATCTCCATAGTATGATGATGATATCATCAATGGAGATGCATAAAATTTGATAAGGTATACCATCTTATATGAAATATTACTTATTATTTATCATGGTAGTAAAAATTTGCATATTCTTATGTTTTTTAATTTTGTGATGATCCATGTTGTATCTTGTTTAAGGTTCATGGTCGAGGCTTTTGATGCCTCCACTGGCAGATTCGTAATAGAAGATACGAATGTTACGGTCTCTCTTGGTACCATGGATGTTGAGTGCATTCTTGGTTTGGAGAACCAAGGTTTTTCAGTTGCTGAAATACTTTCTAAAGAAGGTCAGGATGAGAAGGAATACGTCCCACCCCAATTTATTAGTAAATCAATTGATAACATCATAATCGATGATTTAATTACTGACATCATAAAAAAAATAAAGTGGCCAATGACGATTTCCTGCGGAAGGTCGTGCTAGTGCTTCTGGGTACAATGCTTGTGACTCTGATGGCTAAGATTGTACCTAAGGAGTACTATGTATTGGTTGAAGATGTGATCAGGATGTCCAAGATAAATTGGAATGCTTTCACACTTAGGATTCTCATGGACTGGCTGAGGATTGGGACAAAAGGCAAACATATCCATCAATGGCCTAAAGGGATTTGCATCGTTGCAGGTGCATATATTATTTGAAAGCGTTTAAAAAAATATTATGTCTATATTTTTACCGATGTAGCTAAGTTATGCTAATTTGTAAATATGCTGTATTTGTACTGGGAGAAAGTTCTTCCGTTGGAAGGCGAGTGTGCATTCAATCCTAAATTTTCCGTACACCCTCTCATGAGGAATTGGAACGAAGCTACTGCCACAATAGAGACACTTTCGACTACGAGAATGGACGTGGTCGTGGGAACATGAAGGGGATTGTTTGTTTGCGGCCCGAAAGTTCCTGGGTGAGTGCCCCGCGGTACATAAGTTCCCAGTAATTGCCGCGTTTCGTAAAGTTGGGTTGCCAACTACTGAGAGGGGACATTTTAAGGCAAACTTATTTCACCCCTGCCAAATTCAAAGATTCCGTTAAACTGCCCCCTGAAGTAAACGGTTGGGACCCAAATGTCAGTCATCTATTCGTGACGCGAGCGCCAACGCGGCAACCTCTTAGGCAAATCGAGGAACTAAGTGGATTGGATGCGTTGACCAATTTCACAAATCCATTCTCTCCTTTCCCCTAGCACCGGCAGCGTCAAAATCCACCCTCCAGGCAGAATGATCCCTTCGGACATTTGACTTCTGGCGCCAAGTTGCTGCGCCCATTCGCTGATCCCGAGCTCCAATGGCGCATGCCGTAGCCACCGTTGCGAGGCTCTAGCCCGCCTCTGCCGCCGACGAGCTGAGCAGCTTGGAGGATGGAAGATTCTACTACCAAGAAAGAAGAAGTTCTGCCTACATGCGGGTGAGCTACCCTTCTCTTTGCTATTCGCACTAATTATAACTACTAGCTAGCCACTGAATCTAAAATTGTTTGTTAGCCCAACACTGACAAACATATTTTGTCAACAGTTTTCTGTCAAGTGGGATCTTCGCGGACCACCCTTACCTGGTTACGGTAACCCTCTTTAGGCACGACTCTAAATCAGAAAGGGTGAAGGGCAAGTGGTATGGACACCATTGATGGAAGAAGCGCTTGCGTAGATCTGCACTATCCCTGGTATGGTTGCTGCTCTGTATAATCATGATGAAATATGGCCGAAGCAGACTGCAAAGTTCAGCTTCATGGATGAACGAGGCATCATGGTTCCTTTAACGTGTGACAGTCAGCTAACTGGGTTGATAAAAAGGTATGCTTTGGCTTGCATGTTTGAGCTGATTTCTGATGTACTGGATGTGGAAGTTGCTGCAACTAGGAGTCGCCCTTCTATTCTTGGACAGGATGGTCGCTCGAGCCCAATTAGCTCCTGGTAAGCAAAAGTCTCTTGGGGTTCGCATGTTTGTGCGGAATTGTAATTTTTATTTTATTTACTCTGTAGATATTGGGCAGTTATGCAACAATCCTGTTTCTTTGATAGGAAGCGCCACAAGGTTAGAAACATGACTGCCAGGTCAGTCATGTTGCTGCTGGAAGAAAATAAAAACGAGTGGAAAGATGATGTTGGACACGATTCTGGTGCTAATTGTCCCGGTGATGCAGAGTATGTGAAGCTAAGAAAATTGGCACCGAGGAAGAGGAAGAAGGCAGGAAATGAAGAAGCTAGTGGACGTGAAGGCTTGGCACCCAGGCTGGGGAAGAAGGCTGCTGGCAATGAAGATGCATAATAATGTGTTGAACTTGAACCTATATATGTAATTCGGTTAAATTCTAAAGCTCTGTGTGTGGAACTTTGCGGGGCGAAACAATCTACCCATATTCTTGGAGTAAAATGTACCACGACTTAGGGTTTGGAAATGCCCGAGTCAGTAGTTGAATCTGAAATTGTGATTGTGCCACTACTATCTGAAAACATGCAGCATCGGTTCCACGATTGCTGAGGGGCAGGAGGTCTCCAAATTCGATGGAATGTAAGTGGCACAGAAATAAATTATTTAAGCTGCTACACTCCACGAAGCAGCAACTTATTTCAGCTGCTGCACAACGACATGGCAACATAAACAACAATGGCAACCGATAATGCCCAGATGATGACGAAATCGGTACCACTTTCTGGCCTAATCTTGAGCCCGTCTATCTCACCGCCTCCCTGCTCCTGCATCCACTGCATCTGGCGAAGCTCCCGGATCTCTAGTAACCGGGTGTACATGCTTCCACTTTATAAATTGTGGTTGTGCCATTTGCATGTGGCACAATCCATGTAGATTACGTTTAAAGAAACCACCAATGTCAGAATACCACCATGATTAGACAAAAGGAAGTAATGCAGGGTTAAGACAGATTAACGGGTGACCAATTTTTTCCTCCCAGGACTCCGGGACCACTAGTTCAGACCGCAAGGTCAACAAGTACTACTATTACAACTTTAAAAAGCATGGAGCTCAAGCTAAATAGAACTAGTTATCACACATCTCGTTGATCTTCCTAATCTTAGCTCGATGCGCATCTTCCTGCGAGAGCAAGGATCGAATCGTCTGCTCCTTCCTTTTAGCATATTCCTTGCACTTGTGATGGCCCAAAATATATCGAGCTCGTTGAGGAACCCCAAGAGGAAGGTATCATGAGCACAACATCAAGTTTTCCCTCAGTTATGAAACCAAGGTTATCAAACCAATAGGAGAAAGGAAACACCTCCAAGGTGTTGCTAGCTGGACTTTGGTAGGGCACACTACCGGTGCTAGCAGCAACGTGGAAACCTGCACAACACAACCACAGAACTTTACCCCCAACTTATAGTGAGGTTGTCAATCTCACCAGTTTTGCTGAAAACAAAGGATTAAACGTATTGTGTGGAAGATAGTAATTGCTTGCAGAAAGTAAATAGAAAGCAGTAAACAGTTGTAGATTGATGATAAAAGAAAGGACCGGGGTCCATAGTTCACTAGTGGTGGTTCTCCTTAAGATAGATGACATGTTGGGTGGACAAATTACAGCGGGGCAATTGACAAACATCGAGAAAGAATCATGCATATACTACTCATCTTGACTCCTTTGAGATTTGATTAGGCATTACAACATTATACATAGACCTTTATCCAACTGCATCTATGACTAATAATCCACCTTCAGGTTATCGTCCGAACCCCCTCCAGTATTAAGTTGCAAGCAACAGATAATTGCATTACGCATTGCATGTAAAGTAAATAATACGATTGTTCTATGAACAAAGGATTGCTAGTTTCTCCCTAGTAGCAACAACACATCTAGTACCTTAGAGATTTCTGTCACTTCCCCAGATTACTATAGGCATGAACCCACTATTGAGCATAAATACTAACTCTTGGAGTTGCTAGCATCTACTTGGCCAAGATAGCTACTAACAACGGAAAGCATGCAAGATCACAAATAACAAAGACATGATAGAATCAATAATCAATCTGAAATAGCATCTCAATATCCATTGGATCCCCGCAAACACAACATGTAGGATTACAAATAGATGATCTTGATCATGAACGGAGCTCACAAGATCTAAACATGGTAGCACAAAGGAGAAGAACCAACCATCTAGCTACTACATGGACCCGTAGTCCAAGGATGAACTACTAACGCATCACACCGGAGGCTTGCATGGTGATGAAGAAGGCCTCCAGGGTGAATTCTCCCCTCCGACAGGGTGCCGAGAAGAGCTTCAGATCCCTCCCGATCTAGGGATGGAGATGACGGTGGCTATAGACTCTTTCGTGGAATTTTGATCGGGTACTTAGGGTTTCTATATCGGAGGCGATATATAGGTGAAAGGCGAGGCCGAGGGGGTGCCCTAGGTGGCCAGACCACCCCCTGGCGTGGGCTAGGCCTGGCCGCGCGGCCAGGTGGTGTGTCCGGCCCCTGGCCCCTCTCCGTCTCGTATTCTGGCTCCGTGTCCCCCTCGGTGAAATACTGACTTTGGCTTTTGTCCCGTCAAATTCCGAGAATATTCATTTTCTGACTTTCCTAGAACAAAAAACAACAGAAAATAGGCAGCTAGCACCGTGGCATCTTGTTAATAGGTTAGTCCAAGAAAGTGTATAAAAATTACTCCAAAGTGTGGACAAAACATAAGAAAGTAGATAAAAACCAAGCATGGAACATCAAAAATTATGGATACGTTAGCAACGTATCAACTTGTCAATACTCGTAGTTGTGAACTGCAGGACTTTGGCCTGGTGAAGTTCATTCCTTGCTTGAGTCAGTTCTTGCTCTGCTTTAGCCTTTAGGGCCAACGCCACGTCCCTCTCCTTCTCGACTTTGCCAACCTTGTCTTGCACCCTCCTGAGATCTCGGTTAAGCTTGGTTGTGTCAACTTGGTCCCATAGCTTCATCTCAGCACTGTCAAGAAGTGAGCTGACTATGGATTCTTTCAACTCAATAGTAATATCCCATAGTTTGTCAAGCATTTTCTGCATCGATTTGGGCCACTCTGGATCTACCCATTTGACAACACCGCAACTTCTGCCTTGCATCATTGCACGATATCCTTGACACCGTAAAAACCTCCTGCCTGCGTTTTGTTTTTCGAACGCTATAGCGGGCACATATCCATGTTTACATAGCGGAGGACTATCTTCATCCGCTAAACCGTGATAGTCGGAGTTGTACAGCGTCTGGTTGGCCTAACACATCATACGCGCATGAGTAAACATAGTAGATCTAGCTCAAAATAGATAATTGGCCACAGATGATAGAGATAGAGATGAGACGACTCACATCGAAATCACCGTCCCTGTCGTCACTACGCATTTCCTCACCGTCTCCCCTTGAACCCATGGTGAGAGGGAGGTGGGGGACTGGGGTGGCTACGGGAGAGAAAGCTGGAGGCGCCGTCGGCTTGCGGCTATGGCAGGATGGGAGAGAAGTGGGGAAAGTGGCTTGATGACCCACAAGTATAGGGGGGTGTATCGCAGTATTTTTGAGGGAAGTGAAACCCAATTTATTGATTCGACACAAGGGGAGCCAAAGAATATTTATAAGCCTTAACAACTGAGTTGTCAATTCAGCACTGAAACAATCTTGCTCACAACAGTTTATTAGTAGCAACAGTTTTGTAGTAGCAATAGTAGAGTAATAGCGAGTAAAAGTAAAGACAGAGTAACAATTGCAAGAAATGAGTAGGATTAAAGCGCGGTAGGCATAGGGATGGATGGACGGCCGTTGCATGGACAAGACAATTCACATGGCAATCAAGACATAGGGCATTTGCAGATAAATAAGATAAAGCATCCAAGTACTAAATAATCATAGGCATGTGTTCCATATATAGTCATACGTGCTCGCAATGAGAACTTGCACAACATCTTTTGTCCTGCCAGCCCGTTTGCAGCGGGGCCTCAAGGGAACTACTGGCAATTAAGGTGCTCCTTTGAATAGAGCACCGGAGCAAAGCATTAACACTCCATGAACACATGTGATCCTCACATCAAATCCATTCCCTCCGGTTATCCCGATTGCTGTCACTTCCGGGCCTTTGGTTCCGAACAACGATATGTGTATACAACTTGCAGGTAAGACCATAAACAATACTATCATAATGAATCAATAACATGTTCAGATCTGAAATCATGGCACTCGGGCCCTAGTGACAAGCATTAAGCATAACAAGTTGCAACAAAGTCAAAAAGCACTAATAAAAGATACTAGGCACCATGCCCTAACAATCTAATGCTATTACATGAACGATCTCATCCAATCCCTACCATCCCCATAGCCTACAGCAAGGGATTACTCACTCATAGATGGGGGAAACATGGATGGTCGATGGAGAAGCGATGGTGATGATGATGGCGATGATATCCTCCAATTCCCCATCCCGGCAGGGTGCCAGAACGGAGTTTCTGGTTCTGAATCACGGAATCTGGTGGTGGCGGCACATCGGAACTCTTTCTAGAAAAACGTCGAACCCCCCTTGGTTTTTAGGTCAAGAGGCAACTTATAGGCGAAGAGGGAGGCTGCGGGGACAGCCGAGGTGGCCACACCACCCCCAGGCGCGGCCTGGCCTGGCCCGCGCGGCCAGGTGGTGTGGGCCCCTCGTGACCCTACTCCGTCTCGTCTTCTGGCTCCGTGAGTCTTCTGGTGAAATAGGGTTTTTGGCATATTTTCCGGGATTTTTCCTGATAGTTGATTTTCTGCACAAAAACTAGACACCAAGGTAATTCTGCCGAAAACAACGTCAGTCCGTGTTAGTTGTACCCAAATCACACAAGTTTAGAGAAAAAACAATAGCAAAAGTGTTCGGGAAAGTAGATTCGCTTTGGACCTATCAACTCCCCTCAAGCTTAGCTTATTGCTTGTCCACAAGCAATTCAGTTGAAAACTGAGTGCAATAAAAGAAACTTTCACGAACACATTTGCTTCATAAGATGCATATATTCTCAGCATATGATCAACTACTCAGGAAATTCATAATAAGGAGTATAGAACTAAGTTTACTTAATAGTCAATGCAAGCTATGAAGAGATTCCATCTCAAAAAATAATAAATAGCATGAAACATAAACCTAAGCAACATTACAATGCTCATAACAAGGTATGATAGAGTGGTATCTCGCTTGCCTTTGATTGTAGAGCAAACATAAATGCGAAGGCACCTCTGAAGTTCAAGTGAAGACTATAAGTAAAGATATCAAAGATGCAAGCATCAAAGTCATAACACAATTAATCAAGTTTTGAGACAAACACATTACACTAAGAATGACAACCATGCTCTCAAGAAAGTGCTCATAGAATAGGTGGTGACTGAACAAGGGAATGAAAAGGTTTTGAAGAGTTTGAAAGGCTTCCAAATGTTCAAAGTATGGTACACATTAGCTTTGAGCTCTCATTGCCCCTATCATAAGCATCTTTAAATGGTTAAGGTTAAAGTGACACATCTAAGAGGATATGCTTGACAAGTTATAAGTTAAAATATCATGCCCCTTACTTACGAGTACCGAACCTCATGCTACTCAACTTCAGTCACAAGTAAGGTCTTGTCATTGTAAGTACATATGTATCATAGAGAACCACCAACTGGGTACCCCTTGCACATGATACAGGAGCTATCCCATAATCAAAATGACAAGGAAAGCAGACAATGAGCATCTCAGCGATCTTTTTATTTGCTATTTGCATAGGTTTTTATTGAGGATGCTTCATAGAATGCTCATTATGGTTATGCTGCAAGTTTCCGCCATGATTAGGCATGGCTTAGGCTAGCGGCCCAGACGTTTCTCTAACACATATACAAACTCCATGATCTCACAAGTTCCCCTTTTATTTCACACCGTCGGGATCCATAAGAAAAAGAATCATGATATCAACGAGGTACAAAGTACCAATGCAATGTTGAAAGTGTTCCCCATGATACATGGTTCTGCTAACTTCAACTTATAAAGCGCAAGCATATACGCAACAAAGATGGATGCAATGGTTCAGGGTTATTAAGTGCAAGAAAGTAAAGTGTGCCATCAAGTTTGTGAGAGCTTTACTAACTAACTTTCTCATAACAAGCAAACGTTTTATTCGGAAGAAAACAAGGCATACTAAATATGGACGGAATAGCAAATGATGCTAATAGGTAGGTATGGTGAACACTTTTGGCAATATTGGTTTTAGGGAGTTGGAAACATGAGTAAAGCTTATACTTAGTGCAATTGAAGGCTAGCAATAGTAAGGGAGCGACAAACGAGAGAGCAATAACTGTCATAATCATGCTTGCGACAAAACAGGAATAATCATGCCATGGAAGTGATTCAAGACCCCTGAGTCAAAATAATTCATCGAGGCTTAACTGATTATTGTTTCAGTCATATGCATGCATAAGCATGTGCCAAGTCAATTCAAGTGAAACATTCAGAGGAGGATACCATAGTGTCATACCAAGTAATGAATAGAGAAATGCAAGCAAACATTCATATGCCATGCTACAAACTATTAGCGAGCTGGAGCTAATCATAAGAAAGAAAAAGCTACTAAGCATCCTGATGACCCACAAGTATAGGGGGTGTATCTTAGTATTTTCGATAAGTAAGAGTGTCGAACCCAACAAGGAGCAGAAGGTGCTGGCTAGTGGTATGGATTAGGAATTCTCTGCAAATACTTAGCAAACGGATTTTTAGGTTTTTTTGATAAAGCAAGTAAACAAAGTACGAGTAAATAAAAGACACTAGGAATAAATGCAGCAAGTGGCCCAATCCTTTATGCAGCAAAGGACAAGCCGGATGTATTACTTAATATGACCAAACGTTCTCAAGGACACATGGGAAGACTGTCAAGTGCTTTCGCTTCATATAGTTGATTAATCTTCTTTAGCTTGCTAAGTGTTGTGTGGGTGAACCTGTGCTAATGTACCGCCCCATCCAAGACTAATACATACTTGTGATTATACCCCTTGCAAACATCCGTAAGTACAAGAAAGTAATTAAGGTACAAACCTAACCACAGCTTTAAACTCTAAGACCCTTACGTCCCTTGTGCAATGGTTTCCTAACGGGGGTTCAGATTTCTGTCACTCCGGCAAACCCTACGATTAGTAGCCAAATACACAATGCATTCCCCTAGGCCCATATAGGTGAAGTGTCATGTAGTCGACCGTTCACATGACACCACTAGAAGAAGTACACCACAACTTAAATAACAATCTATTGAATCTCTCTCAACACAACTCCATTACTAACAACATGACTTCTCCCATGTCCTCAAGAACAAAACGAACTACTCACAAGACATCATATGGATCATGATCAGAGATGGAATAATGATGTATAACAATCTGAACATAAAAAATAATTCAATGGTTCACTCAATAGCGTCAACTATAAAGAGTAATCAACACTGGGAAAGTTTCCCCTATGAACTATGCAAGATTCAACGCAATTGTTATAGCAATATGGAGATGGTGATGAGGGTGCTGATGGTGATGATGGTGGTGATAATGATGATGATCCCGATGAAGTACAGCTTGATGGTGGTGTTGATGGCGACGATCTCCCCTCTCCAGGAAGGAATTCCCCTGGCAGAAATCTGTCTGTCGGAGAGATCTTTCTCTCTCGGTGTTTTCTGTCCCATAGAGGCGGTGGAGTCTTTCTGTGGTCGCTCCCTGAGTCTTAGGGTTTCGGGAGGTTGATATACGCCAGAGGGGAGAGGCTGGAGTGGGCCAGGGTGGCCACACCACCTCCTAGCATGGCCTAGGGCTGCCCGCGCCAGGGGGTGGTGTGGGCCCCCTGTGGCCCATCTCCACTCCGTCTTCTAGCATCCTTAGTCTTCTGGAAAAATAGGATTTTCCGTATATTTTCCCGGATTTTCTGATCTTCGCGAATTTTGCCTCCAAACAGCACCTTTTCCATCAGAATCTTGACTGCAGCGGTCCATGCTCCAAAAGTCATCAACCATGCAAAAACAGATGAAATAACATAAGTATCACCTCTCAATACGAAATATATCAATAAATAATAGTGAATTAAGACATAGAATAGTGATACAAAATGGACGTATCACATACATACATAACATACGCCCTATATGAACAGACTAAGCATGCCTACAATGATGAGTATATGTACAAAAATGAAAACAAATAGAGTTTGTTACCAGCCTTTTACCACACCTCAAGTTGTCATTAATCCTCATTATTACCCTTCACTTGTGTGGCTTGAATAATAACATGAAACCAAATTCCACTAAGGACTACTGAATCCTACAACAAACTTCACAAAACCAAAGAAGAACAACAAATATTTTTGGTGTTTTTGATTTTTAAAAGCAAGAACCAAAAGGAATAAGAAGCAAAGCGAAATCTTTTTGGGTTTTTCAAATAATTAAGACAAAGCTAAAAGGAAGAAGCAAACCAAGGCAAAAAGAAGAAGAAGCAAACAAAGAGAAACAACATAAATATTTTTGGTCTTTTTGTGTTTTAGAAAGCAAAAGTAAAGAAAGAACGAAAACTAAAAAGAGAACGAAACATGAGTATACAAAGTGCCGACGAAACATGATATGGAGATGAGTGTGATGTCGGTGTACCTCCCCCCAAGCTTAGGCTTTTGTCCTAAGTGGGTATCAATCCCAAGCTGGCCAAGATGCAACGCCTCCGTAGTACAGCGAGGAGGTACCCTCGTCCTGGTATGAGCTCGAGGATGCCCCACCGTAGTGTGCAGAGTAGTCGTAAGAAGGCACATACTGCTGGTGCTGCCTGTGGAAACCAAGCAGGCAAAGCTGCTCGTCCACCTCCTCCTTGGAACGTGACCATGGCCTCCTGTGAACATTGAACAAAGTAGATTGCCGCAAAGGAATCTCCCTTTCATCCCCGTCAGTAAACAACATCCTGTATACTAAACTGTCCGCATCAGAGTCAGCAGTGACGAAGTGATGTGTTTTCATGGCAGCAAGATCAAGCCTTTGTGGTGCCAATATAGTATCATTAGGATCCATAGAAAGCTCTAACGTAGTAACCATACGTGAAGCAATAATGCCCCCATAAATAGGTCCCCTAGCAGCTAGGCGGCGAGCAATGAGAGAGCCAAGATTGTACCGAGTATCATAATTAAGTGGAGCAGCGAGGAAGGCTAAATGATAATTGGAGATATTACTTGTATTCTCCCTACCAAGAATGCTAGTAGCAAGATAATAAGCAAAGTATCTAAGAGCTAGGAGTTGGATGTTTCTTATCTTCCCGCGCTGAGCTACACGGTCATCGTCATTTGTCACACTTGATAGAGTTCCAGCAAATCAGCGGGTCGCCCTTGGATCTTCTTCACGCTCCCCGTCATGCCTATACCTATAATGCTGCAAAATCTTTCCAACGACATGGTAATAGGCATATTATAAATTCTGAAAGAAACAGTTGACTGATAGGGGGTGTTAGTGAAAACGAAACTCTCAACGAAAGTTTTGGTGAGCATGGCATATTGCTCACTCTCATCTTCCATCTATGAGGTCAAACCGACCCTCTGAACCAGTAGTAAGAAATCATCGAGGATCCCTGCAGCTTGCAAAAAGGTAAAACAAGGAAAAGTAGATGGGTGAGCATCCCCCTCATCTCCTTCATTGACAAAGCGTGGTGCAATGAGATCTTCATTGTATGAAGGCCTAAACTGAGAGGCTGATCTTGAGGTCCTTGACCTCCTAGGTGTGTCCCTCTCAAATATTTCTCCAAAGGTGTGGTTGTTCATCTTTGATATTCTGAAATTTAAACATCCATTATACAAGTGATTGCAAAGTGAATACATAATGAAAGGCACTACTCATAGGGACTTGTAAGAGGCCTAAACATGCATCAAAATAATATCTCTCAGCATTGAACAAGCTTACAAGCTCTCATAACCTGTCACCTACAGTAGCAAAATACTCAAGATATAAACCACTAAACACAAATCTACTTGGACAAGTGGAGGAGTCACATACCGGAGAACAAATGCTCCAAATTTCAGCAGCAAAGATGGGCTGACCAAGGAGATCGAAAAATTGTGGGCAAGAATAGCAAGAACGCGATTTCGAGCAAAGAACTAATGTTTCCTCGGGAGAGAGAAAGAAGTGGGAAGTGAGAGAGTGAGTGGAGGGCCAGGGGTGGCCCACACCATGGCCAGGCGCGCTCCTGGGCTAGCTGCGCCACCAGGTGGTGTGCCTGCCTGGTGGGGCCCCCTGGTACTCTCCAGGCACTCTCTGCCCCTTTTTTCATGTAAAAATTTAATATGATTTTTCTGCAATTTTTTCGAGACACTTTATTTTTGAGCAGTTTTCAGGTATTGATGAATGATTTTCTGACAGAAAGATGTTTTTGGAATGATGCAAAAGCAAAACAAAGCTAAAACTTCAGAAGTTCTAAGATACTCTAATATGCAAGCAACTAGCAAAAGAAAAGTAACCTAAGCGAAAGCAAAAACTAAAATGGATAAAATGAAAGTAAGCGAGGATAATCATGGTGAAAACATTGTTTTGTTCATTAAAATCCGTTTGTTAACAAGGTTGATCAGGTGTTTTTACCAAAACAATTTTATATGAAACAAAACTTTGCATACCACTTATGATTATGTTACCTCAACCTTGATAGCAATGGTCCCAATCATAATAGTTTCGTATTTTTCTCTTGGTATGAGACAATATATTTCTCCAACTTGAATGCCCTCAACATGTTCAATTGAATTTAACCCATAAGTCCTATCAATCTTCTTGGGGAAATAGACAGTATGCTCCTTGTCATTAACATTAAAAGTCACCTTTCCTTGATTACAATTAATAACAGCTCCTGCAGTATTAAGAAAAGGTCTCCCAAGAATAATAGACATATTATCATCTTCAGGCATTTCAAGCACAACAAAATCAGTTAATATCAAGCAAATATGAGCCACTTGAAAAGGTACATCCTCACATATACCAACAGGAATAGTAGTAGATTTATCAGCCATTTGCAAAGATATATCAGTTGGTATTAGTTTTTCCAGTTGAAGTCTCTTGTAGAGAGAAAAAGGCATAACACTAACTCCTTCTCCCAAATCACACAAAGCAGTTCTAACATAACTATTTTTAATAGAGCATGGAATAGTTGGAATCCCTAGGTCTCCAAGTTTCTTTGGAACTTTACTATTAAAAGAATAATTAGCAAGCAAAGTAGAAATATCTTGATTAGGAATCTTCCTTTTATTCGAGATTATATCCTTCATATACTTTGAATAAGGAGGCAATTTAATAGCATCGGTCAAAGGAATTTGAAAGAATAAAGGTTTCATCCACTCACAAAACTTATTATAGTGTTCATGTTCCTTTGACTTGTGTTTCTTATCAGGGAAAGGCATAGGTTTTTGGACCCAAGTCTCTCTTTCACTACCATGTTTCTTAGCAACAAAATCTTCTTTAGTGTATTTAGTATTCTTAGTGTGCCTTTCGGGTTCTTCTTCAACTTTTTCTTTATCAGGAGCATCATTTTCTTCATTACCACTTTTAGTTTTAGCATCAGAGACAGATATACTATTAGGATCTTTAGCAGGTTCAGAGGGTTCTACAATAGTTTTATGTTTCTTTTTTTCTTTTCTTAGGAGTAGTACCACTATTTTCAGCTTGTTGAGAATCCTTCTCAATTCTTTTAGGATGCCCCTCAGGATATAGAGGATCCTGGGTGGCAGCACCACTTCTAGTTCTAATTTCATAAGCATGTTTTTCTTTAGCAGCATTAACTAGCAAGTCTTTTTGTACTTTAATAAGCTGATCAATTTGAGTTTGAACCATTTGAAAATGTTTAACAAGCATTTTAACATCATTAGAGGTTCTTTCCACAATATCCTTCAACTCAACAATAGCTCTTGTGTTTTCCATTAGATGATTTTGCACCCTTTTATTAAAATTATCTTGCTTAACAATAAAAACATCAAATTCTTCTAAGCATTGATCAGGAGGTTTAGAGTAAGGAATATCACCTTCATCAAAATGTTGGAGAGAGTGTACCTCTATAGTGGATGAGTGGGGAATTGACTTACATAATTCTTCTATAGGAGGTAAATTCTTGACATCAGCAGCTTTAATTCCCTTCTCCTTAAGACATTTCTTAGCTTCCTTCATCACTTCATCATTTAGTTCAATAACTCCCCTCTTCTTCGATGTTGGTATAGGCGCAGGTATAGCTGGTTCAGGTATAATTGTTTCAGGTATAGCTGGTTCAGGAGGAGTCCAGTCTTCATAATTCTTGCTTATTTTAGCCATTAATTCCTCAGCTTCCTTGGGAGTCCTATTCCTGAAAACACAATCAACACAACTATCCAGGTATGTCCTAGATTCTTCATTTAGTACATTATAAAATATATCAAGAAGCTCATTCTTAGGTAATGGACATCTAGCTTGTGCATGAATCAAAGCACAAAACCTTGCTCATGATTCAGGCAATATCTCTTTTTTCTCCCTGTTTAAAATCAAAAAGTTCCTACAAAATAGCATGTCTAGCACTAGGAGGAAAATATTGCTATAGGAAAGTACTAATCTAGCAATCAGGGCTATCAATAGATCCAGGATGTAAATTATTAAACCAAGTTTTAGCTTCTCCTTTCAGTGAAAAAGGGAAAAATTTAGCAACAAAGTAGGTGCGCATCTTAATATCATCAGAAAACAGGCCACTCATGGTAGAAAGCTCAGTCATATGTGCTACCGCACTTTCATTCTTAGTCCCACAAAAAGGTTATTTCTCAACAATAGCTATGTAAGATAGATCAAGAGAGAAATCATAATCCTTATCTTTAATGTCTATGGGAGACGCAACAAACTTAGCATTAGGAGACAATTTGGGTTTTATAGTACGCCTCTCAAGGAGACTCTTAACATCACTCTTGTCATGGGTGTTTTGACATTCTTTAATAAATTCAGCGGTCATCTCAATATAACCGTCTTCAATATCATAGCTCTCTCTAGACTCAGGTGAACTGACAGGTGTAGTATTGTCTTAATTAGGAGTTTTAGTATTTCCAGCTATAGTTCTAGCAATCGTAGCATCTAGGAAAGGACCTAATGAACCACTCTTATCAAGCACAATAGAAGCAACATCGTAAGTATCAAAAGTTTCAGATTCAGCAGTAGCAGCAGTGTGTGTAGCATGCGTATGTGGGGGTGTAAGGAGCTTACTCATAACAGATGGTGAATCAAGAGCAACAGAGGTGTTTATAACCGTACCTCTTCTTGTAGTGGATGGTAAAATAGGAACCTTGCCATCACGAGACTTACCCATGATGGATGGATGGCAGCAAACAATAGTGATTCCAAGTGAACTTGATAAATAAAGCTATGCTCCCCGCAACAGCTTTAAAATAGTCTTGATGACCCACAAGTATAGGGGTTGTATCGCAGTATTTTCGAGGGAAGTGAAACCCAATTTATTGATTCGACACAAGGGGAGCCAAAGAATATTTATAAGCTTTAACAACTGAGTTGTCAATTCATCTGCACCTAGAAACAATGTTGCTCACAATAGTTTATCAGTAGAAACAGTTTTGTAGTAGCAATAGTAGAGTAATAGTAGTAGTAAAAGTAAAGACAGTAGTAACAATTATAGTAAACAGTAGGATTAAAGCGCGGTAGGCATAGTGATGGATGGACGGGCGTTGCATGGACAAGGCAATTCACATAGCAATCAGAACATAGGGCAATTGCAGATAAATAAGATAAATCATCCAAGTACTAGATAATCCTAGGCATGTGTCCCATATATAGTCATACATGCTCGCAATGAGAACTTGCACAACATCTTTTGTCCTGCCAGCCCGTTTGCAGCGGGGCCTCAAGGGAACTACTGGCAATTAAGGTGCTCCTTTTAATAGAGCACCGGAGCAAAGCATTAATACTCCGTGAACACATGTGATCCTCACATCAAAGCCATTCCCTCCGGTTATCTCGATTTCTGTCACTTCGGGGCCATTGGTTTCGGACAACAACGTGTGTATACAACTTGTAGATAA
Source organism: Avena insularis (assembly GCA_023614405.1). Taxonomy (NCBI): domain Eukaryota; kingdom Viridiplantae; phylum Streptophyta; class Magnoliopsida; order Poales; family Poaceae; genus Avena; species Avena insularis. The sequence continues at coordinate 293,134,180 of CM042690.1, read as the reverse complement.
GACCATAAACAATACTATCATAATGAATCAATAACATGTTCAGATCTGAAATCATGGCACTCGGGCCCTAGTGACAAGCATTAAGCATAACAAGTTGCAACAAAGTCAAAAAGCACTAATAAAAGATACTAGGCACCATGCCCTAACAATCTAATGCCATTACATGAACGATCTCATCCAATCTCTACCATCCCCATAGCCGACAACGGGGGATTACTCACTCATAGATGGGGGAAACATGGATGGTCGATGGAGAAGTGATGGTGATGATGATGGCGATGATCTTCTCCAATTCCCCATCCCGACAGGGTGCTAGAATGGAGTTTCTGGTTCCGAATCGCGGAATCTGGTGGTGGAGTCGCAGCAGAACTCTTTCTAGAAAAACGTCAAACCCCCCTTGGTTTTTAGGTCAAGAGGCAACTTATATGCGAAGAGGGAGGCCGAGGGGGCAGCCGAGGTGGCCACACCACCCCCAGGCATGGCCTGGCCTGGCCCGCGCGGCCAGGTGGTGTGGGCCCCTCGTGGCCCTACTCCATCTCGTCTTCTGGCTCTGTGAGTCTTCTGGTGAAATAGGGGTTTTGGCATATTTTTCGGGATTTTTCCTGATAGTTGATTTTCTGCAGAAAAACTAGACACCAAGGTAATTCTGCTAAAAACAGCGTCATTCCGTGTTAGTTGTACCCAAATCACACAATTTTAGAGGAAAAACAATAGCAAAAGTGTTCGAGAAAGTAGATACGCTTTGGACGTATCATGGCTTCGAGGGGAAGTAAGAGAAGTATGGGGAGGAAGAGAAGTAAAGGGGACCTGACACTAGCATATGGCCCATGGAACTCGTGAGTCGTGACACTCACAAAAGGGGACCACCCGGTGTTGCCAGTTTGTCTAGAGCAAGTGGACAGTAAGTGTGGCCAATCATGTCGTAGAACAACCTACTCGCGGATCTCTCTTACGAAGACCATCCCAATCTTCCAAGCGCCCCGATCGAACGGTATGTAACAATCGTCATGCAGAACAACTGTGTTAGGGCGTGCCTTCTAGAAGACTCGGTCTAACGACCACCATTGGGGCTAAGGTTAGGGTTCTCCTAAGGGTAGGATCCATATGTGGTTTATGAGAAGAACACACATGCAATGACATTGGTGGATCCATATGTGGTTTGTGAAAAGAACACACATGCAATGAACTCTGGTGGATCCATATGTGGTTTGTGAAAAGAAGTCACATTCAATGACACTAGTGGATCCATATGTGGTTTGTGAAAAGAACACACATCCAATGACTCTAGCTGTGGTTAATGAAAAGAACACATGAAATGACTCTAGTGGATCCATATGTGGTTTATGAAAAGAACAGACATGCAATGACTCTAGCTGTGGTTCATGAAAAGAACACACATGCAATAACATGTGGATCCATATGTGTTTAGGAAAAGAACACACATCCAATGACACGGGTGGATCCATATGTGGTTTGTGAGAAGAACAGACATGCAATGACTCTAATTGTGGTTTATAAAAAGAACAGGCATCCAATAACTCTGGTGGATCCATGTGTTGTCTATAAAAAGAACAGACATGCAATGACTCTAGTTGTGGTTTATGAAAAGAACAGACATGCAATGACTCTGGTGGATCCATGTGTGGTTTGTGAAAGAATAAACATTCACTGACTCTAGTTGTGGTTCATGAAAAGAACACACATGCAATGACATTGGTGGATCCATATGTGGTTTGTGAAAAGAACACACATGCTCATGTGGTTTATGAAAAGAACAGACATTCATTGAATCTAGTTGTGGTTCATGAAAAGAACACACATCCAATGACTCTAGCTATGGTTTGTGAAAAGAACAAACATGTAATGACTCTGGTGGATCCATATGTGGTTTGTGAGAAGAACAGACATGCAATGACTCTGGTGGATCCATATTTCGTTTGTGAAAAGAACACACATTCAATGACACTGGTGGATCCATATGTGGTTCATGAAAAGAACACACATGCAATGGCACTGGTGGATCCATATGTGGTCTATGAAAAGAACACACATGCTTATGTGGATTATGAAAAGAACAGGGATTCACTGACTCTAGTTGTGGTTCATCAAAAGAACAAACATGCAATGTCTCCAGTGAATCCATGTGGTGGTTTGTGAAAAGAACTGACATGCAATGACTCTGGTGGACCCATATGTGGTCTATGAAAAGAAGACACATGCAATGACACCGGTGGATCCATATGTGGTTCATGAAAAGAACACACATGTAATGACTCTGGTGGATCCCTATGTGGTTTAATGAAAAGAACACACATTTCAATGACACTAGTTGATCCATATGTGATTTGTGAAAAGAACACACATGCAATGACTCTGGTGGATCCATATGTGGTTTGTGAAAAGAACAGACATGCAATGACTCTAGCTGTGGTTAATGAAAAGAACACTGATACGTCCATAACGTATCTATAATTTTTGATGGTTTTATGCTAATAATATGCTTTTGACACTCCTTTTTATATAAAGTTTTTGATTTATTTGGACTAACCTATTAATAGTTGCAAAAGTACACAATGTTCTTGTTTTACACTTTGATAAGTAGGAATCACCAAGAATACAAGTGGAAACTTTTTTGGAGTCAAATTGGGATTTTCTAGAAATCTGTCTTAGAACTCTTTTTTAAGATTGTCACGTTTCAGATCGAAGACGGCATGAAACAGAAAACTCTTCAACTACAAAGTTGTTGGATATTTCGTGACAAACGTTCTGGACATAAAATTTAGCTGAATACGAGTCTGGATGGGGTGACGGGAATCCGAGAAGAAGGAAACCTAATTCGCCCAACACACCTCCACCCACAAATTTGCAGCCACCAAGGCCACGTTTTTTCCTCCCTAATGGATCCCATCTCCATGGGGGAGGGCTCCCAAGAAGCCATAAAGTAAGGGGCTAAGGGGCGGTGCTCCACATAATACCGGCGGCGGGGAAGGAGTCCCCCGCGCCACCGCTGCCGCCACCCTCTTCACCATCTTCACCGCCATATCCATCACCTAATCATCCTAGTATGCAGTGGTTCATCCTCCCACACACTTCTATACCGTCGTATGTAAACATGGTGTTTGATGCTATAAGTTATAATCCTATGATCTATGTCATGTTTGTGTAGTTTCTTTTTTCTTAGATTGAATGGTTGTATGTCTTTGGTTTATTAGAGTTGTATGTTGATATGGTACAGTCCTTTGGTGTCCATTATATTTGTGCGTGCATGGATTAAACATCATAGGGTTTGTAGTATGTGTAAGAGGAAGGGGGAAGTTCTGCCGGAGTGACAGAAACCTGAGAACGCGAATCGAAACATTGCACGTATGGGAGTAAGAGGACCATTAAAATTAAGGCTATGGTTGGGGAAACCTTAATGCATTGTTAGTAGTTACGGATGTTTTCTAACAATCCAATCATATAGTACATGTAATTCCAAGTAGTGAAGCGCATGTATATTTAGCCCCTCCCACATAGAAAACTGTATCGAAGATAATGAACCTGATTTATTCGCTAATTTAACTTGGACAAAGCCACCACAATTACCATCACTATTTCACACTCATGGTTCTGTTAGTTTACTGTATTTTATTGCTGCAGCAACTAACTTTACTTTATTATTATTTGTTATCATGCAAAGCTATCTCTAGTACTCGTATTGCTGCTCTAGTTTTATTTCCTAGATAATGCAAACGTTTAGTGTGCGTAGAATTGTATTAGTGGTTCATAGAACTTGAGAGAACATTTATCCTACCTTTATCTCCTTGTTGGGTTCGACACTCTTACTTATCGAAAAGGCTACACATGATCCCCTATACTGGTGGGATATCAAGATCTTTTCTGGCGCCGTTGCAGGGAGCAATAGCGTGTGGGTGAATATTCTTGTGTGCACTTGTTTGCTTTATCTCTAAGTAGTTTTTACTTTCAATTTTAAGTTGTTCTCTATCTTAGTATGGATAGGGAATGCGAATTACAAAAAAAATTAGTTGTACTTGTTACTTAAAAATGTTTTCAAAAAGGAAAGTGATTGGAAAGATGAGTAATGGTTAAGTGGGGGTCGACCTTGAACACTTGTGTTCATGCCGATAAAACCAAAACAAATCTTACCATGGAAGCTTTTCAGTTAAAAACTTTTATATATCGAAAATACATGAATCTTGCTTCTATGCCTAGCTGAAAGGCGTTAAAGAAAAGCACTATTGGGAGATAACCCAAATTATTTTTACTTTCAATAAGTTTTTATTTTGTTGAATCTTGGAAGTTATTGCCTTAGTAATAACCTCTCCTTATCCTTTTTGTGTGGTTTTTGTGCCAATAATAAACCTCTAATGAGAGAGAAGTAAGACTTGGGAAAGTTGCTGTCCCGAAACAAATTTTTGTGCTTCACTGAAAATAATCTTGAAAAATCCCTGTACGTAGGATTGAGCTGTAATATTTTGTGCTTATGCCCTAGTTTATTATCTAACTTTTGTTAGTTTAGCACTTTCCGATTTGAGCAACAGAAGGTCTTCGAAAAAAATCAGTTTTTACCCGCTGGTCTGTTTTGACAAATTTCTGCCATTATTTGCATTTGCCTCTTAATCTCTTTCTCTTTGAGTTCTCTTTGAGCACTTGAGCTTTTAGAAGGAATTGCTACGGTAGCTTGTGTTTTAATGTAAGTTTTACTTGTGTTGAAACTGAACCTAAAGACTTATTATCTTGAATACACTCATGTTGCTAATGAAGATTGTGTGAAGTTTTGTATAAAGGAAATTTTCAAGTGTAGGGAAGAATAATGTGATGAGATGAAGAATGGACAAAAGCTCAAGCTTGGGGATGCCACCCGTGTCAACCCAATAAATATTCAAGAAGTACAAGGGTCAAAGCTTGGGGATGCTCAAGGCATTCCCTTCTTCATCAATAAAATCTCAGGTTTTCTTCCAAAACACTTCATTTTTTGTTTCATGCACGATTGTGTTGTTCTTGGAGCGTATTTGTTTTTTAGTTTTCTTTTGTTTGGTTTGCTTAAATAAATTGGTTGGACCCCTGCATTCATATGTTGTTTCAAATAAGTTGATTGGTTGGAAAAGAGTAGGAAACTTCATGCTTATAAGTGGTACAAAAGGAGCTTGTCTTGACTGTGGCCTAGACTTTATCATGTCATGTGGATGTTGCATTGACTTTATGCTTAGTGATTATTGCTGTAGCATGACTTGTTCCAAACAATTGAGATTACTTAATGTGCCTTGAAAGAATCATGTGTTGTTTTAGCATACAAAAGCATAATATTGTGGTATTCTCCTTCGATGCTTTATTTGGGTTGACTTGGCACATGCTTACACCATGTTAAGACTATGAACCAGTCACCTTAGCCTCTATGATAATTTATTTTTTGACTTGTAATATCACTTTATGCTTTAATTAATAATGTTTTGTCGCTTTGCATGATTATGGCAATTATTGCTCTCTTAGTTGGTCGCTCCTAGTCTTTTTCTAGCCTCCACATGTACCAAGTATGAGTTACACTCATGCATCCAACCTCCAAGAAAACCAAGTTATTCCAAAGAGTCCACTATAAATTCCTATGCATGGTGTGTTACACCATTCCAAGTATATTCATGCTTTTATCTACCTTCCAAATTAAACTTGTTATCTGAAAATTAGTGATTAAAGCTCTCACAAACTTGATGGCACACTTTAATTTCTCGCACTTAATAAACTTGAACCATTGTGTCCATCTATGTTGCTTATATGCTTGCGCTTTATAAGTTGTAAATTAGCAGAACCATGTACCATGGGGAACGCTTTCAACATTCCACTTATTATTCAGTTAATATCATGTTCTTTTGTTTATGGATCTCGGCGGTGTGAAATAAAAGGGGAGCTTGTAAGCTCATGGAGTTTGTATGTGTGTTAGAGAAACGCTTGGGCGGCTAGCCTAAGCCATGCCTAATCATGGTGGAAACTTGCAGCATAACCATAGTGAGCATTCTATGAAGCATCCTCAATAAAAACCTATGCAAATAGCAAATAAAAAGATCGCTAAAATGCTCATTGTCTATTGCCTTGTCATTTTGATATGGGATAGCTCCTGTGTCATGGGGCAAGGGGTACCCTGTTGGCGGTTCTCCATGATACACATGCACTTACAATGACAAGAACTTACTCGTGACTAAAGTTGAGTAGCATGAGGTTCGGTACTCGTAAGCAAGGGGCATGAGATTTTCAACTTATAACTTGTCAAGCATGTCCTCATATTTGTGTCACTTTAACCTTAATCACCTCAAGATGCTTATGATAGGGGCAATGAGAGCTGAAAGCTAATAAGTATCATAATTTTTGGAAGCTCTTTATGAAACTTGAAATCCCTGCTTCCCTTCTATGAAGGGCCTTTCTTTTTTACTTTTATGTTGAGAATCCATCTTCTATCTTTATGCACCAATTGAGAGAGCATAGTGGTCATTCTTAGTTTAATGTGCATTGTCCCAAAACTTTTTGATTCATAACTTTGATATTGCTTGTTCTTAAATTATTTGTATCTAGTCACCCTTATGAACTTTGAAGGTGTCCTATGCATTTATGTTTTACTGTACCATTAGGGACAAGCTGAATACCACTCTTATTATGTTTTCTATATGTGAAACAAACAAACGTCTTTCAATGCATTGTTATTCATGATCTTTTGTTTATACCTTTTCATGTTACAACATAGTTGCTAACCCTATCTTTCATGTTCATGTTTAGAGTACCTTGGTCCCAACTATCAATGCTTTTATAATAATGATGATCAAGATTGTGTTGGTTGCATGTCACCTCAAAAATTATATTGTTTTTATCATTTACCTACTCGAGGACGAGCAGGAACTAAGCTTGGAGATGTTGATACGTCCATAACGTATCTATAATTTTTGATGGTTTTATGCTATGCTTTTGACACTTCTTTTTATATAAAGTTTATGATTTATTTGGACTAATCTAGTAATAGTTGCAAAAGTGCACAATGTTCTTGTTTTACACTTTGATGTGTAGGAATTACCAAGAATACAAGTGAAAACTTTGTTGGAGTCAAATTGGGATTTTCCAGAAATCTGTCTCAGAATTCTTTTTGAAGATTGTCACGTTTCGGGTCGAAGACGGCGTCAAACGGAAAACTCTTCAACTACAAAGTTGTTGGAAATTTGACATAAAATTTAGCTAATTCTGAGTCTCGACGGACCCTCTAGGCCCGATTTACTGCAGCCCAAGATGGGGTGACATGAATCCGAGAAGCTATATAAAGGGGGAAACCTAATTCGCCCAACACACCTCCACCCACGAATTTGCAGCTACCAAAGCCACGTTTTTGCCTCCCCCATGGATCCCATCTCCATGGGGGAGGGATCCCAAGAAGCCATGAAGGAAGGGGGATAAGGGGCGGTGCTCCCCCATGATACCGGCAGCGGGGAAGGAATCCCCCGCGCAGCCGCTGCCACTGCCACCCGCTTCACCATCTTCACCGCCATCTCCATCACCTAATCCTCCTAGTATGCAATGGTTCATCCTCCCACACACCTCTGTACCGTCCTATGTAAACATGGTGTTTGATGCTATAAGTTATAATCCTATGATCTATGTCATGTTTGTGTAGTTTCTTTGTTCTTAGATTGAATGGTTGAACGTCTTTGGTTCATTAGAGTTGTATGTTGATATGGTACAGTCCTTTGGTGTCCATTATATTTGTGCGCGCATGGATTGAACATCATAGGGTTTGTAGTATGTGTAAGAGGAAGGGGGAAGTTCAGCCGGAGTGATGTAAACCGAGGACGCTTGAACGCGTTGCACATATGGGAGTAAGAGGACCATTAAACTTAAGGCTATGGTTAGGGAAACCTTAATACATTGTTAGTAGTTACGGATGTTTGCTAACAATCCAATCATATAGTACATGTAATTCCAAGTAGTGAGGCGCATGTATATTTAGCCTCTCCCACATAGAAAACTGCATCGAAGATAATGAACCCGATTTATTCGCTAATTAAACTTGGATAAAGCCACCAAAATTATGACCACTATTCCACACTCATGGTTCTATTAGTTTAGTATATTTTATTGCTACAGCAATTAACTTTACTTTCTTGTTATTTATTATCATGCAAAGCTATCTCTAGTACTTGTATTGTTGCTCTAGTTTTATTTCCTAGATAATGCAAACGTTTAGTGTGCGTAGAGTTGTATCAGTGGTTGATAGAACTTGAGAGAACATTTATCCTACCTTTAGCTCCTCATTGGGTTCGACACTCTTACTTATCAAAAAGGCTACACACGGTCCCCTATACTTGTGGGATATCAAACACACATTTCAATGACACTGGTGGATCCATATATGGTTTGTGAGAAGAACACACATGCAATGACACTGGTTGATCCATATGTGGTTTATGAAGAGAACACACACCCCGTGACTCTAGCTGTGGTTTATTAAACGAACACACATGCAATGACACTGGTGGATCCATGTGGTTTATGAAAAGAACAGACATGCAATGACACTAGTGGATCCATATGTGGTTTGTGAGAAGAACACACATGCAATGACACTGGTGGATCCATATGTGGTTTGTGAAAAGAACACACATGTAATGACTCTGGTGGATCCATATGTGGTTTGTGAAAAGAACAGACATGCAATGACTCTACCCGTGGTTAATGAAAAGAACATACATGAAATGACTCTAGTTGTGGTTTAATGAAAGAACACACATGCAATGACACTGGTGGATCCATGTGGTTTGTGAAAAGAACAGACATGCAATGATTCTAGTTGTGGTTAATGAAAAGAACACACATGCAATGACTCTGGTGGATCCATATGTGGTTTGTGAAAAGAACACACGTGCAATGATTCTGGTGGATCCATATGTGGTTTGTGAAAAGAACAGACATGTGATGACTCTAGCTGTGGTTAATGAAAAGAACAGAGATGCAATGACTATAGCTGTGGTTTATTGAAAGAACACACATGCAATGGCAGTGGTGGATCCATGTGGTTTGTGAAAAGAACAGACATGCAATGACTCTAGCTGTGGTTAATGAAAAGAACACACATTTCAATGACACTGGTGGATCCATATGTGGTTTGTGAAAAGAACACACATGCAATGACTCTAGTGGATCCTTATGTGGTTTGTGAAAAGAACAGACATGTAATGACTCTATCTATGGTTAATGAAAAGAACACACATTTGAATGACACTAGTGGATCCATATGTGGTTTGTGAGAAGAACACACATGTAATGACACTGGTGGATCCATATATGGTTTATGAAGAGAACACACATCCAGTTACTCTAGCTGTGGTTTATTAAATGAACACACATGCAATGACACTGGTGGATCCATGTGGTTTATGAAAAGAACATACATGCAATGACACTGGTGGATCCATATGTGGTTTATGAAAAGAACAGACATGCAATGGCACTGGTGGATCCATATGTCGTTTGTGAAAAGAACACACATGCAATAACTCTGGTGGATCCATATATCATTTGTGAAAAGAACAGACATGCAACGACTCTAGCTGTGGTTTATGAAAAGAACAGGCAAGCAATGACTCAGGTGTATCCATGTGTGGCTTGTGAAAGAACAGACATTCACTGACTCTAGTTGTGGTTCATGAAAAGAACACACATGTAATGACACTGGTGGATCCATATGTGGTTCATGAAAAAAGCACACATGCAATGACACTGGTGGATCTATATGTGGTTCATGAAAAGAACACACATGCAATGACACTGGTGGATCCATATGTGGTCTATGAAAAGAACACACATGCTCATGTGGATTATGAAAAGAATAGACATTCACTGACTCTAGTTGTGGTTCATGAAAAGAACACACATGCAATGGCTCTAGTGGATCCATGTGGTGGTTTGTGAAAAGAATAGACATGCAATGACTCTGGTGGATCCATATGTGGTCTATGAAAATAACACACATGCAATGACACTGGTGGATCCATATGTGGTTCATGAAAAGAACACACAAGCAATGACACTGGTGGATCCATATGTGGATTGTGAAAAGAACACACATGCAATGACTCTGGTGGATCCATATGTGGTATGTGAAAAGGACATACATCCAATGACACTGGTGGATCCATATGTAGTTTGTGAAAAGAACACACATCTAATGACTCTAGCTATGGTTAATGAAAAAAACACATGAAATGACTCTAGTGGATCCATATGTGGATTGTGAAAAGAATAGACATGCAATGACTCTAGCTGTGGTTCATGAAAAGAACACACATGCAATGACACTAGTGGATCCATATGTGTTTTTGGAAAAGAACACACATCCAATGACACTGGTGGATCCATATGTGGTTTGTGAAAAGAACAGACATGCAATGACTCTAACTATGGTTTATGAAAAGAACAGGCATCCAATAACTCTGGTAGATCCATGTGTGGTCTATGAAAAGAACAAACATGCAATGACTCTAGCTGTGGTTATGAAAAGAACAGGAATGTAGTGACTCTGGTGGATCCATGTGTGGTTTCTGAAAGAACAGACATTCACTGACTCTAGTTGTGGTTCATGAAAAGAACATACATGCAATGACACTAGTGGATCCATATGTGGTTTGTGAAAATAACACACATGCTCATGTGGTTTATGAAAAGAAAAGACATTCACTGACTCTAGTTGTGGTTCATGAAAAGAACACACATCCAATGACTCTAGCTATGGTTTGTGAAAAGAATAGACATGCAATGACTCTGGTGGATCCATATGTGGTTTTTGAGAAGAATAGACATGCAATGACTCTGATGGATCCATATGTGGTTTGTGAAAAGAACACACATTCAATGACGCTAGTGGATCCATATGTGGTTCATAAAAAGAACCACATCCAATGACTGTAGCTGTGGTTACACATGAAATGACTCTAGTGGATCCATATGTGGTTTGTGAAAAGAACAAACATGCAATGACTCTAGATGTGGTTCATTAAAAGAACACATATGCAATAACACTAGTGGATCCATATGTGTTTTAGGAAAAGAACACACATCCAATGACACTAGTGGATCCATATGTGGTTTGTGAAAATAACAGACATGCAATGACTCTAACTATGGTTTATGAAAAGAACAGGCATCCAACAACTCTAGTGGATCAATGTGTGGTCTATGAAAAGAACAGACATGCAATGACTCTAGCTGTGGTTTACGAAAAGAACATGCATGCAATGACTCTGGTGGATCTTTGTGTGGTTTGTGAAAGAACATACATTCATTGACTCTAGTTGTGGTTCATGAAAAGAACACACATGCAATTACACTGGTGGATCCATATGTGGTTTGTGAAAAGAACACACATGCAATGACACTGGTGGATCCATATGTGGTTTGTGAAAAGAACACACATGCAATGAACTCTAGTGGATCCATGTGGTTTATGAGAAGAACACACATCCAATGAACTCTAGTGGATCTATCTTGGCATAATTTGATGTATGCCATGATGTATTTCATTGTACAAGATACTCACTTTCAATTTTTATACTACTCAGTTTTCCCTTGGTTTTTTATACTACTCAGTTTTGCCCTCTCTTTCTTTCGTAGAAGCCCAAACATGTGCTCGCTCTGTCTGCTACGCCCTGATTGGTTGTCATAGTTGTCACACAGATCGTGCGCACCAACCATTGATCCTATATGATCCAACGAGGATCATTGCACACGTTGTGCCCTTCACAGTACAGCATGAGACATCACAGATGTCTCCCTCAGCGAGACTTCTATAAGAAGGAACACGATGCCATCCTTGGAAAAAGTCATCGAGTGGTCATGACACGTTTAATCTAGTCCGCAAAGGCTACTACTACTACTACTACAACACATGCACATGGCAATGGGGTCATCGAGTGCACGGTTGTTGACGAGACGCTGCAATTTATTGCCACTTAATTTTAATAAGACATATCCCATTTTTACGCAGCGCTCTCAATCTCACTTCCAACTGGGCCCTACTGCAAGTAACTTCCATGAGTCAAGGGGGCCCCTCGAGTAGATCTAACGTTGCTAGAAATTGGTTCCGCGCCACTTGCATGCAGTGGAATCGAGGTCTTCCATGAGCGTGTTTTCAATGCAGTTCTAAAGTGGAGATCGTGGTTGTTTCAAAAAAGGGAACCCAAAAAAAGGTGGAGATCGTGGTAGCCCCACCCCCCGCCCACCACACGTGTCCACTCGAGGACTATGAACGGTCCAGTGTTTATAAACCCGCTCGACCTTCTTCTTCCATGAGCTCGTGTTATTTTCCTCAATCTATCTAGTCCCAAAACCCCAATCTACACCTACCGCGCGCGCCGAAGCTCCTTTGCTTCCACCACCTCCTTCCCTAGGTGCGCCATGAAGCGTACGCGTGGAGACGAGCTGGAGGTGAAGCCAGTTGAAGGTGCAGCAGCAGATGGCTCAGTCATCGCCAAGCAGGCGGAGGCGTCTTCTCCGGGCATGAACGCCGCTTGTCACCGCACCGTCGAGGGTTCGATCTCATCCGTCTAGCCAGTAGCTGTCGCCGTCGAGCAGCAGGTGGCCGATAACGTCATGGTGCCAGCGGCAGATCTAGATCGGGGGCATGCGGCAGGCGGAGGCAATCCGGTGCTCTCAATCAACGACCCCATCATCATCCAAGAAATCTTCAACGCAGTCATAGAGAATGACGAGTTCGAGGAGGAGGTCCCTGATGAGGAGTCCGAGGTACTACATTGCTAGCTTCTCTAGTCGCAGCCGCATATTTCACTGTTCATACATAGGATTTGCTCAACCATGTATATATTCTTTTGCTCTTGAAGTAGGGTAGTATATATATGTTTCAAACGGTCGACAGATGCATCTGCCATCTAGTCACAAAACCCCAATCTGTCTAGTCACATAACCCCAATCTGCTCATCTGCCATCTAGTTGAGTTTGCTAGTTGAGTGTTGATTTCGATACACAACATGCCTATAACATTACATTTCTATTCCTTACTGAGCCCAATGATTCAATTTTGCCCCAAAATAGTGCAAGGGCATCTGATGGTGTCATTTTCTTAGGGATGGTTAGTGAACCTGAGGCAGCAATGCACATAAACTATATAGGTTGTGCTATTGGTATTTTAGTTCTCCAACTCCATCTCTGAAAAAAATGAGGCCCTTAATTTATTCTCATATGGAACCTATATATATTATATTTGTATTGTTTTTGATCTTTGAATGAGTCGTATGATGCATATGTATATCCCTGAATATTGTTTTGTATGATTACATTTCAATTTCTTATTGTGGCCAATGATTCAAATTTGGCTCAAAAGAGAGGCAGACACATTCGTGTCAGATTTTTTAGGGATGAGTTAACGAACCTGGGGCCATGTACAAGAACAATATAAGTTGTGCAATTGTTACTTGGTTTGCTTACGCCATCCCTGAAGAAACTTATGAGACCGCAATCTTTATTCTACATTCATAGAACTATAATATTTGAATTATCTATTCCATGCATTTATAGTGTATAAGAATTACATTTCAGTTTGTCACCGAGGCCGATGATTTAAATTTGCTCCAAAGGAGTTCAAGGGGAGACACATATGATGGTGTCGTGTTTTAGGGATGGGTTGGTGAACCTGAAGCAGCAATGCACACAAACAATATAGTTGTGCTGTTGGTACTTTCATTCTCCAACTCCATCTCTGAAACAAATTATGAGGCCCTTGATTTATTCTCATATGGAACTACATATATGATCCTTGAATTGTTTATGATCTTTGAATGATTCGTATGATGCATATCTAAATAAATGGTTTTGATCATAAGTATTTTTAACATGTACCTGAAGATTAATTGTTTGGTTTTTTATTTATAATTACAATATTTAGGCTTGTTTTTGTACCTGACTATGTATATCCCTAGATATTGTTTTGTACGATTACATTTAAATTTCTTATTATGACCAATGATTCAAATTTTCTCCAAAAGAGAGGCAGACACATTGGTGTCAGATTTTTCTAGGGATGAGTTAGCGAACCTGGGGCGATGTACAAGAACAATATAGGTTGTGCAATTGTTACTTGGTTTACTCACTCCATCCATGAAGAAACTTATGAGGCCCCTAGATTTATAATACATACACTCTGATCCAATTAATTGTTATTTTGTTGAGATGAAATGATATATGAACTGATCAAACTATTGCTGAGATGCTTTCTCTTTGATATCAACTTAATATTGTCTTACATATATATGTTGTCAATTCTTGAGTTGTAATATAATTCAATCATATGTATGAGTTCTAAGTTATGTTCGTAAAAATCAACAAGAGGATGATGAGGAAGTGGACGATAGGAAGGAATCCAGGGACAACAAGAGCCGCTACATGCTGAGGCGGTTATGGTGTGGGCAAATCCGTTTGTACCGTAGGGGGAGACTGTTTTGCCCATTCTGTGGCGAAGCAATCAACATGGACCTCGAAAGCATGATCCAACACGCAGTGGATGTTGGCAAGGGCGGAGGCAGAAGGCATAAGTCGATTACCTTGGCGTGGCACGCAGCCTTCAGCAAATTCATCCGGGAGTATGTCAGGACTAGCCTGTATCCCCTCGACTAGGCTGCCCCTGCCCTGCTAGGCGTCTCCGTGTCCCAGCCTCCTGCTGCTGCCCCTGCTTTTATTTTGTTTTAGTTAATTATTACCTGTGTGTTGCATGTAAGACAACATTTCTGTGGACCGTGGTGTCTCTGGTGAACCTTCTATATATATATATGTATTAATCTACTCCTTTATATGGAGTGCATTAAAATTTCTAGTGTTCAATTATATTACTGATCATGCTCATGCACACTACCAAATATTTCTAGTGTTCGATTATATTATAATTGTCAAGGAATGCATCAACAAGTTAAATTGGTTGAAATTTCGTATTGAAGTAACTAAATGATCTCACATCCGCGGTGGACGTTGGCAGAAGCCGAGGACGAAGGCATCAACCAAAGACCTTAGCGCGGCACGCAGCCTTCAGCAAATTCCTTACATGTTCAACAACAGGTTGCCGCTACCCATCTCCGAATTCGCTTTCATGTTTAACATGGCAGAACTTGAGCTACTAAGGGTACATCTCCCACAGAGACCTCGGCAGGGGTGGTAGAATTGGCGTGGGTGCAACCACAGCGACGGTGAGCTCAGATTCTAGAGGAGGAAAACATGACCGAGCATGGTCGACGTGGTGATAGATCTCACCGGGAACCAATTCTCGTCCCCGCACTGTGCCATGGTGAGTGCGAGCTCCGACTCGGGATGGGGAGGAGAGCGGGGCCGAGCAGGTTCGTCCATGTCCCAGCTCCGCGCTATGGTCGTGACCATAGATTGCCGCTCTAGGGAAGAAGAAGACGCGTAATGGATGCAGGCGCCAACGCTGCAAGCCTACAGGGAGGATAGCGGGGCCGAGCAGGTTTGTCCATGTCCCAGCTCCGCGCTATGGCCGTCACGCCCCACAGATGGCCGCTCCGGGGAAGAAGAAGACGCGTAATGGATTCAGGCGCCAACGCTGCAAGCCTACATGGCTGTCACGACGACAGGGACATAACGGCGAAAACTAATAGGGGGCCCCAACTTTACGGGCGTTAGCCTAATATTTTGTATTGAAATGTAAAGTTGAATTCGTGCCGAAAAAGACCCTCTGAGTATTTGGCACGCCAACTATGGTCATCGCGGCTGATTACAGGCAACTTGGGTACCGCGTTGCCTGGGCGCCTCAACTTTCATGCCACAAAATGATATTCTCAACATGAAGGTAATCCTTTCATTGGTCTAAACATACCACTTGTTTACTTCATTCAAAATTAATTTTTGTATTACTAGGTACTTAACATATGTGACATGCAGATTGAAAAAATATCTGAAGGAGTTATGCCCTAGAGGCAAATAATAAAGTGCACTGTTTTATATATCTCCTATATGTTCATAATACGTTTTTTACTATGCTATAACTGTATTAATACGAAACGTCAATACACGTGTGGTATGTAAACAAACTGTGTCTCTAGTTACCTCTAGCGAACTAGTTCATTGGTCATGAGGATGATCTGGGTTTCAAGATCATGGACATTTATGCCAATTGACAATAAGGTCATGTCATTGGTTGAATGATGTGTTAGACAAACATCAGACAGTTAGATCTTAATGAGATCTAGTTACAAAGTTCACCATTGATGATAAACACCGAAAACCTCACAACCTGATCCTTTGACTATGAGGTAATGCAAATCACCATTCTGGAGGAAGCTTTGATGGTTATCAAGTATCATCTCGTAAAAGGGTGATAAAAAAGGTGCCACTTAGGTTTTCCAAAGGGACGAGTAGAGGAGTACATATCAAGACCAGGATTTGTCAAATCCATGTAACGGATAGATACATGTGGCCATCTCGATGGTGTTGTATTAACAAATCTTGCAAGCATGTGACTTGGTCACGGAATGCAATGACATGGGAACGAGTAAACAAGTTCATCGATAACAAGACCGAACTAAGGTATGGGGATATCGAAGATCAAGTCTCTGATGAATTAGGTATCAAATGACAAAGGGAATGGGAAACGACTATTTCACGGTTCGAGCGATAATATTCGTGAAACGCACGGGGGTTACATGGCCATCCAAGTCCCTCTGTTGATCATTGATGTGGGAGTAGTCTCGATCATGTCTGGAGTGTTTCCAAACCGAAGGATGTCACGCTTAAGGGTGGGGACGCTTAGGATAGATGAGGTTTCGTAGGAGAAATAGAGAAAGAGAAACCGGAATAGTTCAGGGTAACATCCTATGTAGATCGGAAGGGGTCCGAAAGGTGTTCCGGAGTGAAGGAATATGATAATATGTGTATTTGAATGTTAATTGGAGAATTAATATTAAATATATATTTTATTTTATGATTAAAGGCAGCCCAATGCTAATGGGCCTCACCCGAAGGGGAGGCCCAAGAGGCAAGGCGCCTAGGGAGAAGGGGCCAGCCGGCCTAGGCTTAGTGGGCCGCCCTAGTGGGGCCCACATAGGGCCGACAGCTTCCCCTAGGTGGTCGGTGGGTGTGGGCATTAGTCCCACACCGCCTGGCCCCTAGGTGGTCTGCCCCCTTCCACTATATATAGGGGTCTCCCCCTCCCTTTCGAATCATCCATTCTCCCATTCTCTCTCTCTCATCCATTGAGGACTTCTCCGTAATATTGGAGAGGACCTCTTGGGTTGTGAGTTCTCCACCTTCACACTACCATCGTGTGATCCTCGATCTAGCATCTACTTCTTCCGCTGCTCGGCTGGATCGGAGTCTGGGATATGTCACCTACACCGGACGTGTGACGAACTTCAGAGGCACCACACTTGAGGTGCTGCTCATCTTCATCAATATACGCCTTCCTGCGTAAGGCGTGCCTCGGTCTTCAAAGGTATGAATACCGTCTTTCTCTTCTGTTACTTATGTCTACATAGTATAGATCCTGGTATTAGTGTTCGCTTAGTTAGGAATTTTTTGTTTTCAAATTGGGCTCCACACTTTTGTACTTTTCAAAATTCAAAAGCCGTTTGAATTGATTTGAGAGGGAGAGGGATAATAGGGTTTAGGGTTTTTCTTATTTCTTTTTCTTGCATTTTGTCTTAGCAAAATAATGACGCTTATGAATGCACAAACAACCCTAATTATGATTAGCTAGAACTGGGGTGTTACAGCTCTATCCCCTTACGAGAATCTCGACCCAAGATTCCAAATGTAGGAAGAAGAAAGATAAACATGGTCACTTCTAAGGATAAGAGGGAAACACACTAACAACACACATAGTATCTCATGGTCAACTCGTGAAAGAGTATTCAGAAACAACTCTAAGATGACAACATGAAACACATCAAGGTAATGGAGGAAACAATAGGAGATGGTTCCAAGTTGTTAGATAACTGGCCCTCATAAGGATTGAGACCATGGAGCTTCAGAAGGGTTTAAGCTTTTGAACATGAGAGCTTTCAACAAAAAGAACTTGACCATAGACTTCGGGAGATGAACCTCTACTAGATGGCTTAAGTAGAGCTTCCGAGGATATAGAGATAGATCAGAAAAACCAAGCTGTTGAACTAATTTTGATACAGAAGTGTCACTCTTCGTTCAACAGAAGGCCAAGACAGAAGGTTGTTTTGTGGTGAGGACTTGTGAGAGTCACAAGGAACATGTAACAAGAGAAACTTTTGATTGCCAAAAGCATAGTCGCTCTTCGAACATGGTCGAGAAACGAAGGAAACTATTCATCCAGGATTATCAAAATCTTTGCCAAAGATCATGATATCACTTCACACCACCAGGATGATTATATAAGAAGATTCCTGATAGCGCGAGGAAAAGCAAACTTCATTCTCAAACTTCAATTATTTGGCACAATAAGTAACTTGCGAACATAAAAGGGTCCGGAGGATCGACCGAGATACATTTAGTAACACTACTTTAAATGTTCTCCTTGATGTTCGAGACACGAGACATCAATTAAAGGTCGGACTTCGGTTACAAAGGAAACCATGAGTGCAGCTCCTATAATGAATCATAGAGGATGCCTCATGAAGAGTGGTTGTTATTTGCTGATTCAAGAAAATATGGCAATAGGTCTTCTGACTAGTTGTGTTAACCATTACAACAATCTTGCCGGATGTTCAAAGAAACCTATGTCAAAACCTTGAGAAACACTAACCAACATAGCTGCTTGAGATTCACCTCTGGTTAGGTGGAATGATACTTCAGACTCAATGTGTCCGAATAGATAGTGTTCAAAATTTACCGTGAAGGTAGATTCACTATATTCTCAATACATGGACTACAGTGTTAAGATCCAAAAGACTGAGCTAGATTGCTAGACCCATGTATTAACAACTTGTCAAAGGACAATTTCTCATACATCAAGTACTTGCAACGAAATATACATATGTCCTTAAGGGAACAAATATAACTCTACTTGAATCCATGACGACATATTTCAACATTTGCACGTGAATCGGAGAAGGTTACTTCTGACATACAGAACACATACTTCGAGATGACTTGAAGACGGTTCTCATAAAGTTTCCAACATTAATGCCAAAGGTTCCATGTGAATCTATTCCAGCATGGAGAAAATAAGGATATTTTCAATGAGCTCAACAACAAACTTATCAAGATACTCCAAGAAGATGGACTCATATGTCGTATGAACAAATCAAAACTATTGGTCAGACCAAAGAACAAGAGGATGTACTCAAGTAAAACATCACGAGTAGCAAAATCATCAAGATAGTCCTTGGAACTGTCAATTTGATGATAACCCAAATCAAATCAAGGGTGGGGGAAGATAACATATCCACGAAGGAGATACTATCTTTCTTCAGTGCGAGCAAAACTAGACATCCCCTTTAAGATGAACTAAGTCGGATAGAACTTTTGTCTTTACAACTCTCCAAGTTGTTGTTTAAGCTCAACCAACTAGTTCATGGGTATCCAGTACGAATCCTTGGAGAAAGGAGCAGTTCAGAGAACTTGCTTGCTCAAGAACTTGACTACATGGTCATGTGGCAACATGGCGATACTTCTAGAAGACGTCTAGAATACCATGAACCACCGATATGTCACTTAGTTCGAGAGGAAACTTGCTTGGTAAGGCAAGATGACATAGTCTCAGAGCTTCGGCATGAGCCTAACTCTCTGACCGAAGAGGGTGTACCTGAGTAACTGACTTGGTAACGCAATCATCCTTCGCCTAGTGATAGGGTTAACCAATCATGCTAAGAATGACACAACGTCCTTGGAGTTCAAAGCAATAAGAATTGCTAAGAATCTCAGATGACCACATTATTACGCACACACATCACTTTCGAGCATGAAAGTTCGGAGGAAGGGTGGGTAAAGATGTGTAAAAGCATCACTTCATTAAGGGGTCATGAAACTAAACACAACCTCTTAGTGTGAAAGGGTGTGATACTTGAAGGTGGAACAGACAGAAACTAATCAATGCTTCTTGTTCTACGGATTACAACACTTTGACCTGGTCCTAGATATGACAAGGTACTGGAGTTTGTTTCTCCTGACATCCCGAAATGAAATGTCTGATAGACCACAAGAGTATCTTGCATCGTAAGGCACCAATGCGCATTACTACTTGACTATCAACTGGTAGGCAGAGGTCGGGAACAACAAGAGAAAAAGAATATGCTCAGGATAGAATCCCAGGATGTGGATGTATATATTAACAATCTTTTGGTAACTAATGCATAAAAAGGAAGGGTGTGGCAGAGTCACGAGTATAGACACGAGACTCACGAGGAGTACTCTTGTTGGGATCTATTTGGTTCCATTAAAGAACATCTGCCATAGCTAGTGGTAGGGGAAGTCCTGCGTTGTCGAAATTCAATCGCGACAATAACCACAAGCTTGAAGGCTAGAATTGGAGTACCGGCCATTTTGAGGTAATGTGTGAACATTAGCAATAGGGGTCAACAAAGTGGATCTTGGGTTAAAGGGCAGCTTCATGTACCAGATTCATAACACTAGAACCTAGAACAATTCGGGACCTTCGGTTCAAGTCCAAGAGTTAAAACCCGAGAAAGAAGTAATTACTACTTGGGTGACACAGCGTGCACTACAAGGTAGTAATCATGAGGTAGCTTCCAAGAGAAGGAATACCTTCTGAAGTACCCGAATAAGTAAAAAGGAGGGACACAATGTGAAAGGAAACCTCGAAGCCTAGAACAGAACATTATGGATCCTACAATATAACATTGTGGGTCCATAAGGTAGAGGGATCATGATGGAAAGGAATCTCTCAACTGAAACGGAACAAAGGGGACACAAAGAACAAAACTCTAAAGAACTCTTCACTAGGTCAAGTGGTTGAGAAATGACATGCCTAGAAGGCACCTAAGCTTTGAAAGATTAGAAGAGGTATCAAAAAATTTCCAAATCAACACAAGATAAGATGACCCAGAGTTAGAGCGATACCAGATTAGGAGTAAAAGAAGCATACTAGAGTTTTCACAAATACTTTTCATCTTTGAAATAGTTTTCACAAGCACTAGACTCAACATCGACCAATAGCAAGGTTTTCCTATGGTCGGTACTGTTGTGATACCAAAGACCGTGACACCGTCGGGATCAGGGTTAAACAAATCCCAGACCTTAGCCTGACATAAGCTTAACCTAGAGCTTGACGATATCCAGTGAGAAATCGGTAACACAACAGTAACTCTATGACACAAAAGTTATTACAGCAAGCTCATAACTGAGCAAAGAACCAAATTATATTACAAGCAGGGGTCACCGACCACAAACATCAAACAACAGAAGGCAAATTTCGCTATTAGGTATAGAAAATTTAACAAATGGCCTAAGAGGCCTGAAGCATAACGATGATGTCCTAGCCCACAGATTCTAGGCTGCCAGCCAGGAACCCCAAGCTACTCGTCGGTGTCGATGTCGTACCAAACTTGTCTTAGGGGGAACACTTACTCTGCTATGAAAAGTATCAACAAAGCAAGGGTCAGTACAGGGTGTACTCCGCAAGACTTATGGCCGGTGGGGTTATTTTTTGCATAAAGCCATCTTTGTTTGTAAAACAAGAGGGAGAAGAAGCTCGTCTAATTAAAACATTTTAAAAGGGGATAAGAGAGCGACAATCGAAAGAATTGATTATCTTTTGATATCCACCAAGAAATCCTCATATCCCAACTAGGATCACCCCCTCGTACCCAAGAGGAAGCATCCTTAACAAACCATAGTTGCCAATTTTTACGATTAGGTTAACGTTCTCTATGATCTTAGAATTCGGTTACCAAGCGTTCATAACCATGAACACGACTTTTTGAAAAGATTTCACCCTGCAGGGGTGTATAACTTTACCCACATGTACCAACCGACTCTTAACTCCAGTACATTGGCCCTCTTCCTTTGGAAGGCCGGCAGAGGATGGTTGGCATGACCTTTACCTTGCTTTCGCCGAGACCATGAGTCATGCGCTAAGGAGGGTTCCGCCGTAACAGGTCAAATCCCGAAGCCGGTCCCTAGAGATGTGAGGCAAGGTTGGTTCACTAGAGGAATCACCTCAAGCAACCCCGACCACTCTTACCTACCATATGTGATGCACCTTCACCCACCAAATCTTTCAAAACATTTTCTATGTATATGTCGAATGGAACGCCTGAACTATGTGACTCATGGAATCTACTAGGCAAGTTAATCAACAGAGGGGTTCCCAAGCCCCGTGTGGCTGTACGCTTGTCTCAGTTCCAAAGGCAAGAACTCGGTTCCTAGTGGTGGCGAGCGTGGGACTACAAAAACCACATCCTACCGTGGCCTCCCATACAAGCCTTAACATGTTTAACCTTTACCTCTGATCTCATCTCATCACGTTCTCATGTCATACTAGATTCTTTGCAATTGGTACATCATTTGGATGAACCAACACTGACAGCTAAACATGGCTAAGCGAGACACATATAATAGCTCTAGCAGTGCACACAAGCCAAACCTAGTTATGCTAGGAGCAGTGGATCAGGTAATATAAGCTCGAAGGGAGTAATGCAACATATAGGAAACTCTATCTATCGATAAAAGACCATAATAGAATCGTATGCATCATGGCAAGAATGACTAATTTCAAAATCATAGGATGGTATAATGGTGGGGCTTTGCTTGCCTTTGCCTGCTGATAACCAAAAAGAAGATCTTCGAATATCTTGTACTTGACTTGATTACAGTTGGTCAAGTATTGTTTGTCGGTCTTCGATGGTGCTGATCTCGGTCTTCGATCTCGATCTCGATATTGAATTCTATTGGGGAAGAACCAAACACTGGAAAGAAAGTGGAAACAACAATCAACACATGGCATCGATGCAATGCTCAAGCAAGGATGATGATATGACAAGTTAATTAGTATTGTAATGAACCCCTAAGGCATGATTAAACATTTTAAACAGGGTCTAAGGGATATAAACCCTAATTTGGACAAACCTCGGATGCATATGAGAGGGGTTGATTTGTTCTTCTAATTAAACTTGTACCTAAATTTGCTTAACAATGCATTCTTTTGATTCTAAAGTGTAGATATTGTTTTTCTGAACATTTCGTATATTATACATATTTTCTGACTTATGCATTAAAAGTTATTAATTTTATGAGATTAAACCTTTTTTTGAAATTATTAAAACAATATAAAGCCTTTATTGTGTCAGCACAGACGCATGCTAACGTCAACACGGGGTGAGGACTATTCCTCACCGGGTTGGGTCTAGCCTCTGTGGCTGACCTGGCCAGGGACATGTGGACTTGCTATGGTAGCAAACCTTGCTACGGTGGCAAACCTTGCCACAACCACGTCGACTCCACGCGTCTTCCACACAGGCGCCACGCGGGGCCACGTCGGCTCGCCGGCAAACGGGCCAGACGGTGGTGGGGATGCGCAGGAGAGCAAGAGGGGATGCGTGCGTGCGCGCGTTCCATAGAGGAGGCCAAGGCGAGCCTTAGGGTGGTGGCACCGCCTTTTATTGGTCACCGGAGCGATGACCACGATGAGCTTGCACGGCGGCGGGTGGTGGCGCACTGAGAGGGATCGAACCAGAGAGGGAGGGAGACGATAGAGAGCACTACTATGCTTGGGAGCTCACCACGGGTGCAGGGCAGAGATCAGCTCGGCCAGGCAAGCTCGGATACAGCCGGAATCGGTGATAGTGGCTGCAGGGGCCGGGGGGAACGGGGTGGCGATTGAGGCGACCGCGGGCACTCCGACTTCCATGGAGTGGCTAAGGAGAACAAGCATAGAGAGGGAGAATGATGGTGACCACGGCTTGGCCCGGGGTGGCTAGAGACGACGGACGGCACGGGGCCTGGCTGAGCTAGAGTTCGGCCATGGCAAACGCAGAGGAGGAGAGGGGGAAACGATAGCTAGGGTTCGTCCTGTAGCAGCGGAGGCTGTTTTATAGACGACCGGGGGCGGCGACGCGGTTCTTGGTGCATGACGGTTGCAGAGGAGCGGCCAGCGAGCTGCTTCTCCGATCGGGAGGTCGACGACGTCCTGGGAGGACAACGAACAGGGGCGAAGGGGTATCGGGCTAAGGATGGGCCACGCATGGGCCGAAGCTGGGCTGCGGAAAAGGTAATGGGAGCGGTTGCTGTTGGGTTACTGCGACGACAGATAGAGGGGAAGGAAGCTGGGCCGGCCTGATGCGGCTGCTACTTGTTGCGCGCGCGAGAGAATGGAAGAGAGAGGTCGGGCTAGGCCTAGTTAGGGTTTCTAGCTATTTTTATTTTCTGAAAATGTTTCTCCATTTCTGTTTTCACTTTTGAGTTTGTATTTCCAAATACTTTTCTGTTTTGAATCATTTGAAAAATACTAGAGGCTTTTGTAAACTATAGAAAATATTGCAGGCCTCCTTTTATTCAAATTGGGCTCCACACTTTTGTACTTTTCAAAATTCAAAAGCCATTTGAATTGATTTGAGAGGGAGAGGGAAAATAGCTAGGGTTTAGGGTTTTGCTTATTTCTTTTTCTTGCATTTTGTCTTAGCAAACTAATGATGCTTATGAATGCACAAACAACCCTAATTATGGTTAGCTAGAACTGGGGTGTTACAATGTGCAAATGGACAGAATCGCAACACCATGAGCCCCCACGAGCAGAAGAACTGTCGCGAACAGCACACAACCCACTAATAGAAATAGGTCTAGTTGTTGTATATCTGCCACGCATTTGTATACGTATGTATGTACATATGTAACCTTTGCTGATCAATATATATATAGAGACGTGGTGAGGCAATTATCCCACGCAAAACCCTAAAACAAACTCAATTTCCCCATGCAAAAGCCTAAAAACAAACTTGGTATCAGAGCCACGCGTGCCCTCTCTCCGCGTCGCCGTAAGACCTAGGGCGATCGCACCG
Source organism: Avena insularis (assembly GCA_023614405.1). Classification (NCBI taxonomy): domain Eukaryota; kingdom Viridiplantae; phylum Streptophyta; class Magnoliopsida; order Poales; family Poaceae; genus Avena; species Avena insularis. Next base: position 293,109,215 of record CM042690.1, on the reverse strand, counting down.
CCCCTCCTCCGCCACCGCCGTGTTCTCACGCCACCGCCGCCGCGATGACCACCGAGTCAACCCTCACGCTGGCCACCACCAATGCGATGACCTCGATCGTCGCTCGCCCCATCATCGCTCCGCCCTCGGCCACGGCGCCTCCACCCATCGTGACGCCCATCATGGTCCGCCTGGATCGAAACAATTACATGTTGTGGAGGGATATGAGCCTCCCAGTTTGTCGGGAGCCTGGATCCATGGTTTCCTCGATGGCACGGCTGTGGTGCCACCCAAAACCGTGTTCGAAGGAACCGGTGATGCTGCTCGCATCGTCAGTAATCCCGACTACGAGAAGTGGTGGACCCTTGACCAAAAGGTCCTCAGTCTTCTTCTCAGTTCGATCACCAAGGAGATCGTAGCCCATTTGATTGGCTGCACCATGGAGGCTTCAACTTGGGTAGCCGTTGCAAGCATGTTTAGTGCGGAAAACAGCGCTAGAATCCGTCACCTCTGGCGCCAAATCTAGGCACTGTGGAAAGGGGACAAGTCCGCTAGCGAGTATATGGACAAGGTGAAGGTGATCGCCGACGCCATCGCTGCCGCCGACTCTGCCCTCTATGATGATGAGATCATTGACTACATGCTGACTGGGCTCGGGCCGACCTTCAACCCCATCGCCGCCTTGCTGAACTTCTCGCCAATCCTGGTACCTCTCAGCATGTTTTATTCCGATGTCCTCAACTTTGAATCCCTCCAGAAGATGCAGTAGGTAGAGTTCAATGAGTGGTCCTTGTCGGCCAACTCTATATCGCTCCCGGTATACAACAACAACTCCAAGCGCAACGACGGAGGACGCCTTGCCGGCGGTGCGCTGCAGGGTCAAGGAGGCCAAGGCCAAGGCGGCTACGACTAGGGAGGTGGTGGCGGTGACCGTCGCTGCAATGGCGACAATGGAGGAAATGACTGTGGAGGGAACGACCGTGACCGCAATGGAGGATGCGGCAATGGCCGCAACAGGCGCTGGCGCCCCTAATGCTAAATCTGCAAAAAATTGGAGGCATGAGGTAGTGGACTACCAGAAGCGTACGACCACGACAACCACGCGGGAAACTCCATGTCTACGCTGACCTCCAACGAGCCACCTCACTAGATCCTACTGATCACTTTACTAGTGATTTAGAGTCTCTCCACTTCCATGAGCATTATGGCGGGAAGGATCAAGTGCAAGTGGCCAACGGTGCGGGTTTGTCTATTTCACATATTAGTCACTCGAATTTACTCAGTTCAACCCTTCACTTGAAGAGTATCCTTCATGTTCCACATTTCAACAAACATCTTCTATCCGTGTATCGTCTTGTCTCTGACAATGATGTTTTCATTGAATTTCCTCGTTTTATTTTCCTTGTTAAGGACAAGGCTACGAGGAAAATTCTTCTTCATGGTAGGAGTCATGGCGGGCTGTATCCCATACCATTTAGGAGAGCTTCATCCACCCCCATCGCTAGGCGTCCTCCGGCATCAAGACTACCTCGGTCTAATGGCATCATCGTCTTGGGCACCCTACCAATAATTTCGTTAAATCTATTGTTAGGAAAAATGATTTAGTGTATTCTTCCAATAATCATACTTCAATTTGTGATGCTTTCCCGTGTTCTAAGAGACGACAATTGTCTTATAATGCTTCTAGTCGTGTTTCCACTATGTCTCTTGAGTTAATTCATTCTGGTCCTGCTATTGCATCCTCGAGAGGGTATAAGTATATGTTAGCTTTGTTGATGATTACTCTCATTTTTGTTGGATTTATCTTCTCAAACACAAGTCTGGCGTTGAGCAAATGTTTTACACCTTTCAAGGTCATGTTGAGCGTCTTTTAGACACTAAAATCAAAGTTGTCCAATCAGATTGGGGAGATGAGTATCATAGGTTGCATCAATATTTTTAGCGCTATGGCATTTCTCATCGCGTCTCGTGCCTACATACCTCACAGCAAAATAGGGTTGCTGAGCGCAAGCAACGTCACTTGGTAGAAATGGACCTTGCTTTGCTCGCCCATTCTTCTCCCCATTATGTTCTCGGGATGAAGCCTTCCTTACCGCATGCTACCTCATTAATTGCATGCCCACTCCTATGTTGCAAAAAGACACGTCTATTCATCGCCTTCTCAACGTCCAACCCAACTACACCTTCCTTCACGTTTTTAGCTGTGCATACTGGCCTAGTTTACACAAGTACAACACTCATAAGTTGGCTTTCCGCTCCACTATGTGCATTTTCTTAGGGTATAGTTCAATGTATAAGGGGTACAAGTGTTTGGATCGTTCCATAGGACATATTTACATCTCTCGTGATGTCATTTTTGATGAAACCGTGTTTCCCTATTCTACTCCCGGTGTTACCATCGATGTGTCCACTCTAGAAGCCGCATTTACATTCCCTTTCGATGAACCGGTGACGAGTGACTATATGCGTAAATATGACTTATCTTACTTGGACACTAATGTGCCTAGTATAAGAAGTACTTCTCCTATGCAAGATCCCTCCGCGATGCAACCGGCTGCTACAATCGACGTGGATGGTGCACCCGAGATCGACGTGCATGGCACATGTCTCAAAACTGGCATGCCTTCGCCTGGGGTCCAACTAGTACTCCGCCAGCCCGGTCCTCGTCATTGCCTGCCATGGCATATGTCGATGGGACATTGGCCCCGTCGCCCGCCAGAACACCTGGGCCACCCTCGCCAACGCCCACTCCTGGAGCGGCTCCGTCGTCGCCCTTGTGTGGCATGCGGCTATCTCCTGCTCAGGCCGCTTCATCTCCTATCGTGAGTTCCTCGTCGACTGCGACGCCCTCGGCTGAGCCGGGCCACACCATGGTCACTCGCGCGCGTGATAATACGCGACGCGCCAAGGAGTTCACCGACAGCATGGTGCGCTATGACCCTCATCGTCATGTGTTCTTCGCCACACCATCTTCTCACCGGGATGCACTTCGTGACACCGCCTGGCGTGCAGCTATGACTGATGAGTTTGACACACTTCAGCACACGAAGGCGTGGGTTCTTGTTTCGCGCCCTCGATGTGAACATTGTTGGTAGCAAGTGGATATTCAAGACCAAGCATCGTCAGATGGTTCTGTTGGTAAGTATAAGGACCGTCTAGTTGCTTGTGGATTCACCCAACAACACGGCATTGACTATGGTGATACGTTTAGTCCAGTCGTGAAACCAGCCACAATATGCTTGGTTCTATCTCTTGTTGTGTCCAAGGGATGTAGTATTCGACATGCTGATGCCAGTAATGCCTTCCTCCATGGATTTCTTTTAGAGGATGTTTATGTGCAGCAGCCTCCAGGATTTGAGGATGACAGGTATCCCTCCCACGTGTGCAAGTTGCAACAGGCTCTTTATGGTCTCAAACAGTCTCCTCGTGCCTGGTATGCTCGGTTGAGTTCTCTTCTTTTTCGAGCTTGGCTTTGTATCCTCAAAGGCACATACCTCCCTGTTCACCTTCTCTCGGAACAATTTACACATATATATGTTGGTATATGTTGATGACATTGTGATTGATGGTTCTACTCCTGGAGCAGTTGGTTCGCTCTCTTTCTGCTAATTTCCCTATCAAGGATCTGGGTCCGCTGGAGTATTTTCTGGGATTAGAAGCGTCTTTCAATTCAGGGGGATGACAGTGACTCAATGAAAGTATGCATTGGGTCTTTTGCATCGTGTGAGTATGGAGAATTGCAAATCCACTTCCACACCATTGGCCATAGGTGATCGCCTTGCTCGTGAGTCTGGTACTCCACTTGGTACTGATGATGCTTTTTGGTACCGTAGTGTTGTTGGAGGCCTACAGTATTTGACCCTTACTCGTCCAGATATTTATTTTGCGGTGAATAAGGTTTGTCACTTTCTCTCACAGCTCACTGATGTCCATTGGGAGGCGGTGAAGCGCATCTTGTGATATGTGAAGGGAACACTGAGTACGGGTTGAGCTTCCGGAAGTCTACCTCCACCAGTATTAGTATCTTTACCGATGCGGATTGGGCAGGATGTGTTGATGATCGCCGATCCACGGGAGGTTTTGTAGTGTTTGTTGGACCGAACCACATATCTTGGAGTTTGCAGAAACAACCCACCGTCTCGAGATCCAGTACCGAGGAAGCATACAAAGCTAGTCAAAGTGCTTCCGCTATAAGAGTCCAACTCGAACCCACCTAGTCGAAAATAATTGGTAGCACCTCAATTTTATGAGCCCACTACCAAGAATGTCCGACTTGTGATGGTGCAGCACCGGTGGGGAGACCGACTAGACTTTCTTTGAGGGTTACTTCCTACCAACTATCTACTAGAGGTAAAACATAGACATAAACATAACACACAATAAAGCAATTATAATGTGAAATGGTATGACTCTCTTCATGGTGATCTCCATCTCCACGAAGCTTGTAAGTTAACTCGTGCCAACTCTTTTCACGTTCCATCTTACTCCTTGTCACTGACTTGTACATTGACTTGCATGCCATTCAGATTCTCCAAAAATCTACACTAGCTAAGTAAATAAAATTACATGGAGAATCCGACATGCAGGTCGTAATACAATGAAATGACAACACCTAGGTTCCAGCCGACTGACAAAAACCATGATACGCAGATCACATATGGATTACACACATCACATGCACATAAGTCATACCATTCACAACATCATCTTGCAAAAACAAGTTATGCATAAATACGATATCTACTGGTGTTGTGAAACTCACAATGACATCTAAGGTGCTACGATAGGGAGAAGCCGACAGTCTGAACATGGATTTCTTTACGAGATAAAACAATTTTACCCAAATCCGATCCATACTTTGATTCGATCAAACTCTTTGATCTTCGATCACCGTATCTGGATTTATGTGTCACAGTCTACCCCGATGGCGGAAGTCGACCGGTAGGGGTATGTCGTTCCACGACCTCAACACTATAATCATGGAAACCAGATCTTCCATCCTCCGAGTACAGTTGATCCAACCAACCTCGTATAAAACCGATCTATCTCAGAGATCGACCACCAAAATAGCAAATAGATCCAATCTAATGCCAACCGCATATCACATATGCGTGATCTCGAGCCTAAAACCAGAAGTTGTCGCTCTGATACCACTGTTGGGCCTCACAGAGATAAATAAAAACTTTTTCCCTACGCGGTACTCCCAAGATCTAGCTCAGGTGATAGGCCACGAGATTTACCACTAGACCCATAGATGCGTATTATTGATGAAGCACGTTAGTTGATGCCGTGCCGAACGATCCCACGTACAACACGTTTAGATCCCCACGAATTCCTTCGTCTCCAACGCCGCACGTGCAACGCCTCTAGCGATATCCACATGTACAGGGAGGAGCTCCAGATAGAGAACTGCTAGATCCTGTCTAACCCAAAATGGGAGTGGAGAAAGTGACGGCTAGGTCAGAGACTATCCCTTGTCACTCCACTTATATACATTCATAGCTAGGCTCAACGCTTGAGTCCTATTTAGGCTGTACCCCAATCTCCATATGGATCGACTCCATATGAGCTCGTTTCCCTTAAGTGTGTGGTCCTGTAGGTTCACGTACACCTAGACACGACACGAGTCACCACTCCGAGTCGATAGCTGGTAGCGGCCTCTAGCAAGACGTGCCAACTCCCAAGCGCCATAAAGTCAGAAGACAAACCTTTCTTAATGTGACTTTCGTCTAAGTCCTTTTGCCTCACGATATACCTTGCCAAGCTATAAGCGAGTAGTTGTCATTCTTTAATAGCTCGACTCTGTTTTCTCGTTCCATGATATATGATTCACTGGGCTAACACTTAGTCCGACTCCTTGGTTAACACTTAATCAAGTCGCACATAGCCATGCTTTCGAATCATATCATACGAGAGGGCCTAGAGAATATCTCTCCATTACGGAGGGGAAAATTCCATCTTGGTAATCCACGTCACGCAGCTTGCTTCACAACCAGCCCGAACTCTACCTTTATAACTGCCCATTTACAGAACAACGTTTGATAGAACCTAAGCTAGTGATCCACAACTCGGATCATGCGATCACCTCATGTCGAAGGATTCCATTGACAACATGCTCGTTTCATCTTAACCATGAGTTAATCCGACTCGCTAAACTCTTTAACCGAGTCCGTAAAAGTCAGAATAACATCACCATGCCCATGACAAGTGGAACCGTGTTATCAGCCGACTTGCACATTGGTCTAAGTTGTGTGTCCAGCACAACCTTAATGACCAAGGACATCCAGTATAAACAACATAAATATATAGTTCCACAATTGAATCACATATTCAATGATATATATCTGATGTTCATACTAGGACAGCTAAATAACTTTATGAATACACTGGGAATTACATCATACATGATTGTCTCTAGGACATATTCCCAACAGCAAAACCCTAAAAACAAAAACAATTGCCTCACGCAAAACCCTAAAAACAAACTCAATTGCCCCACGCAAAACCCTAAAAACAAACCCCCACGAATCTCGGCTCCATCCCGGCCGCGTGGCCCAGATCGAGCCTGCGGGATCCAAATCAGACCCGCACCGGACGCCAGATGCCGCGCCGCCGCACCGGCCGGCCGCTTCACCCATCCTCTGCGTCCTTCGACGACCGCCCACCGCCGTGCATCCCTTGCTGCGTCACCTCCGTGCGGAGAGGCTCGACAGTGAGCGCCTCCTAGTTCCACCGTTTGGTGGCAGGGCGACGCCACCACCAATGGCGCCAGCAATGGCAGCAACCAGGGACGCCAAACCATGGGAGCTTCTGCAGGGAAGCCAAAGCCTTCCGGAGCCGCCGCCGCCGCCGCTCGTGAAGGGGAGGGGGAGGGGGCAGGGTCGGCCTGGCGGCGCTACGGTTGGGGTCCTAAAAATACTTAGGGTAATAGCTTGGTTATAATAAAATCAGTAAAATAGACATGCCTGTACTTCAACTGTGAATATTCATCGGCAGCCAAAAGTGATTCATTTTACCCCAGAAAATACGGTAGTAACTAACAATGCCAAACCATACAACTAGTGGAAAAAAGACAGGCACATGCTCTTACTGTTTCCAGGTTGATCATGTGGCTAAGTGACTAGCAGAATTTGGGAGCAACATACGTCCTTTCAGCAAGATTCGAGAGCAATGTACCACATAATATTTCTGGTGTTTTTCACCGAGGAAAAAATACTATGAAGTACCGAAGAAAGTGAATGCAAAGCAATACTCGACATGCGTTAATTGCAATTGACATCACTGAGATAATGTATACTGGCAGAGCTCTCTGTATGTGATATGATGCAAACTTGGTGGTCACCGACCAGCAGACGTTGATCATGACCATTCCACCAGAATCTTCCACCATCCTAAGATGCAAACACAATAATGTTAGTATTATATTTTCTAACAGCCCATATATTGTATACTATGATTTACGCGGCAATATATCTTCTTACCCGCTTTCAGATTGTGACAGTAGTACTTATGACGGCCAATATCCCCCTTGTGCTTAGCTCTAACCATGCACCCGGTCGTCTCGCACTTGATACCTGGAGTTTTATGAAATGTGACTCAACCTGAAAATTGCAAACAATGACACATATCATAGTTAGACATGGCAATGCTACTGATGTCAAAGGTTAGCAAAGAAACTGAAGGAATGAAGGCATACAAGTGATCTGGGTATTGTTTTCGGCACGCCTGTCTCAAGGAAGCACATTAGGTGGATGATTGAGTCTTTGGGGGTTTTGGATACATGGCTCAAGTAGATGGCGTATCTCTTCTTCTCCGGATCATCATCATCATTGTCATCCTCCTCAAAAAGCATATGTTGGAAGAAACTCTCTGTATCCTGCTCAAAGAGCATATCACATTTGGGATTCAAAATTCAGATGTTAGGCTCAACAGCATGATCAGAGCAGTTTTAAACCTGAAGAAGGCGGCGAAAAGGTGGGAGGACACCGGAGGTATAACGCTTGAGGATAGAGGAGCTTTGGATCTTCCGCGGAGCAGGTACGGCCTAACAAAGTGCAATACATTTGTTAAAGATTTGCGTTCATTGATATTTGAATCCACCGGAGCTTCTGACAATTGGAGAGATTAAGTTCATTTGAGCAGAGATAGGCATGGTCCACCAAATCATACAAACGACAGACCACTGTGTTAGCTGATCCTATCCTAGCTAGGACACACTAACTCTTTAAGGACAACTCAAAATGAACTCAAATATATCTCAAGTTTCACACTCTGTGCAACTGTCACCCAATATCACTAAACAATGAATTTAACGAGAGAAATAGATCATTTCCTTTAATATAATGAAAGAAAATCCCAACTTTCAGTTACTATGTTTTTGAGATTAGTGCCTGTAACTATTACTAAAAAATATCAACAAGTAAGAAATGTCTTGGGATAAAGCATAAGGAAACACATAATAGTTTGGTATCAATGAACTATGACCTAAATGTGCTACAACCTCCGATCCGATTTAATTGTCACAGGTTTAGCCTAAACCTGCCACAATAAATCGGATCAGAGAGAGTACAGTATTTAGATCGATAGTATAGAGTAGCACTGGATTAGGGAATGTCATCCGAAGCTCAACCAAAGCTATCAACTTGGACCTTCAGCGGAGCAGGTACAACCTAACTACAGTGTACATTTATTAAAGGTTTTCGTTCCTTGATATTTGAATCACCTGCACGGCTGCACTACGAAACTCAATTGAGCTTTTACCAGTTGGAGAGATTAAGTTCATTTGAGCGTAGACAGGCAAGGTCCACCAAATCAGACAACCAAAGCTATCAACTCTGGCAAAGCAAGGATTTTTCACAGCAAAGTTGGCAATATCGTACCTGAACGGTCTCCGCAATGCTCGCGTCTACGCAGCGGCCACGGCCTGCGATGGCGGCGCCATGGGAGCCCTCCGGCGGTGATGTTGAGGGCGAGGCCGCGACGGGCGCCACACCAGCTAGTGCCCCGTGACCACTCCAATCGATTACTCCCTCCTGAAGACCGGACGGTGCGGTCGTCGATGCAGAGGGCTCCACGCCGACGAGCGATTCGCCGAGCACGGTCGTAAGCGCTGGGAGGCGCGCCGATGAGGAGGCGTAGCGAACGGCGGTTGCGAGCGCGTCGCTGACGAGCCCACGGGAGGGCGGCGGGCGTCTCATCCACCAGTAAATCATGCTGGAGGCCACCCATGAAGCCCGCCGGAGAATCCCCAATCCCCCATGGAGCCACCACCGCGGCGACGAGACCAACGCCACCCACCACGACCACCGCGACTGAGGAGGGGCGCCCTGATGCTTCCTCAGAGCCTCCTCTGCATCGTGGATACACCTCATGGCGTTCTTTCGGCGTTTCTTGGCCATGGCTGGAAGCCGGAGGAAATTGCACATAACACCATTTGTTTGGGCTAGTTTTGCACATAACACAGTCTAAGATTTTGTTTTCACAAAATACCATGTTTTACCGTAAATTGTTGCACAAAACACCAATTTTATCATCAACAAGGTAAATAGTGAATTAAGCACGTAGAGACCATTGGCAGCGACTCCAGCGTGGTTGATGGTCTCGTTTCCTCGATGGACAAACAAGAAAAAGGCATCAGCCACGCAGGAGCACGGCAAAAACTAGTACGTGTGATTTCCTCTTCTTATTTTAATCTCTAAGTTAGCTTAGGCTCGCTCTATTAGTCAAGACCATGAGCAGAATTTGCTCTATTAGTCAAGACTATGAGCAGAATTTGCCTACGAAGAATAATCTACTGTGCAGCTTCAAGAACTATGTATATATGATCTTAAGACTAATTGCTCCTTAACAATTCTTAACGAGTCGAGTAGCTCGTTATTCCAGCCCTACCTGCTGCGTTCATCTTCTCTTTTCGATCCGGCAGTCCAACTCTCTACATGACCAGTTTTATCTAAGTTCGGTTTAGGTGAATTCATGTTGGAGGCTAGGTAAGCACCGCTAGTGGATCATGAATGCCTAATTCGATGATTATCTAGTTATAATAACAAGATTAGTGTTTTGTGCAATTGATTATAACAAAATATGGTGTTTTGTGCAAAAATATTCTCAGATTGTGTTTTGTGGCAAAACAGCACCAACAAGTGGTGTTATGTGCAATTTCCTTGAAAGCCAAGAAGGCTCTTTTGGTTTTGGCCGTTGGCGGGGAGGGATGGGTTGATGGACAGGGCATGCGGCAATGCGCGTTCATCGCGAAGCTATGACATGGGTGTTGGGGTGGGCGAAAGGAGACGAGAGGGGAGCGGGGATGTTTTTTCTAAGTTATAATTCTGTTTCATTGAACTTGTCCCGCAACATTAAATCATTGTATAACAACAATACCTGGATTGGGTCATGTCGTAGCGTCACTCGTGCTCCCCACTCGCGTCGGAGAGATGTACATATAAACATGATGCTGGGTGGGATCTACTGTTACTGTGTCATGTCACCGAAGCATAGATTATTAGCTTTTAGACCCCTCACCAATCCTAGGATTTTTGAGACAACCCCTCCCCTGCATAACTCTTCTCCCCTGATCATTTTGAGGTGAAGGGCAAAATAGAGTAATGCCATCGATCACTCCGCCACGTTGTTCTTCGGTGGTCATCATCGTCGAGCGGGTTGACCACGGTGGTGGCGAGGTGCAGTCCTGGAGGTGCGATGAGGGGCCACTGCGATTGAAAGGAATATGCCCGAGAGGCAATAATAAATGAATATTATGTTATTCCAGATTTATAATAGATGTTTATTTCTCATGCTATAATTGTATTAATAGGAAATATTAATACATGTATGTTTAATAAACAAATAGAAGGTTCCTAGTCGTGCCTCTCATTACACTAGCTTGTTGATTAACAGATGATCAAAGTTTCCTGATTATGACATTGGATGTTGTTAATAACAAGGTCACAACATTAGTGGAATGATGTGATGAACAAACTCCAGAAATTATAGTAATATGATCATGCCATTATGTTTACACTACTATAACGTCACTCAAAGTAACCCCAATCCTTAGACCACGAGATCACTTTAATTACCGACTCAAGAAATGTATTTTGATTACATCAAACGTCACTTCGTAAATGGGTGATTATAAAGGTGTCATTGGATACTTGGAAAGTGTCAGTTGAGGCTCGTGGATCAAGGGTGGGATTTGTCCATCTAGATGACAGAGGGATATACTTAAGGCCCTCTCGGTGATATCACATTAACATAGCTTGCAAGCAAGTGATTGGTTACTACGAATAAAGGTATAGATGATACCAAATGATCGGATCCTAGACAAGTAATATATCGCGAGGCAAAAGAAATTGGTTACTACGAATAAAGGTTCACGCGATCACTAATTTATCGTTTGAGCTGGTGAGAGTCATTATGGATCTCCAGGTCTCGGTGATGATTATTGATCAGAGAGTGTCTCGATCATGTCTACTCAGCTCGCGAACCCGTAGGGAGACACACTTAAGGGTAGCCGACACATTTGAGTGGATTGAGAACACTGGAGAAAATACTGGACAGTGCAGAAATTATCCTGATGAATCTACTAGAATAGTTTCGGTGTATCAGAAGAAAATCAGGATTGGATTATCAATGTGTTCATTAAATGAAGTACTTATTAAATGAAGTGTTCATTGAATGAGTAGCATTAAATCAAGTGAACTAAAAGGGAGTTTTACTTGCATGACTCTTGATTTTGAGTGGAGATTAATCATGAGAAAGTGGAGATGATTTTTGGGTGAGTAGAGCCTCTACCCACATGAATGAGGGAGAGGTGGGGGCACCCACCTTGGCCGCCGGCCATGGCATGGGGCTGCCCCTCCCCCTATAAAAGGTAGGGTGGATGTCATTGGATTGAGGACAAGTACTATCGTGGTGTGGAACACGGTAGTGCCATCAGGGATGGCATGAGAGGAGACAATCAGGATGCTATCGATGGCTACTCGCAACGGATTGGGCACAGATACTGCAGACACAGTAATGTACCCAGGTTCGGAGCCCTCTTGTCGAGGTAACGCTCCTACTCCTGCAAGGATCTACTATCAGGGGGCAATGCCTAGTACAGGTGCTCCTTGAGTTGTTTCCCTAGCTGCTTCTCGCTAGAGGAAGAAGATGGAATACTCAACTTAACCACTCTAGATAACTTCTAACTTGTGATTGTCTACCTAGAACCCTATCCCTACCCCTCCTTATATACTGGTTGGGGAGGTAGTCTACAAAGTGGGTTTTAGGGTTTACTGTTTGGATCTGGGCTTACAAAATGGGCTGGCTGGACGGGCCTGAACGGTAGGCCTGGGTCCAGTCAAGCCTCCAGTATAGGGGGACATCGCTACAGTGTCCAGCTCCCTTGCTTTACTCGTCAGCTGGCTCTTTATCCGTCAGCTAGAGCTTTACTCGTCAGCCTCCAGCTTTGGCACAGTTGTCTGGTAGCGCCGACCAGGCGAGCCATCCTGTCCGGTCAGAGGTGCACTCAGCAAGGAGCATCACTCCTACCATACCATGGCCAGCGGATCCGAGGCGGCCGGGTAGGAGCAGCCTCCTAGGCGGTTCTTCTGGCCATCCGGCTAGACGGGCCAGCCGAGGAAACTTGAATGTGGACCGGGTGGAGATTTCCGCCCGGCTATGGCTCCTTGTCTTGGGCCCAGGCGGACAGAGCTCCTTGGAGCCCGGCCAGCTGAGCCTGTCTTGACCTACCCGGGGGTTATCCCCCCGACACTAGTCCCCGAGCGCGTTAGGACTTCGCCTCGTGGAGAAGTTCTTGCGTGCTCATTGGTTGAATTTGAAATGATTGGCGATGCAGAAACTTGTGGCTAGTTTTGTCTAGTAGTTCTTGTCATCTACCGACTGGTGATTCTTCGTTGTTTTCCCGGCTAGGGTTTGCCAGCTATGGAGCTGATGGCCCCACCCATAGGGTGTGAGTGGTGACTTCATGTACCGGCTGCCGCATCCGGCTGGGAGATGAATCGCCTATTTGCTGTCGTCATTGCTCACGTCAGCCACGCCTGCCACTTCTGGCACGCGTCACGTCAGTTTGACCTCTTGGCCTGCTATGGCAGTTTTTTGGTAACTGTGTGCATGCCTCCATCATTGTGGTTCCTTAGAGATCGTGGGCGTGGTTTGCCTCCCATAGTAACTCCTGCGAGATTTTTGTGGAGGTTGTGCCGGCGCACGCGATTCGCGCCAAAGCATTGCAGGGAAGGGGGGGGGGGCAGTTGCTCACCACGTGGTGGGGTGGGGAGAGGGCAGTTGTCGCGCCTCTTTTGCCTCGATAAATAGGGGCACAGGGGAGCGGTATCCCTCACTTCATCTTCCTGTGCTCGCTGTTATCACCCTCTTTCGCGCTATGCCCTCTCTCTGTTTACTCGTGCCGCCATTCTTTGGCCACCGGTGCAAGCCTTCTTCCGCTATGATGACGGGTCCGCGTGTTTCCAACACGGCAACCTCCACCGAGAGCTGCTACTGGAGCATGCCAACGGGTAGTGCGGCTCCTACGTGACTGAGGAGCTCGTGGAGAAGTATCGGTAGGGAAATTTCTCCCGCCGAAGCGCTTGGTGAAGCACCGCCTTGCATCGGAGGGCGAGCAGGTGCCCAACCCCTGGCCCGGCGAGGCTGTCGTCTTCCTCGCCCACTTTGCTCGCGGCCTCGGTCTGCCACTGAGCAGGTTCGTCTTGGAGCTCCTCGGCTCCTTCGACCGCCAGATCCATCACCTGGGGGCCAATGCCGTGGCGATGCTGTTGCATCACGCGGCCTACTGCGAGGCCTACCTCGACGTTTGCCCCAACGCCGCCAACTTCTTGAAGTTCTTCCACTTCAAGGTTTAGGTGGTGGGGAAGGGGGGCCGCTGACGGAGACGAGCTGCTGAGCCATCTACCCGCGGCCATCGGCGGTCATGCCGCGGCTGGACCTCTCAGACACCGTCAAGCTGTGGCAGCGCTCATACTTCTACATGCGCAATGCCACCGACGTTGATTGTATCAAGGTTCCGATATTTGCCAATGTCCCTTCCACCCGGAAGGCCTGGAGCATCCAGAACTTGGGCGCCTAGGAGGACACCGACCGGATGGCCGCCCGGCTGGCGCTGCTGGTGGAGAAGGAGCAGCTCACCGTCCGGGATGTCCTGTTGTCCTGGATGGCGAGCCGTGTGTTCCCGCATCAGCAGCGGTCACACAAGATGTGCCACCTCTCTGGCCATCTGGATCCCACCCAGGTCTCACGGCTGGACGTCCCGTTCGCGGCCCTCCACGAGTGGCTTGCCGCCATCTCGAAGGAGATGCTAGCGGAGGACTGGGAGTTCTCCTGCCGGCGGTACCATCGCGGCCGCCTGCTGCCGAAGGTAAGCCCCTCATCTTCTTCTCCGGGTGGATTTTCCCCAGGGATTTTTGTTTCATGCTTCTTATCTTCCCTTGTTGAGTAGCTTTTTACGGCACAGCTAACGCAGGACGGCATGGGGGACGGAGAGCTCCCCTCCTTTTCTACGGACTTCAAGGCTTTGAAGTACCCGCAAACGGAGCCGGAGCGGTTCCCCACCTGGGCCGACAAGGGCTGCAAGTTCCCACCTGGTGAGAAACCTTTCCTTGTCCCTATCAGCCCTGCCCTTCTTGCGCTTAGCCATTAACTTGATGTTTTTTCTACTTGTCGAAGCAGCTGCGCACGACAAGGATACGGACCCGGCTGAGGTGGTCGCGCCCAGGGCCAGGGGGAACGGGCCGCCTCGACTAGCGCTGCCCCAGCTGGAGGTGCCTTGAAGAAGAGTCACCGCCCACGAGCTGCGGTCATCACGCCGAGCGTCACCGGGTACGTGCTCCTATAGCTCTTGCTTGTAGTGGTAGGCTTCCATTTGCTTATCGCTCCCTTGTTCTTCGTGCAACGAGGCGATGGCCTTGCCTGGCTCCACGACCATATCCACCGCGTCTTCGCCTCCGCCTGCCGGGGCTGAGGGCTCCGCAGCGCCGGCTGCTGCTCCCGAGGCTGCGCCTGCTAAGGCTGCTGCGGACGCGGCGAAGGTGGTGTCGCTGCCACGCCGTGACACCGCACCGCTAAAGGCTGCTCTCATCTTGCCACGCGCTCTTACCGGCGCGTGGTGGCCGCCTCCTCCGCCCATTGCAGGAGCTGGTTCTGCCGCCTAACAGGTGGAGGAGCTGGCGGAGGTGCCACAACCGGGGGTCTCCGTGCAGCCGACAGGTGGATCAGGAAGCAGAGCCCCGAGGATGTCCAACATGGGCGCCGGCAGTGACGACGACCTCCAGGTCACTGGCTAGACGCTGGCCCGGGCCACGCCGTCACTGGACCCTGCCTTTGGTGCAGCTTTTTGAGGTGGAGCCCCTAGCTCTTGGCCAGACACGCCACACGAGCTTCTTTGGGCGAGCAGGGCTCGCCCGTGCCAAGGTCTGGGGCCTGCTCGAGGTATGTATCCCTTTGCCGTTTCTCGTTATCTTTCATTGCCTTTTTCCTTTAGCTGGTGCTTTGGTTCTTACTTCCTTCCTTTTTGCAGAGGGCCCTTGCCGAAGCTGCCAAGGCTTCAAAGGACCTAGGCCATAAGATCGCTTTCTCTGCCGTGTCCTCTCAATTGCACGACTTCTCGCACTTCTTGTTGACTATTGGATACCCTCCTATAGCTCTGCTGGTGAACCGGGATCGGGAGGTGGCCAGGCTGAAGGGGAGGTTTCCCGGCTGGAGGAGTCCAACAGGGCTCGCTAGGACTAGATCGGCCAATTGGCTGCGCACCAGCAACAGATGGAGGTCAAGGCCAGCAAGGCCAAGAAGGTGGCCGACATCCGGATCGAGGCGCTGAAGAACCTTGAGAAGCTCCATGCCACTCAAGCGGAGGCTCTTAAGTCGTCTTAGGCCAAGGAAAGGGAGGCGCTAGGGGAGCTTTGCCAGATTGCTGAGATGGTCGTTAGTAAGTAGCTTCAAACCAATTCTGCCCTGCCCCTTATCTTCCACGGCTGACACTAACTGTTTTCTCTTCACCGGGTGCAGCTCACTACCCTGAGGTGACTGACCAGGCTCTGGCGCGCATCCCCGAGGTGAATGCTGGGTACGACTTCCATCCGGAGGAGCTGGTGGCGGTTGTCAGTGAGGAGGCCAAGCGGATGTGCACCGCTGCCCTCGAGGTTTATGACTATGTTTCGCCTGACACCGACCAGCCGACCACCATGGACGCTCTGGCTGAGAAGCTCTTCGGTGCCCCTGACCTCATGGATGTGGTGCGGGAGTGGGCGGCACATGGCGGTGCGGAGATGGTGCTTGCCCTACTGAAGTCTTGGTATCCGAACGTGGGTCAGCGGAGCCTCTCTTGCAGATTCCGCCAAGGGACCAACTACGAGCAGCTCCGCGCCGAGGTTCCCGATATCCGTTCTTGTGGCGTGAAGATTGGGAGCTTCGTCTAGCTGGACCGAGACTTTACTGAGCCGGCTGGCACGGAGCCGTACCACTTCATCCCGGCTGCAGCGGATGTTGAAGCTCCAAATGCGCTAGAGACCGCCTCGGTCAACGTTGCCTCCCATAGCAAAGCTCCAGCAGATGCCCCTGGTTCCTCTGCCAAGCCCCAGGCCCGATCCCCGGTATGCCGGGAGTATTTGTCGCTGAAAAACTTGTTCTCTTTTTTTGTTGGTGAATAGTTGTCTTCGTTTGGTACTAGATTATGGTAGGGGCATTGCCTCTCCTGTGATATCTCTTCGTGCTCTATGTTTGCACTTTCTGTTTTGTTTGATCTGCACTTGTTGCGTGCTTGCTGCTGTGTGGGGGCGCGTTAGCGCACCCACATGGTGTAGTCCCCGAGGTTCAGGCCGGCTGGAGGATACAACTAGGTCGAAGCTCCTTTGTTTTGTTGTTTCTTGCAGGTTTCTGTGTGGGGGCGCGCAAGCGCACCCACAGGGTGTAGTCCCTGAGGTTCAGGCCGGCTGGAGGATACAGCTGGGTCGAAGCTCCTTAGCCTGCTTTTCTACCGTCTAGGAGGCTACTAGCCTCCAGCCCTGGTGCTTGTCTTAGAACTTTGGCTCATGAAAAGATAAAAACAAGTATGATGTTTGCCTGGTTAGATAGATGTAAGAGGAATCATAATCTGAAGTTCGCTAGGTTTGAAATCGTGCTTTTTGATGCTAGGCTGATGACTTTGTCCTTTTCTTAGTGAGCATTGGCCAGTTTGATGTTGTGCCCTTGCCGATTGTGAGCCGGAGTCGAAGGGGTAGCTAGTAGGCGTGCTACACGATACTTCAGGTTTGGGCCATTAGCTTCAAGCGAGCGAGCACAACCGGAACGTCCAAACGTTTTTGTGTTCCTCAAGGCCTTTTTGTGTAGGGGTCTTCAAGCTTTCTGTTCTTGCCGGGTCTGTCAGCCGGCTTGCGGTCTGCAGCCGGAACCGAAGAGGAAGCCCTCAGAGCCGCGTACAATACTGTGCCACTTGGAGCACGCGACCGTCTGGGCCAACTGGCGAGTCCCCGGTGGAGATCGCCGGCTCCGGGGTTAGAATAATGTAGCCGGAAAAGCCAAATTGTGCAGCATGATTTGCTAAATTATTGCAGAGTCCCCAAGAGTGTGTCGAGGATCCCATGCTTGTTCATTACATAAAAGTAAGATACATACACTTCTCGTTCAAGTGTAAAATGGGCGAAGAAAGTCCGCGTTCCATGGGTGCTCAGTTTCTTCGCCTGAACGGTCCATCTTCTTCTTTTCTGGCTGGCAGGCGTGGATGAGGTAGTATGAGTTGTTCTGCAGCACCCGGCTGATGATTAATGGGCCCTCGCAAGGTGGAGATAACTTTTGCATCCATTTGGTGTCCTGCACCAGCCACAGTACCAGGTCGCCCTCGCAGAACAAGACATTGCGGATCTGGCTGGCATGGTAACGGCATAAGCTTTGTTGGTAGATGGCGGACCTGGACAAGGCCAGCTCGCGTGCTTTTCGAGGAGATCGACGCTATCCTCGCGTGCTTCCTTGGCCTGTTGCCCTGAGTATAACAACTTCCTCTGGTCTTTCCACCACCAACACCATGCTGACTACCTGGTTGGTGGCCGTGATGTACATCAGCATCGGCTCCTTTGCCGCTGGTGCTGCCAGTATAGGCGGTGAGGTCAGCATGCATTTGAGGTCACAGAAAGCTTCATCCGCCTGCGATGTCCATACGAAGTTGTCTGTCTTCCTCATGAGCTGGTATAGCGGAAGTGCTCTCCCGCCCAGCCGGCTAACAAACCAACTGAGGGAGGCCAGGCATCCGGTGAACTTCTGGACGTCCCGCAGGTTCTTAGGCGGCTGCATGCACTCGATTGCGCCAATCTTCTCCGGGTTCGCCTCAATTCCTCGTTCTGATACGAGAAAACCAAGGAGCTGGCCGGCTGGGACACTGAACACGCACTTCTCCGGGTTCAGCTTCATCTGGAACCGGCGGAGGTTGGTAAATGTTTCCTTAAGATCTTCAAGGAGTGTTTGGCGCTCCTTGGTCTTGACTACTACATCGTCGACGTAGGCGTGTATGTTTTTGATGATCTGCGTCTGCAGGCACTTCTGCATGCAGCACTGGTATGTTGCCCCAGTGTTCTTCAACCCAAATGGCATGGTGGTGTAGTAGTAGGCTCCGTAGGGAGTAATGAATGTTGTCTTTATTTGATCAACAAGGTTCAGCCGGATCTGGTGGTAGCCGGAATACGCGTCCAAAAACGACAGCAGCTCGCAGCCGGCCATGGAGTCGATCACTTGGTCTATCCTTGGCAGGGTGAATGGATCTTTGGGGCATGCTTTGTTGAGGCTGGTGTAATCCACACACATGCGCCAAGTCTTGTTCTTCTTCAATACCAATACCGGGTTCGCCAGCCATTCCGGGTGGAAAACCTCCATGATGAATCTAGCTGCGAGGAGCCGGGTGATTTCCTCACCGATGGTTCTTCTCTTTTCCTCAGCGAAACATCGTAGGGACTGCTTGACAGGCTTTGCATCTATCCTGACATGTAAAGAGTGCTTGGCGAGCTCCCTCCGAACACCTAGCATGTCCTTGGGGGACCATGCGAAGATGTCCCGATTCTCACGAAGGAAGTCGACGAGCGCGCTTTCCTATTTGCTGTCGAGGCCGTCTCCGACCAGGACGAACTTGTCCAGCTCGGCTTCATTCAACAGGATCTTTTTGGTGCCCTTGGATGGCTTGAACTGTGCTTCTCTGGCCGGCTTCGGCTCACCAGCCAGCATATCCACCTGCAGGGTTGCTACGTTTTGCAGGATGATGTGCTTTTATTCCGCGATGATCATGGCCTCCGCTATCTTGGAGCCGTCGGTGGTGCACTCCACCGACCGCCTGTAGCAGCCGGCCACGGTGATGACACCCTTTGGCCCTGGTAACTTCATCTTGAGGTACATGTAGTGTGGTACTGCCATGAACTTGGTGAGCGCTAGGCGCCCTAGAATTGTGTGATATGCGCTGGAGAGGTTGACCACCTCGAACCAGATAGGCTCTCGGCGAAAGTTGTCTTCCGTCCCGAAGATGATGTCCAGCCGGATCTTGCCGATGGGTGAATGTGATGGGCCTAGAATGGCTCCATGGAAGGCGGTGCTAGACAGCTCCAGCTGCGACTCGCTGATGCTGAGCCGGTCTAGCGAGCTAGGGTACAGGAGGTTGATGCTGCTCTCACCGTCTACAAGGACGCGGGAGAATCTGCAGGAATGCTTCTTGGAGATGATGATGGGATCCAGGACCATCGCGTAAGTGCCTAGGTGAGGTAGCACAGACGGCTGGTCCTTATGGCTCCACACAATCTCTTGTTCCGACCAGTTGAGGTATTGGGGGACGGGAGGAACGATTGCGTTCACCTCCGCCTCGTGGCGTCTCTTGTTGTGCTTGGTTTCCGGCTCCGTGGTGAAGATGTGGTAGTTTCCCACCTGGCAGGGATAGTTGTCATCATCATCTTCCCTCCGGCGCTGGTTATTGTGGTCGCCTGGCAGCCCACCGACTGGGAGTGGTGGTGCCTGCATAGCCATAACACCAGCGATCTCCGCCATCTTCTTTGTCCAGGTGCACTGACGCATTGTATGTGTAGCTAGTTTGTTGCCTCCGCTGTGGAACTTGCATGGCCCATCAAGCATTGACTCAATGGTGTACTTGGGCCTCGGAGGCCGGTCATCAGGCTTATGTCTCCGGCTACCGCCTGCAGTAGGATCCTCCTGCACCGCTGCCACCTGCCTAGAACCATATTGGTTATCCGGTTGGTCATCCTTTCTCTTGCCATGACGGTTGTCATGCCACCTGTGGTTGTGGTTGTGGTTGTTCCCATCCGACTGGTGTCGATCCACAACAATGTCAATGATGATTTGCCCCTGGTCGTCCTCGGACGAATCTTTTCATCACCGTGTCAGTGGTGGCGTACTTGTCCGCGATGGCCATGGTCTGCGCCGTGGTGGTAGGCTCCGCCTGACAAAGCTTGCACTTGAGAATAGTGCCGTCTCTGCAGCCGTTGACGAAGAAGTTGACCGTCTGGTGCTCTCTCACCCCTTCGCAAGATTTGTGCATACTTGTCCACTAGGTGATGTAGGAGCGATCATTCGTCCGGACGTTGTATGCAAAGGGCGAGCTCACCGGTTCGACCTGGGCGTTTGTAGGTGCCGGTGAAGTTGCGGACGAACGCCTGCTCTAAATTGATCCAATCATTGATGCTGTTGTCGGGGAGGCTATTGCGCCATGTTCTGGCCGAGTCAAGGAGCATGAGGGGGGGCGTAGTGCATAGCTACCTAGCAGTTGCCGTTTGCGATGCCCACCGTGGTGGTGTAGTCCACCAGCTAGTCATCCGACTTGACCATGCCATTGTACTTTGGCGTGTCCCTCGGGAGCAAAAATCCCTTTGGAAACGGCTCATTCCGGATGCATGGTCCGAAGAATCTTGGACCGGACGGGCTTTCTTCTTCCAGCGCGCGTGACTAGACCAGCAGGTTGATGCGTGCGCGCGCGTCTTGTGGTTCTTCCGGCTCAAGCGGTCCCAGCCGGCCAGATAGGCGGGAATTGGGCAGCGCTTGGCCTCTCCTGGCTTCGTTAGGCGGGTTGTGGTTTCGTTTGGTGACAGCCGCTGCTCGTGGGCATTGTGCCCACGGCCTGCTGATCCGCCGCGTGGACGGTTGTTTGGCCTCATGCCATTCGGGGAGGAGGCCTTGCTGGCGCCTACAGCCAGGTCCGCCATCCTACGAGCCGGTTGGGTCTTGCTGTTGCCACCCAGGCTGAGTTCTGCCTCCGCCTGTTGCTTGTTCGCCGTGACCACGGGGAGCTGGACGAGTGCTTGCTGGCGGAGCAGCTCCTCGCCCTCTAGGTGGCTCAACTCGGCGACTGCCACCTCCGCAGCTCTAATATTCTCGGCGGGGGTGCTGTATACCGGCTGAACTGCAGACCTTAGGGATGGGCCGGGCGGGGGGCGAATCTGTGCACGATGTTGTACTCGTGCATAGTCGCGTTCATTCGTCGTTGGGCGGCTGCTACCTTGCTTGCTTCCTCCAGGAGGCTCTGGTGGGTAGCCTCCATTGCTGCCGAGGCTGCTGCCGGATCCGCCTCGATGGGGGTGATGGGGTTGCGTAGGTGCTCGATGGATGCGGTGAGCGGGTCCTGGACGCGCGAGGTGGCGCCGTGGCCTTCTCCGTTGCGCTCCAAGGGTGGGTAGCTATTCTCGCTTAAGCCCGCCATCATGACCTCGACGCTGCTGCTGGGGACGCGGGAAGCGGAGAAGCTAGGTGGTGCGTTGGACACGGTGACGACCTTGCGAGGGAAGGTCTCGGCAATGGTGTTGATGTAGACGCGATGCTCGCCGAAGTGCATGATGGAACCGCCGCTTGGGAAGGTTCCCCCGTTGAAGCAGGACGCGTTGTCGAGGACACAGTCGAAGGAGCTGAAGGTAAGGATGAGGCTAGAAGCGACTCGCTCACTGGCGATGAGCAGAAGTCTAGTGCGAAATATGATCCCAGCCAAAGCGCTGTGCCCCACGGTGGGCGCCAACTGTCGTGGTGTGGAACACAACAGTGGCATCGGGATGGCATGAGAGGGGACAATCAGGATGCTATCGGTGGCTACTCGCAACGGGTTGGGCACAGATACTACAGACACAACGATGTACCCAGGTTCGGAGCCCTCTTATCGAGGTAACTCTTCTACTCCTGCAAGGATCTACTATCAGGGGGCGAATGCCCAGTACAGGTGCTCCTTGAGCTGTTTTGCTAGCTACTTCTCGCTAGGGGAATAAGATGGACTACTCAACTTAACCACTCTAGAGAACTTCTAAATTGTAATTGTCTACCTAGAACCCTAGCCCTACCCCTCCTTATATACTGGTTGGGAAGGTAGTTTACAAAGTGGGTTCTAGGGTTTACTGTTTGGATCTGGGCTTACAAAATGGGCCGACTGGACGGGCCCAAACAGTAGGCCTGGGTCCAGTCAAGCCTCCAGTACAGGGGGACAATGCTACAATATCCAGCGCCCCTTGCTTTACTCGTCAGCCGGCTCTTTATCTGTCAGCCGGCTCTTTATCCGTCAGCTAGAGCTTTACTCGTCAGCCGAAGCTTTACTTGTCAGCCTCTAGGTTTGGCATAGTTGTCTGGTAGCGCCGACCAGGTGAGCCAGCCTATCCGGTTAGAGGTGCACTCAGCAAGGAGCGTCACTCCTACCGTACCATGGCTAGCGGATCCGAGGGGGCCAGGTAGGAGCGGCCTCCCAGCCGGTTCTTCTGGCCACTACTTGAATGTGGACCGGGTGGAGATTTCCACCCGGCTGTGGCTCCTTGTCTTGGGCCCAGATGGACAGAGCTCCTTGGAGCCGGCCAGCTGAGCCTGTCTTGGCCTACCCGGGGGTTATCCCCCTGATAAGTACGCCATGAGGGGGTCCTCGAGGCATGTGGAAGATAGGGGTGTGAGTCGTATGGTATTCTGGGACAGTGAGCACACAAGCTTACCCAGGTTCAAATTTGCCGACAGTGGACGAATCCTACTCATGCTGTCAATCCAGTAATATGGCAGAGCTGGAATATGTGTTACAAGGGTTTCGTCTGTGCGTGTTGAGATTATAGACTATTGTCTCGTGCCCTAAAGGCTGGTCCCTAGGATGACTTATATAGATATCCGGCCTAGGGCTTATAGGAGAGATCTATCCGGCTACGACACAGAGTTGGTTAAAAAGTACATCTTGGACTACAAGTAGCTAAACATGCCTAAGTCGGTAAGTCTTCTGTGCCTTCCTGTAGCCGGATGGGACTCCGTCTTTTCTCCCTGACTGGGCCGCCCGTGGACAATAGCTCTAACCCAAAGTGAGCCACCCTGGTCAGCGAGGCACAGTGAGGATACCCAGAAAGTATATACCCAACAGCAGCCCCCGGAAGCCTCCAAGATCCAAAGTCGGATTTCATCATCTAGCTTGATCTTTCTTCGTCTTGACGAATCTTGAAGGGTTCCTGAAACTTTCAAAGGATAGGATCTGAATCTCAAGTTTAGCCGGATTTGTTAATACTTCACTCATTCTTTTCCCTGCTTGATTTCAAACTAAGTCGGAAGATAGTCTCTGGCGTCATATGACACTAGTCAAGGTCTGGTCATGTCACACACAGACATTCCTGCCAACGTGACCGTTGGTGGGTCCGGTTCACGCGGAACTAAGGTGCCATTTTAATGCATGCACGGAGATCGAGGAGGCGTAATCTTCTCGAGGAAGTTACCCTAGCTCCTTCCACGACGCGTGGCTAACACCATAGTGTTCATACACGAATCTTAATGCAGGTCAGGTACATAAGGGTTTGAGATTTCCTCTTTCTCCTCTACCTGTTCTTGCCTTCTCCTTCCTCCAGTGACACAGTGCTTCCTAGCCTCCTTTTCCTTAACTCCACAACACCGCCCATCCTAGGTCACCATACTAGACAAAATGGCTGACGCATCCTCCTCCAGCATGGCGGTGGCAACAACAGAGAAGGATAACTTCTGTGGCCTCTAGATCCCCTGTGTTCTTGACAATGAGAAGCTGCACTTCATAGAGAAGGTAGTCCTTCTCTGCGTCGGCGAGTGGCGGAGCAGATTTGGAGAAACCGTTCCCGCCCCTCTCGACGACGAGAGAGTTCACTTTGGTATGCATCTTGACCGAGGTCTTGGTTTTCCTCCTTTAGAGTTTTTCTCCAAAGTGATCCAACATTATGGAGTTCAACTCCATAACCTCCCCCCAAATTCGATCCTAGAGCTTAGTTCCCGCGTTTCTCTTTGTGAGGGTTATCTCGGAATAAAATCGAGTCTCACTCTTTTCCGGTACTACTTTGGTACCCGGAGAAATTCCATCACTGCCGGTAATCCTTATATTACCGGAATGCTTAGTTTGTCCCTTAGGAGCGAACGAAACTATCCTAAGGTTATATGTAGCGAGTCAGTGAAGAAATGGCCATCCACGTTCTTTTATCATAAGGACAAACCAGCTCCCGACAAGCAAGAAGCATTGCCGGATTTCGTCGATGGAGCTGCAACTCCCCAAGAGTCCTAGGACGCTGATCCACCGACTCTCACTAATGACTTGATCCTTGCCAAGAGGCGGATCGAGTACTTGATGAAACACAAGGGTCTAAAAGGACCCGACCTTGTCCATTGCTAGCTCACACGCCGGATTCAGCCCCTCCAACACCACGGTGATCATCTCATGCATATGATTACCAACCGTAAGAAAGATAGCCTGAGAATCAGCCCGAAGTCAATCCTGGATAAGGAGTATGAATCCCGGATCAAGTGGCTGATTAAGGAGCGGGTTAAGAGGAAAATTCTGGAGATCTCTCTGGATATGTATACAGATGAAAACCCTCTAACTCAGTAAGTTTTCCGACTTACTCTTTCCTACCGTTGAATTAGTTATCCATTCGCTATACTGAGATATTTCTTTGCCTTTCAGCTTGCTAACCTCCTCGAGTCGGAGCTTGCTCCTCTTGAGGGATATCCACCTGAGGATCCAGTTCCTCAGGAGGATGAGGAACTTGAATTACTGCCAGATGCGTTTACTCGAAAACGCAAAACTCCGACTGTTTCTATTCGCACGAAGGAAATGCCTGTTGTGAAGAGTAACTTTCCTCACAAGGTCTTATACTTTATTTTATGTTCTTTCCAAATTGTAACATTCTTATTCTGTCACTCTTTAGAGCTAAACAACTTGCCAAGGGCAAAGGGAAAGGAAATACGGAAAAGGTCCTGCGCCAGTGAAAGTTAGTTTTGACTTCGCCTGCTCCCCCGCCTCCGACTCCTACCCCGACGCCCTCTATAGCATCGGAGGTTACTTCATCTCCGCATGCTGCAGAAGATCCGACTCAGCACTCAGAGCCAACAATCCTTGGCTCGCAAACTGATGTCACGATGAGTGATTCGGCAACTGATAAGCGTGAACCCTCAAAGGGTAATGATCCCTTAGCAGAGACTTTTGTGGATAATCTCCTGAACAATCCGGGTATCGCCAAGCTTGGCATTACTTGAAAAAGCACATAAGAGATCCAGAAGTTGGCTCACCAATGTTTAGAGAGACGGAATATCACTACTGAAGAAGAGGCATAAGAAGCCGAGGACGTCAAACTCATGGAGCTTCTTGAATAAGTTCATCTCTGTGATGACAAACTAAAGGCCGGTGTGGCTCCACCACCACCAATAATCCCTCTGACTCTCGCCAAGAAGGTTTCTTCCGAGGTGAACATGTGTCTCAACGAGCTAACCCACAAACATCATGTAAGTCGGAATTTGACTCTCTTTTTACTTTATTTCATATCATATCCCCTAGCCCCCAAGCATGGAGTTGGATAGGAAATTCCGAATTTGTGCTTTCATAGGATGCCAAAGAACGAACTAGTATAGCCCCCAAGGCTCGCGCTGATATTTAACTTCTGACTCTGGGTATTATTCTGACTTACGAAAAGTTAATGCTTATAACCAGGAATTGTTGAAGAATATCTGCAATAAACAGAGAGATATCAGAGCTCTCCATCTAGAAAATGCCAAACTGAAAATTGCCAAGGATGAAGCTGAAGGTAATCATTTCAGTCCTCATGCTTGTCATTTGATTTTATGACTCATAGCCGAATATTGATTCGCTTGTCTTGCATTTACAAAACTAGTCAAACAGTCCTACAGAATTATTGAAGAGGCCGAGAATTTCAAAACCCTAGAGGTGGAAATTGCCGATTTAAGGAAAGAGTTGAATAAGCTTAAGGAAGATCTTGAGTGCAATATTAAGATTGTTCTTGAATCGACCAACATGGCCACCAAAGAACGTGATCATAAGATCGCTATCCAGGATAAGAAGATTTCGGATTTGAAAGATGATCTGGACAAAGAAAGGAACACCACCAAGGCTCTCCGGGATGAACTCCAGAGTCTTCGAGCGAAGAAAGCCAAAGTTGACGATGCCATCTTTGGTAAGTTTTCCTGTCTCTAACCTTTCCTTTTTCCGAATCTAGGAGTTTGGATATGTTTCTGACTTTGCTTTATGTATGCATGTCCTTTGAATATGTTGGATTCCTCCTCTTCTGAATCTCGCACCAGCCGGCTTACTTCAGTCGGAGATCTGCTTCACGATCTCCGCCAGTCACTAGAGGACATTGATGAAGCCTTAAGGGTTTCTAACATGAACAAAATGTCTTCCTTTGAGGTGCGAGACAAGGCAAAGGAGATGCCTCAGCTCATCCAAGATTGGAACATGTCCAATGCGTGAACCGCTGCACAAAATGCCCTAACCATGGTTATGAGCCACCATGGAAGCATGTAAATATGTCAAGTAACCAAGGGTTTTCAACTATTGATGAAGACGGCAAGGAGCAAAACATCAAGGACATCATGGATGCTTGTGCCGGATATGGTGTTGTGTGGCTAAGCTAACCAACTACGACAAGCCATTCTTCATTCCCGTGGAAGCGCCACCTCCGCCTCAAGAAGAAGTTGCTAAAGCTTCCGACGATGAACAGACCGAGTCTGATATCCTCATTTCGTAAAGATATCAAGGCGGAGGATATGTTACCAGCGAGCCGACTTATCCTTCGTCTTCACCCGTGGCATAATAAATGCCAAAAAACAATGTGTTATTCTAATAAACAAATCTTAATGTAATAACTAGAATATTTATTTTGATGTGCTAGCTAGTAAGATCTTATTGCCTTTACTTCTTTAGAACTCTAGTTTTTAAATTTTTTTGTGCATGAAAATTACATAAGCACTTAGTATCGTTTGTACTTACCGTTTATCTAGCTTTCTGCCTTGTTCATTTTGTGAGATGGCAAACTGTTAGCATGGAAAATTTTGCCGAGCAACGGAGCTCAATTGCTAAACCAGTTTAAACTCGGAAACAAAGCCGGCTTTCAGTACCAACAATTCACTACTTGAAAACTACCCGTGTCTGGCAATCAATGAAAAACCAAAGTACAAACAAGAAATTCGATTTACACCCGAAGGTAGTATTTTTAAAATCGGAAATCTAACTAGAACAAACATGAGCATAAAGTACTTTCAAGTATTCTGGGATTTTTAACTTATGTCATGATCATTCGGAAATAAGCTGGTACTATAAAACTTCTCAGAAACCAATACTTTATTTCTCATTGAACATGTACATATATATGATTACAAAGAAAGATAATTTTAAGAATAAAAGGGACATAACTGAGCAATATTCCACGGTTTGTCTAATTCTTCCGGGTTTGTACTGCCTCCATCTCTCTTTCTCTTCTTAGTAGCTAATGATTGCATATTTGCATCATGTTTTATATTATTATTTTGCACTGTAATTGTAGGATCTTGGTATTTTACGGTGTTCGCGCGCACATTTTATGTATATTTTTCACCAGGATCAGGACAGATAATGGATACAATGGACACAATTCTTGGAGAAGTTGTATTAGGGAGAAAAGGAGTAAAAAACAACGTAAATCGCTTATTTGGGAAATATCAATAACACCAGAAAAAACCCTGAAGCGATCAAGGCATCTAGATGGTATAATGACCAACTATACGATAGGAATAATTTTCTAGCAGTATAGTTCCCGCCGTATAGTTGGCGCTACCACCGCCTCCTCAAATAATTTCACCCCGTGCAACTGGATCGGAGAGACAACATACAGAACAACCAGAAATCGCCGAAACCTCATCTCCGGAAGGCATCTGGAGGGGGAACTCGTCCATCGGGGATCCATCTTCACCCTGCGCAGATCCGAGAGGCTAAGGCATCGATCTTCATCATCAACCGCTGCATCACCACCATCTCCATCCATCCCATCTACATCTTGTCGAGATATTGTTGTAATTTCTGTACTCGTTGTGGATTTATACAAGTACTATTCATCTATGATAGATTCCATTGTTATTGCCATGATGTTGATTGCCTCCATGTCTGAGTAGATCTTTAGTTCTTGGGGAGATGGAGAAACCCTAGTATGAGATTGAAATAAGATAAAGTTTATTATGATATTCATCATTGTGACCATGTGTTAGATTGTCTTCATCTTGATGTTGGGAGAAGTCAACCTCTCAATATTTGCCTCTTATGGGGACTTGATGGAGGGAACTACTTGTTGGTAGACGGAGGTGTGTTAGCACTTATAGTGACTATAAAGCTATTGGCACCCCTTACGTATCAACTTGGGAACCGAGGAAACTAACGGAACACTATCCATGCCACGGTATACGTCCTGCGGGATTAAGTCCCTTAATAGCACAGTAATTCGATTGTATGTTGACTGCTGCTGTGGTTATGAGGACGATGTGAGCAGTGATTGCTGCCTATTTCTCCAAATACAGAGTTCCTCCCACACATACATAGTTGATAATGTTCATGATAATAATCTTTACCTTAATTATTTATAATGCTAGAGGTGTATCCTCTACTCCTTGAGAACGCCTTTTCCCCTATTGCAGTTCCAATCTCTTTTACATACATGATACTTACTTTCTGTGTTTAGTTGTTTTACATTTCTTATTGTTCTCTTATACCAAAAACCCCAAAACACCTTTTTACACAATACTCGCATTTTATCTTGTTACTTAGAACTTTATTTAGCATTTCTATTGTAGTATTTAATTCAAGAATTATTAGACTTCAGACTCATGCTCCCTGTGGGATCGATATCTTTATTTCGAAACTAGCTACAAACGATCTGTGCACTTGCAGTCATCAAACTATTTTCTGGCGCCGTTGCTAGGGAGCTATGCGCTGTAGGTCTTTTAGTTTTTGCTTATTTTTTTTCTTGCTAACTTTTGTTTTGAGTTACAGGTTTCTACCAACATGAGGGAGTTTGAGCATATGGCTAGTGCTAACCCACTCAACCACTTTGGGAAGCCCTATGATATTTATAAAAGAGATAACTCCAACGAGAAGACAAGGGGGTTTGAAATAAATCCTCTACTACTTGGTATTCTACACAAGAAGCAATTTACTGGAGATGAAGAAGATCCTGATCCATATGAGCATATTGCGTGTTTCAAAGATATATGTGGCACTTTCCAATTACCGGGATATATGGCTAATGAGGTAAGGGTTAAACTTTTTAGTCAGACTTTGACTAGTACAACTCTCTCATGGTATAGATCTCTACCCCTAGAAGCCACTACTATTTGGGATAATTTAGAGAGTGAGTTTCTAGCAAAATATTATCCATTATCAAAATCTTTTATAATCGGGCATCTTAGACTTAGAGGAACCGTCCTAATGAAGGACTAGTTAGAGCTTATATAAGATTTAAATATTTACTTAATCAATGTCCTCATCATGATTTGCTTGGATGGTATTTATTGCATATCTTTTATGGCGGTTTAATTAAACCTAATAAAATTGAACTAGACTCTTGCGCGAGAGGAGCTTTTATGAATCTTCCTATAACTAAAGCTTGGGCTTTACTTAATAGAATCCGCGATCATAGAGTTTCATGGAACTTTGGTCTAGGAAGCGAAGGAGGCATAGAAATAGATTATGATTATATTCATGACTATAATAAAAAGGGCCATGTTAACGAATTATCTAAAGAACTTTATTTGGATTCAGATCTTGTGTTGCATGTTGTTAAAGCTTTTACAGAACACATCAAAGCTCCAAAAGAGGGTTTGGTCAAGTATGATCCACCACCCAAACCTGAGAAGAAAGAATTTAAAGCAACACTGGCCTCCCTAGAAACAATATATGAGATACCTTTCCCTAAAACTGCACAAAAGCATATTTTTGAATATGAACAGGTCAAAGTAGTACAAGAGAAGAAGGAAGAGGAAAGTATGCCAGAAGTTGTGGAACATCTAGAAGAAACCAAAGATGAAGAGGTAACCAAGGAAGCAATTATGGATATGTATGCACATTGTAACATAGTTGAACTTGATAAAGAGACTTCCGTATTGGTTCAAGGCAAAACAAAGGTAAAAGATGTAGGTAAGCCTATTCTTCCCTGCATATTTAAGGAAACCTCGCATTATGGTTTATGCGATCTTAGAACCAAAGTTAATGTTATTTCTTATGATTTTTATTTAGAAATAAAAGAAGAAATAGAACCGGCTACAATTGAAACCAATGATATGACAATCATGTTAGCCAATAAAACTCTTAGAATTCCAATGGGAGTAGTTGAAGATGCAACTGTCACAATTGGCAATAAAAACTTTCCTATCGATTTTGTAGTTGTTGATATGCCAACTGACACTCTTTGCCCAATTATATTTGGAAGAAACTTTTTGAGTGATGTAGGTGCCAAAGTTAATTTCAAAAAGGAGATTGTGTCTCTTAAGCTTGGGGAAGCGGAAAAAGAATTCCACTTTTCCAAATTTAAAGACATACCTTCACAAATACAAGAAGAAGAGAAAGAGAAAACTACTGAGGAAATGGCAACTCTCTTCTTTAGTGATCAAAAAGAAGAAATAAATGAAGACTTAAATTATGAAGAAATAGTTATGGAGGACAAGTCCCTAGAAGAATTAGAAGGTGAATTCGATTCACTTCGCATTATAGGGCCTCCAACTAATGAGGCTTTTGAAGAGCCAGAAAAGAGAGGGGACGAGGAATTTCCACCCCCAGAATTGAAGACTCTACCAGATAATCTTAAATACAAATTTTTAGATGATACAAATAGATTTTCTTTTATTATTAGTTCTAAGATTTCAGGATAATAAGAAGAACTCATGAAAATACTTAAGGGGCATCGCAAGCCCTTTGGGTACTCAATGGATGATTTGAAGGGCATTAGTCCCATGATAACCGTCCATCGAATATGAAGGGAGGAAGGTGCTAAACTAGTTGCGGAATTTGATGGACGACTAAAGCCCGAAATGAAGGAAGTGGTAAGAAAAGAAATAGTACGCCTATTGTATGCAGGTATAATCTATCTTGTAAAAGAAAGTGAATGTGTAAGTCCTGTTCATTGTGTCCCTAAGAAGGGTAGTTTTACTATTGTCCCTAACAAAAACAATGAATTGATACCTACTAGAACTATTGTTGGACATAGGATGTGTATAGATTTTAGGAAATTGAATAAATAAACTAGGAAAGATCACTATCCTTTACCGTTCATAGATCAAACTTTAGAGAGGTTAGCAAACCACACTCATTTTTTCTACTTGGATGGATACTCTGGTTTTTCTCAAATAGCTGTTCATCCTGATGACCAACTTAAAACAACTTTCATTAGCCCTTATGGTTTACATGCTTACCGTTGTATGCCTTTTGGTTTATGTAATGCTCCAACTACTTTTCAAAGATGCATGACTACTATTTTTGCAGATTTTATAGAACTGATAATGGAAGTATTTATGGATGACTTTCCTGTCTATGGAACTTTGTTTACTAGTTGCTTGGATAATCTCAAAAGAGTTTTGCAGCGTTGCGAAGAAACCAATCTTGTTCTAAACTGGGAGAAGTGCCATTTTATGGTCAAATAAGGTATAGTCCTTAGACATAAGGTATCAGGCAAGGGAGTTGAAGTGGATAGAGCTAAGGTTGAGGCCATAGAGAGAATGCCACAACCTAGGGATATAAAAGGTATAAGAAGTTTCCTTGGTCATGAATGTTTTTATAGAAGGTTCATTAGGAATTTCTCTGGAATATCTAAACCTCTGACTAACCTTCTGCTAAAGGGAGTAAGATTTAATTTTGATGATAAATGTCTTGTAGCCTTTGATAAACTTAAATATGCTTTATCCCATGCTCCTATCATTAAACCATCTATCGGGATATAACTTTTGACTTAATATGTGAAGCTAGTGATGATGCTGTAGGAGTAACTCTGGGACAACATATAGGTCACATATTTAATATTATACATCATGCTAGTAGAACTCTCAATGGTGCTCAAAAGAATTATCCTTAGGAAGAAAGGGAACTTTTTGCTGTATTTTTATCTTGCGATAAATTTCATTCTTATATAGTTGATGCAAAAGTAAGAGTTCATACGAGTCGTGATGGTTTAAAAGAACTCCTTGAGAGGAAAAATCATAAGCCAAGACTGATCCGTTGGATCCTTTTACTTCAAGAATTTGAGTTGCAGATTACACAGAGGCAAGAAATAAAGATGTTGGATGTAGTGTCCATATTCACCCAGCAAGACACCAATCTTATTGAGAGGAACTTTAGTCCTGGTGATTTTTGTTTATGAGAATTACTAAATGAACTAAGGTCAATTCCTCCAAAAGAGAAGAAGTCTTTGTTGTTGGAGGAGCTTGTCATCCCTGAATAAGTAAACGATAAGTGCAAGGTAAGTGTTATTACTCAAATAAGTGATTTGTTTTCACAAATTTTACTCCTAAATTTTTTGCCTTTGAATTCCTCATGTTTTTCTGAAGTTTCTGAAGGTTTTTACCAACTATATGGTCGCAACTATACGACCGGAGAAAAATCTCCGGCAGTATAGTTGGTCGTTAAACCTTCTGTACCCTCTTTGCGAAATTGTCTAGAAACTATACGGTCGCAACTATACGGCCGAAGAAAATCCTCCCTCCGTATAGTTGGTGGTTAAACTCTCAGACATTTTTGATTTTCGATGTCTGGATCTATACGGTCGCAACTATACGGCTGGAGAAAATCCTCCCGCCATATAGTTGGTCATTAAACTCTCAGACATTTTTGATTTTCTATATCTGGATCTATACGGTCACAACTATACGGCCAGAGAAAATCCTTCCGCCGTACAATTGGTCATTAAACTCTCAGACTTTTTCGATTTCCTTTTCTTTTTCAATATAAAAAAATGGTTTTGTCGGTTCCGAGTCGGTAACTTAACCGACTTGGACTCGAGATATTTGGAAATATCTGCCTAGAACCAACTATACGGCCGGAGCTATATGGGTCGCGCCCGCATAGTTGGTCGTTACGCGGCAGGACTCCTCCAAATTCGCGATTTCTTTCCCTATTCCATTAAGATTCTTTTCTTGGGCATGAATTTCGTGTTTCTCACGAGTTTTACCGACCTCTAACCCCCTTATATACTGCCATTGTGTTTCTCTCTAATAATAATCACCAGGAACCAATCTACCTCTTATTCATACGTGAGGACACGCAAATGAAGGGACAAAAGCCAATGAGAGAAGTTCCTATGGAGATCGGGAGCAATAGCGAGCAAGGCAAGGAGATCAAGATCGTCCCTATGGAGTTCCTCGACACCGACAATGAACATTAGAAGAGGGAGTTGAAAGCCCTAGAGCTGAAGATTGAAGAGATGGACAAGGAGACGTCAGGGACACCCAAACATCTTCGGTTGCTGCAACTTTATCTTGATAAAGTTGATGAAGATATTAAGCAGACAACCAAATCAGGTTTTTCTATGAGTCTTAAGGCGATACAAACCCTTCAAAATAATAATGAGCTCATTAAAGAACAGGTGAAAGTGCTAGAGAGGAATAATCTTTTCTACAAGCTGCGTGTTAAAGAATTAGAGGCTGTCAATAAATCCCTCCGCCTCAGGCTGGGCCATGAAGATAAGATACCGTGTGCCATGGCGCCAAAGTGATCTACATTAATCACGGTATCAAATAATTGCAAGGGATTATTTGATCCTGCCTGGCTTGATTCCAAGCTTGGGGAGATCTTTAAGACCTTGTAATCTATCTTATAAGTTTTACATTACTATTTTAGTTTTGCATTAGTTCAAACTAGAAATAAAGTTTGCATCATTAGAATTCCCTTCAGGAATAGTCAATCCCTTTTATGAAATTCCAAGTTTATTATCATATATGGAGAAATATTGAGTTTGTGTTTGTCCTATTGGATATATGAATGGCTTGAGTATAATTTTACTTGCACTTGATGATAGCAATTGGAGTCTTCCACACCATTGGTATTAATGGAACATACAATGATAATTTGGTTAATATGTTGTAAGTACATGGTTTGATTTACAAAGAAAGAAAAATTATCTAATCAGTTAAGTTGAAAAAGAAACCTTGAACAAAGGAAAATTAAAAGTGTTATCAAATTAGAGTGAGAACAAGACGAGGTAGGATATTCAAGCTATAAAGATTGCTTCATATACAATTGGAATTTGGTAATTGAGATCGTTAAACTTTGAATTCCTACATGAAGTGGAATGTATGGCTAGATCCTTTGCACAACACTTAAACAAAAGTGTGAGGATATATATATATATATATATATATAAAGAGGAAAAGAGAGAAGAAAAAGAGAGAATGTGCAAAGAGCAAATAGGCATGCACCACTATATTGTAGTATGACAAAGAAGCATTTGAGATTTTAAATTCCAAGTGAATATGTTAATCCAAAACACTTGGGACCACCTCACTAACTCATTCGGTTGAGCTGAATACTTTTACATCATACTGAGAGTGATCTTTTGTGAACTATTAAATGCTAAGATGTGGAAGCCTGCTAATATTATTCGGATGGTTCGAGTAAGGTACTATTCATGAACTTATTCCTATGTATCATATATGATAAACACATGCTGCAACTGCCTCATTTATTTTATCGACTCAGCTTCATGAATATGAGGATCACATCCATTAAGCTAAACTTGCTTGGGACGAGCAAGAGTCTAAGCTTGGGGAAGTTGATGAGTGCATATTTGCGTCATGTTTTATATTATTATTTTGCACTGTAGTTGTAGGATCTTGGTATTTTACAGTGTTCACACGCACATTTTATGTCTATTTTCACCAGGATCAGGACAGATGATGGATACAATGGACACAATTCTTGGAGTAGTTGTATTAGGGAGAAAAGGAGTCAAAACAACATAAATTTATTTGGGAAATATCAATAACACCAGAATAAAACCCGAAGCGATCAAGGCATCTAGACAGTTTAACGACCAATTATACAGCGAGAATAATTTTTCGGCTGTATAGTTCCTGCCGTATAGTTGGTGCCGCTACCGCCTACTCAAATAGTTTCACCCTGTGCAACTGGATCGGAGAGACGACATACAAAACAACCAGAAATCGCTGAAACCTCACCTCCGGAAGGCATCTGGAGGGGAAACTCGTCCACCGGGGATCCATCTTCTCCCTGCGCAGATCCGTGAGGCTAAGGCATCGATCTTCATCATCAACTGCTGCATCACCACCATATGCATCCATCCCATCTACATAATATCTAGATCTTGTTGTAATTTCCATACTCGCTGTGGATTTATACAAGTACTATTCATCTATGATAGATTCGATTGTTATTGCCATGATGTTGATTGCCTCCATGTTTGAGTAGATCTTTAGTTCTTGGGTAGATGGAGATACCCTAGTATGAGATTGAAATAAGATAAAGTTTATTATGATATTCATCGCTGTGACCATGTGTTAGATTGTCTTCATCTTGTTGTTGGGAGATGTCGACCTCTCAATATTTTCCTCTTATGGGGACTTGATGGAGGGAACTACTTATTTGTAGACGGAGGTGTGTTAGCCCTTATAGTGACTATAAAGTTGTTGGCACCCCATACATATCAACTTGGGAACCTAGGAAACTCACAGAACACTATCCATGCCATGGTGTACGATCTACAGGATTATGTCCCTTAATAGCGCAGTAATTTGATTGATGTCGATTGCTGACTGCCGTGGTTATGAGGATGATGTGAGCAATGGTTGATGCCTATTTGTCCAAATACGGAGGTCCTCCCACACATATACAATTGAGAATGTTCATGATAATAATCTTTACCTTAATTCTTTATAATGCTAGAGGTGTATCCGCTACTCCTTGAGAACGCCTTTCCCCTATTGCAGTTCCAATCTCTTTTACATACATGATACTTACTTTCTGTGTTCAGTTGTTTTACTTTACTTATTGTTCTCTTATACCAAAAACTGCAAAACACCTTTTTACACAATACTCGCATTTTATCTTGTTACTTAGAACTTTATTTAGCATTTCTATTGTAGTAATTAATACAAGAGTTATTAGACTTCAGACTCCTGCTCCCTGTGGGATCGATATCTTTATTTCGAAACTAGCTACAAACGATCTGTGCACTTGCAGTCACCAGTAGCAGGTATTTCTTTGACTGGCCTTATATTAGTTAGGTAGTAAGAACCATTGTGCAATACTCGACTAAGCAAAAAGGGCCCTTCCCAAACTAGGAAAGTTTGTGCTTTCTTTTTTTCACAAGTCAGAGAACCAAGTCGCCCTTATTGAAAGATCGATTCTTGACTCTGTGACTATGATACTTGTGTAACTTCTGCTGATAAGCTGTTGATCTCTGCTCAGCAACAATGTGAACTTCCTCGATTATATCGAGATCATCTTGTCGAGAAACCTCGGCATCCTCTTTGATATACGGAGTAACTTGGGGAGAAGCATAGAGCAAATCACTAGGAAGAACTGCTTCTGTGCCATAGACCAAGAAGAAAGGTGTGTACCCTGTTGACCTATTCGGAGTTGTTCTCAATCTCCATATCATAGACGGTAGTTCGTCCGCCCAAGCCCCTGCAGCATGGTGAAGTATTGCTTTGAGTCTTGGTTTGAGGCCTTGAAGGGTTAAACCATTTTCTCTTTCGACTTGTCCGTTGGTTTGTGGATGTGCGACTGATGCAATATGAAGCCAGATTTTTTGATTGTTCCAGAATTCGGCAAGTTCTCCCATAGAAAAATTGCTCCCATTGTCCGTAAAAATACTATGCGGATAATCTTATCGGGTTATGACATCCTCGACGAATCTTTTCGTTGTTGCTCCATCACAACTTGTGATGGGTTTAGCCTAAATACATTTTGTGAACTTATCCACCATCACTAAGAGGTGAGAGAATCTACTTGGAGCCCGTTTAAACGGTCCTACCATGTCAAGCCCCCATACCGTGAAGGGCCATGTTATCGGAATTGTTCGCAGCTGATCATCCGGAACCTGGGCTTGTTTGGCGTATTTTTGGTAGCCTTTGCATGTCTTGACAAGCCGTTTGGCATCTGCCTTAGCTGTAAGCTAGAAAAATCCGTGTCTAAAAGCCTTTGCCACTAAAGATCTGGCTGCGGTGTGACGTCCGTATTCGCCTTCATGGATCTCCCTTAGGATTTACACTCCTTCCTCCGGAGAAACATAGTGCTGAAAGAGCCCAGACACACTCCGCTTATAGAGCTCACCATTTATTATCGTATAGGTTTTTGCTCGTCGGACAATCTGCCGGCTCAGAACCTCGTCTTCGGGTAATTTTCCATCTACCAAGAAATCAAGGTGGGGTTTTGTCCAGCTGGGAACCACAGCTAGAACTACTATTAACGGTGAGTCAGATTTGGTCGGATACTCCTTGTCAACTCCTGTGATAGAGGAAACTTTAAGGTGTTCATAGAAGCACCATCCGGGACCTTTTTTCCATGCAGATCCTATTCGAGATAATGCATCTGCTTCCTCATTTTCTACTCGAGGGATGTATTTAACCTCAAACCCTTCGAACAATTTAGATAATTCATCCACGATAGCCCTATACACTGCCATGTGCTTGTTTGCATTAAAGTGATTCGACACTTGTTGAGCAACAAGATCCGAGTCTCCATAACACATGAGTCGTCGGATGCCGATATCCTTAGCAATCCGGATTCCATGCAGCAATGCTTCATATTCGGCGATGTTGTTTATTGCCATGAAGTGGATCTGCAGCACATAGAAAAGCTTATCTCCTTGGGGTGATTTGAGCACCACGCTAGCCCCCGAGTGCCTTAGACCCATCAAAGTGTAAGGTCCAATATTCCGACTCTAGTAGGGTCATGTTCTGTGTTGTCTCTGTCCAATCAGTGACAAAGTCAGCGAGGATTTGGGATTTGATTGCTGTGCGAGGTTTATACTCAATGCTGAAAGCTGAATGATCTATTTCCCACTTTACGACACGTCATGTAGCGTCACTGTTGTTGATTATGTCTCTCATGGGAGCTGTGCTCACCACGGTAATCTGGTGTTCCTGAAAATAATGTCGTAGCTTTCTAGATGCGAAGAACACACCATAGGCTAGCTTTTGATAGTGCGGACACTGCTGCTTGTATTCAGTCAAAACCTTGCTGAGGTAGTAGGTCGGACGCTGCACCAGGTGTTCCTGCTTTTCCTCTGGCCGTTCCACCACCATGATGACACTGACAACTCTATTTGTTGCAGCTAGATAGAGCAACATCGGTTCTCGAGGTTCCGGTGCTGCAAGGATGGGAGCGGACGAGAGTACTGTTTTCAGGTCTTGTAGTGCAGCTTCAGCTTCATCAGTCTAGACAAATTTTTTGGTCTTTTTCAGGAGCTTGTAAAGTGGTGCGGCTCTCTCACCGAGCCGACTTACAAACTGAGTGACTGCAGCAATGCAACTAGTTAGTCTTTGTACGTCCTTCAAGCGAGTTGGCCTGGAAATGTGGAGTATAGCCTTTATCTTGTCCCGGTTCACCTCTATGCCTCTTTGAGACACGATGAAACCTAACAATTTTCCGGCTGGTATTCCAAAGAAACATTTCTTCGGGTTAAGCATTATGTTGTATTTGCGTAGATTGGTGAATGTTTCCTCCAAGTCGGAAATTAGCGTTTCCTTCTTTTTGGACATTACCACTATGGCATCCACATATTCATGTACATTGCGTCCGATTTGATCGTGGAGGCAATGCTGCATAGTGCGCTGGTACATAGCTCCTGCGTTCTTGAGCCCAAAAGGCATCGTAACGAAACAGAAGGTTCTAAAGGGGGTTATGAATGAAATTTTTACTCTGTCTGATTCCTTCATCAGGATTTGGTGATAACCAGAATATGCCTTGAGAAATCATAGGAGTTCCGAGCATGCCGTAGAGTCAATTACTTGATCGATTCTAGGCAGAGGGAAGGATCTTTGGGACAAGCCTTGTTCAAGGCAGTAATCAACACACATACTTAAATCAGTGGTGTCCTTTTTAGGGACCATTACAGGATTGGACAACCACTCAATGTGGATGACCTCTTCTATGAATCCGGCTAACTTGAGCCAGGCTAGTTCTTTAGCTATCACTTTTCGCTTTTCATCGTCGAACCATCGTAGAGACTGTTTGACGGGTTTAGAGTTTCGGTGTACGTTTAGAGAGTGCTCAGCAAGTTCCCTAGGTATTTTGGTCATGTCAGAAGGTTGCCATGTGAAGATATCTTTATTAGCTTTGAGGAACTCGACGAGCGTGCTTTCCTATACGTGATCTAAACCTACACCTATCTGTGTCACCTTGGAGGGATCTCCTTCCTGCAATGGCGTCGTCTTTGTCTCTTCCAATTCCTTGAACTCCAGAGTTGGCTTCGTCACCTCCTTCATCTCGGACGGGTCGATGGTCTTCTTGATTTCCTAGTACTCCTAGATGTGCAACACGGCTTCAGCAAAGGCAACATTTCCGTCTTCACATTCTCGTGCCTTCTTTGGGTCTTCCCTGATGGTGATCATGCCCTTAGGACCTAGAATTTTCATCATATTGTAAATGTAACACGGATGAGCCATAAAAGCCTAGTAAGCCGGACCTCCGAAGATAGCGTGGTATGCGCTCTTGAACGGGACCACCTCGAGGGACTGTTCTTCCATCCGATAATTCTTTGGAGTTCCAAAGGTAACATCCAAAGTTATCTCTCCCAGAGAATTTGCTTGTCTTTCGGGGACAACTCCATGGAAAACCACATAAGTGTGATTTAGCTGCGTTTCTAAGATCCTCATTCGATGCACCGTTTCGATGTAAAGGATGTTGGTGCTGCTGCCACTGTCCATGAGGGTCTTGGAGAACCCATAGCCGTCAATAAGTGGATTGATGACTAGAGCGTATTTTTCTCGCATGTGCAACTTAGGCGGATGATCACCGCGGTCAAAGGTGATTGTTACTTCTGACTAGTCCATAAACTAAAGGACGGCTAGAATAGTCACATTGAGCTCGTGCAATACTGCCTTCTTGACCTTGGCTGGTTGAGACCCAAGGAAAGTGACATAAGTGTCTTTCTTCATTGGGAAGGTCTTCTTTCCATCCGAATTGGGATTTGAAGCTTCTGCTTCCTCCATGTTAGAATCTTCCTTGGTCTCTTTTTCTTTGTCCGAATTTTTGTTTCCTTTTCATCGCTTGGCCCTGTAGCCAGCGGATTCGTCTTTCTTGATGTCTTCATTGAAAAGACACTCAACATTTGTGTGGGACGAGCCCCCATTGCCGTTCGGGTGATGCACACACAGATTGTTGGCAATGTCGGCCCAAGAGTAGGTTTTTCCAGGTTGCTGGTCTCCTCTACCTTGGACCCTGGATGTTCCATGACCACGTCCAGGGCCGCCTCCGCGCTCTCCTCATCCACCAGACCCAAAAGTAGCATTGACTATAGCTGTTTCCGCGGTGGGCTTTTCTTCCGAGGTGTTCTTGCACTTTTGGGCCAGTTGCTTCGGCTGTTTTGCCGACTATGACATAGCTAGCATGTTTAGCAGTCCTTCTAAATCATCGTCGACATCTGAATATTTGCTTGCCGTCTCTATCATCTCCCCCAAATCGGTAACTTTGTCGCACTTCAAGCGATGACACAACAAACCAATTGGGAGTCCCGCAATAAAAGCTTCAATCGCGGTTTGATCGTTTACTCCTTCACAGGAATTCTTGTTGTTGATCCATCATCCGAGATAATCTCGGCAATTTTCTCTGGTTTTCTGGGTGCAACGCTGTAGGTCTCCTACCGTACAGGGCCTCTGGTATGTGCCTTTGAAATTTTGAAAGAACGTGCTTTGCATGTCTTACCAATTGTGGATGGTGTTTTCCAGAAGCTCATTGAGCCATGATCGAGCCGTCTTCCTCAGCATTAGCGGGAGATACCGGGTCGCGACCAAGCTGTTTCCTCCTTTGGTGATGCAGCAGGCCTGGAAATATTTTTGGAGCCAGGTGTCTGACCGAGCTATACCGTCGTAGGGATGGATGTTCCTTGAGATGGCAAATCCTTCCGGGAAGTTTGTTTGTCGAATGCATGGTCCAAAGCATTTTGGACCTAGATAGATATTGTCCGACTCGTAATGTCGGACCTCTATGTTAGAGTTGATCCGGTGCC
Source organism: Avena insularis (assembly GCA_023614405.1). NCBI lineage: Eukaryota > Viridiplantae > Streptophyta > Magnoliopsida > Poales > Poaceae > Avena > Avena insularis. The sequence continues at coordinate 293,067,807 of CM042690.1, read as the reverse complement.
TCACATCACTTGGTGACAAAGAATGCCGTCGTGGTTATTCGCTATGGCTGTGGTTCCTTGGAGCTAGACTTCTGCTTCCGCCACCACCTCCTCTACTATGACGCCCTCCATTTCTCCCTCGAGAGCCGCTATGGTGTCTTGGTGGAGAGGGTGGTGCAGGTGAATTATTTACGGCTGAGCGTCAGCCTTCGTCCGGAGCGTTATTATTCCGGTTCCGGGGAGGGTCTTTATTATGACGAGCCCCCTGCCGGCTTGACTCAGCATGGTGTCCGTCGTTCCTTCGTCCGTCGTTACCATCATTGTGACGAGGTTCCGCCGGATGGCTTATGTGTCCAGGAGGTGGCATCCTTTGTCGATCCTCCTCTCGGCGTCGCTCTTCTTCATCTTCCCTGCGGTTGTTTGACTATCGCCGAGGAGGATATCTCGGAACCAGTGCTACAATCACGTCTCGCTCTACAGCTGGAGCAACATTACTCCAATCACATGCGGCTCTGTGACATTGTCCTGAAGATCCGGTTCTCGAGTAATTGTCTTCTCGATGGTCAGGACAGTATCGTTGTTCCGGTTCCCGTCGAGGCCTTATGTCCTGCCAAGCTGGATCTGTGTGACATTGGTCGCATTTAGAGACCAGTTTTCTGCTTCTAGATTTGGCGGCTTTCTACTGCTCCAGGACCTTGGTAAGTAGTTTTATGCCTAACCGAATTTGGTCTGGGTTTGGATTGTTCACCAGGATATCTTAGGATGTAGCAGTGTTTTCCACTAGTGTGCCATACACCAGATCTCCCTTGCCGTCAAGCCGAGGTTCTCCTTTGACGACATCATCTCCTTCAAAGAGGGTCTTGTGGACTTCCGGATTTTTGTTAGCCCGTACATGGCCGTTCTGGGTCTTCTGGTGCTGCAGGGAGTTGAACTGCCCCGCAAATGCAATGCACTTTTTCTCCTCGAGGATATTGTTAGCTTCATCCAGGAGTACTTGGCGATGTGCTTATAGGGCTTGATCCCTGTCTTCCAACTCTGCAGGTGTAAGATCTGAAGTAGTAGGGATTGGCGTAGTGAGCGCGTCTCCGAGGATTTTACGGGCACCAGGGGTAACCACGTGTCCATCCACCATAGTAGTTTTTGGCTTGTATGGGATTAGAGCTCCATCCGAGTCTTCTTCGTATTCTTCAGTGATTGCCTCCTCAGCCGGAGGGTCCTTCGCTGGAGTCTTCTTCTTCTTCCTCTTTTCCCTCTTGGCAGCGCCGGTAGCAAAGACGGCTTTGGGTCCATTTTCTGGAGTCAAGATATGATCAGTACTTTCGGATACCTGGACGTCAGGATTTTCTCCGAGATCCATGTCATCCTGCGCTTTGGGAGAGTTTTCTCCAGATCCTTCATCCATAGCTTCTCCTTCTTCTGCAGCCTTGGAGTTGAACTCCTCTTCATATTCCACGGAGAACTTCCGGAAATCTGCCGATGTCTTGGAGTCATCCGAAGATGCCGGTAAGTCGATGTTTGTTCCGATTACCTCCAGCACCGAGTCATTGTCCTCTCCAGCATCAGCAGAGCCGTATCCGGATCCGACGTATCCTACAAAGTGCGATGCATGCATGCCAAGGTAGTTGCGATTTTCTTCGTAGGCTTCCTCTAAACATCTTATGGTCTCGAGAATTGCACCTGTGTTGACTATGGCATTGTTCATCATCATCTTCACAGTGTGCCTCAGGAGTCATTTTCCTGCTCTAGTATCGGTAGAGCCAGATCTAGAGCTGTTGTTTCTTTGTTCCTCCTAAGATTCGACCTTGCTGGGGAGATAGTCCTGAGATTCGACCATGCTAGGGAGATCCGCTTCAGATTCGACCTCCATAGGAAGATCTGCTTCAGGCTCTGCTTTCTCCACTATCTCCACATCAGGTGTGGGCTGGGTGGGATTAGGGTTTTTTGGGATCCGGAACTCTGCCGCCTCCACGGACAAAGTGGACCTAGAAACTTCTTCTACATCTATCATCACCGCTAGGGTGGGTGGGACAGGTTCAGCGAAACCGAGGTAAACGTCGATCTCACCAAAATACATGATGGTGTAGCTAGTCACGCCCTCCCTAGCCAGGATCTAGGTCTCGTCAAGAAGAATGAGAGGGATGTCGCTGGCGTAGAGGACATGACCGACGACAATTGTCTCGCCGATTCTGATTCTTGCAGATTCCGCTCGAAATGCAGATCCGAAGCTCACTTGCCCCATGGTGGGCGCCAACTATTGTTGGATTGAGGACAAGTACGCCATGAGGCGGTCCTCAGGGCGTGCGGAAGAGAGGGGTGTGAGTCGTATGGTGTTCCAGGATGGTGAGCACACAAGCTTACCCAGGTTCAAATCCGCCGACAGTGGATGGATCCTACTCCTGCTATCAATCCAGTAATACGGTAGAGCCAGAATATGGGTTACAAGGGTTTCATCTATGCGAGTTGAGATTGTAGACTATTATGTGGTGCCCTAAAGGCTGGTCCCTAGGACGGCTTATATAGATATCCGGCCTAGGGCTTACAGGAGAGATCTATCCAGCTACGACACTGAGTTGGTTATAAAGTACATCTTGGACTACAAGTAACTAATTAGGCCTAAGTTGGTAAGTCTTCTAGGTCTTCCTGTAGCCGGATGTGACTCCGTCTCTTCTCCCTGACTAGGCCACCCGTGGAGCATATCTCTAACCCGAAGTGGGCCACCCTGGTTAGCGAGGCATAGTGAGGATACCCGAAATGTATATCCCCAACAGTGGAGCTACCTCTCTCGCACACAGTTATCCTATCCTCTCATATGCCCTTTGGTTGGCATCTTCCTCCCCCTTCTAGCCTTGTCCATTTCCACAAGCATCAAGATTAGCGAAGCTCTGCTTAAGATCTTCTCCACCTCCTGCACCACCATGTTGTAGTGTTGGTGGAGTTCCTGGGGATCCACTACTTCCACTGCCGCGCTGGAGCGAGGGATGAAAGTCGTCGGCACACCGTACGTGTAACCAATTACAGAGGCGCTGCACTTGTGGCGTTGGGTCATCCCGTCCTTGAGGATGGTCGTGTACACTATACAACATCCACGTTTGTTTGCGGGGCTTCTATCTCGCGTTACGGCTTTGAGGGTGAGTCAATCTGAAACCGTTACAAGTATCTCCTAGATATGATCTTGGTAGTTGCGACCATAGGAATTTTTTTGTTTTCCTGCAATGAACCCCATCAGTGGCATCAGAGCTATGTCTATGCATAGATGCTTTGTACGATTAGAACACATAGAGATGTGGGTGTTGATAGTCTTGTTGTTTCAAACTTGCGTACATTTTGATCATGGTGTCATGTTGGGATGAAGCGACCCAGACTAACTTTACATGTCCTTACACATGAGACCTGTCCCATGCTTGACATGCAACTCATATTGCATAAGTGGCTCAGAGGGTGTCTGTCTCTACCAACATAGTCATGATCTAATTTACAATGGTTTGCTAATAACTTGATTATCAACATTGTGGCTGAAATTCGTAGGTAGAAGATTCTCTCCTAGAAATCCCAAAGCCACGTAAAATATGCAAAAATAAATTAGAGGATGTCTAACTTGTTTTTGGAGGGGCATGTAATGTGATATGGTCATTGTTACAAAAAATGGTTGTATGCAATGGGAATTATTGTATGTTAAACAACCGACAGGAGCCATATGGTTGTCTTTATCTTTTATGGCCTGCGTGTTATTTGAGTATATCCAAGAGATATATTGTAATGGTGGAGATAGCCATGATGGTGGCATCATGGACCTTGGAGACACACTAGTGGAATGATCGAGATCATGCCATGAAGCACATTTATCAAGTGGAAGAATGGACCATATCATATCACATTTATATGCATGTGATGTTTATCCCTTGTATGCATCTTATTTTAAATATGTCTTGCTTAGTTCTTGGCGGTAGCATTATAAGACGATCCCCTCACTAATATCAAGATAATAATATGTTCTTCCTTAGTATGCACCGTTAAGAAAGTTCGTCATTTCGAAGCACTTCGTGTTGATCGGGTGTGATAGACTCTACGTTCACACATAACGGGTGTAAGACATTTTTACACACACGAATGCTAAGGTTCTTACTTGGTGAGTCTAGCATGTAAAGACTAGCCTCATAACACGAACCGAAAGGTAAAGAACGAGTCATATGAATGATATGATGTCCATATGATGCTTGCCAATGGAGCTACCCCACCATTCACGTTGATCGGTCGTAGTGTAGTGAATATGGTTCGTGTAATCACTAAAAATGACTAGAGGGATGTTGTTTTTGAGTGGGAGTTCTCATACTGATATTTGAATTAACTTGAACTCTATATTTTATAAACCTAGTCTAAAATATTCTTTGCAAATATATTGTAGATCATGGCACCCCTGCGTTCAATTTCAATGCATTCCTCGATAGACAAAAGCTGCAAGATAATGGGTCTAACTTCAACAACTAGCACCGCAACATGCGGATTATCCTTATGAGCATGAAGAAGTCCTATGTGCTAGACGGTCCGTTAGGTGATTCCCCTACAGCTAGCGTGACTCAGGAAGAGCGCGACACATTTGATGTAAAATTTGATGACTACACTCTTGTGCAGTGTGCGAACCTCCAGTCGCTGGATCCTAAACTCCAAAAGCGCTTTGAACTTATTGATGCTGATGTCATGGTGGAGGAACTCAAAACTATGTTTGGGGACCAAATCCATGCTGAGAGATATGAGATCTTCGATAAGTTCTTTAGCGTTAAGATGGAGGAGCATAGCTCTATGAATGAGCACATCATTAAGATGATGGGCTACGCTCAACGTCTTGAGACACTGGGATGTGAGATTCCACCTGATCTCACGATGGATAGTCTTGCAGTCGCTCCCACCTAGCTACAAAGGGTTTGTGCTAAACTACAAGATGAGTGGTGCGAACAAGTCGCTCAATGAACTCGCAGCCATGCTGAAGACTGCCAAGGTAGACATTAAGAAAGAGCACCAAGTGTTGTTGGTCAACAAGACCACCAATTTTAAGAAAATGGGCAAGAAAGGAAAATCCAAGGGTAACTTTAAGAAGGATGGAAAATCTATTGCCAAGCCTAATAAGAAGACCAAAGGAGGCCCTAAGCCCAACATTGAGTGTTTCTACTATAAGGGGACTAGTCACTAGAAGCGGAAATGCCTGAAGTACTTAGCAGATAAGAAGGCCGGAAACATGAACAAAGTTATATGTGATATACATGTTATTGATGTGTACCTTACTAGTAGGCAAAGTAGAACTTGGGTATGTGATACCGGATCGGTTGCTAACATATGTAACTCAAAACATGGGCTAAGGAGTAGTCGACCGCTGGCAAAGGATAAATTGATGATGTGCGTAGGCAATGGATCAAAGGTGGATGTGATTGCCATTGGGACGCTGCCACTTCATCTACCATCAGGATCGACAATAAACCTAAATAATTGTTATCTGGTGCCTGTGGTAAGCATGAACATCATGTCTGGATCATGTTTGATGCGACACGGTTATTCATTCGTGTCTGAGAACAATAGTTGTTCCTTTTATATGAATAATACCTGTGTTGAATAGTTTATTTGTTTTGTATCTTCATATTAGTAGTATATATATTCATAATGTGAATGCCAAAAGAATCAAGCTGAGTGATGATATTGCTGCATATATGTGGCATTGCCGTTTAGTTCATATTGGTGTTAAACGCATGAAGAAGCTCCATTCTGATGGACTACTGGAATCACTTGATTATGAATCATTTGAGACATGTGAGCCATGCCTTATGGGCAAGATGACGAGAACTCTATTTTCTGGAACAATGAAACGAGTGACCGACTTATTGGAAATAATACATACCAATGTATGTGGTGCAATGAGTGTGTCTGCATGTGGTGGATATCGTTATTTTGTAACCTTCACAGATGATTTAAGTAGATACAAGTATATTTACTTAACGAAACACAAATCTGAAACATTAGAGAAGTTCAAAGAATTTCAGAATGAAGTAGAAAATCATCGTAATAGAAAGATCAAATTTATTCAATCCGATCGTGGAGGTGAGCATCTTAGTTACGAATTTGGCACGCACATGAGACAATGTGGAATTTTTTCACAAATCACTCCCGCCCGAACACCACAAAGAAATGGTGTATCCGAATGTCATAACCGAACTTTATTAGATATGGTGTGATCAATGAAGTCCGTTACCGATTTGCCATTATCATTTTGGGGTCATGCATTAGATACTGCTGCATTCAATTTAAATAGGGCACCATCAAAATCCATTGAAACGACACCATATGAACTATGGTTTGGTCACAAACGTAAGCTGTCATTTCTAAAAGTTTGGGGCTGTGATGTTTATGTGAAGAAACTTCAGCCTAATAAACTCGAACGCAAAGCGAAAAAATGCATCTTCATAGGAACCCAAAAGAAACAATTAGGTACACCTTCTATCACCGATCCGAAGGCAAGGTTTTCGTTGCCAGGAATGGATTCTTTCTAGAGAAATAATTTCTCTCAAAAGGTGTGAGTAGTAGGAAGGTAGAACTCGACAAGGTTATCGAACCTTCTTTTCCTAAAGTGGCGAGTAGCGCAGCACCGGAAACTGTTCCAGTGGTGACTTCACCGAATGAAGAGGGAACTAATGATGAGGATCTTGAGGATCATGAAACTCAACATGAAACTCCAGAAGATACCACTACCTTACCTCGCGGTCAAGAAGGACACGTGTAGCTCCTGAACTGTATGATAATCCAGTCTTGAATTTCATGGTAGATGGATGTGATGACCCTGCGACATATGAGGAAGCAATGATGAGCCCGAATTCCAACAAATGGCTTGAAGCCATGCAATCCGAGATGGGATCCATGTATGAAAACTAAGTTTGGACTTTGGTGGTCTTACCTCACGACCACATTTTCAAAAAGAAAACTGACGCTAACAGTAATGTAACCGTCTATAAAGCTCGACTTGTCGCGAAAGGGTTCTGACAAATTCAAGGAGTTGACTATGAGGATACTTTCTCTCTCGTAGCCATGCTGAAGTCAATTAGGATTATGTTAGCAATTGCGACATTTTTCGATTATGAAATCTAGCAGATGGATGTCAAAACAACATTCCTAAATGGAAACATTGAGGAAGACTTGTATATGATGCAACCCAAAGGTTTTGTCGATCCTAAGGATGCTAATAAGGTATCCAAACTTCAGTGTTCCACCTATGGACTGCAGCAAGCATCCCAAAGTTGGAATCTCTGATTTGATGAAGTGATCAAAGGGTTTGGATTTGTCCAAACTACATGAGAGGCTTATATTTACAAGAAAGTGAGTGGGAGCTATATAACATTTCTAATATTATATGTGGATGACATATTATTAATTGGAAGTGATGTAGATCTTTTTAAACGCATAAAGTATTACTTAAATAGTAAGTTTTTGATGAAGGACGTTGGTGAAGCTGCCTATATTTTAGGCATCAATATCTATAAGATAGATCAAGACGCTTAATTGGATTATCACAAAGTACATACCTTCACAAGATTTTGAATAAGTTCAACATGCATGGTAGTAAGAAAGGACTCTTAAATATGGCGCAAGGTACAATTTTGAGTAAGACTCAAAGTCCAGCTTCAGCAAAAGATAGAGAACTCATGGTCAATATCCCCTATGCCTTAGCCATAGACTCTCTTATGTATGCTATGTTGTGTACAAGACCGGATGTGGCACATGATGTTAGTTTGACTAGAAGGTACCAATCTGATCCAGGTGTATAACACTGGAAAGCAGTCAAGAATGTCTTTAAGTACTTAAGAAGAACAAAAGACATGTTTCTCATATATGGCGGTGAAGAAGAGATCGTCGCAAAGTGTTACGTCGATGCTAGCTTCAACACCGATCCAGATGACTCTAATTCACAATCCAAATATGTATTTCTTTTAAATGGAGCAGCGGTGAGTTGGAGGAGTTCCAAGCAACATGTGGTGGCAAGATCTTCATTGGAGGCAGAGTATATCTCTGCTTCAGAAGCAGTGGTGGAAGCAGTTTGGATGAAGGAGTTTATTTCCGAACTAAGTGTGGTTTAAGTGCTTTGGATCCTATGGTTATCAATTGCGACAACAGTGGTGCCATAGACAATGCTAAGGAACCAAGGTCACACAAGAATTCCTAGCATATCAAGCACCGATATCACTCTCTCCGAGAACATGTCTAGGATGGCGATATAATTTTTTTCAAAGTAGACACGGATTTGAACATTGTGGGTCCGTTGACTAAAGATCTCCCAAAGGAAAAACATGATCAGCACTAGAACTCTATGGGTGTTAGATTCATAACTATGTAAAAACTAGATTATTGACTCTAGTGCAAGTGGGAGACTGAAAGGAATACGCCGTGAGATGCAATAATAAATGGTTATTATGTTATTCTAGGTTTGTAATAGATGTTTATTTCTCATGCGATAATTGTATTAATAGGAAACATTAATACATGTGTGTTTAATAAAAAATAGAAGGTTCCTAGTGGTGCCTCTCATTACACTAGCTTGTTGATTAACAGATGATTAAGGTTTCCTGACCATGATATTGGATGTTGTTAATAACAAGGTCACAACATTAGTGGAACGATGTGATGAACAAACTCCCAAAAGTATAGTAATACGATCATGCCACTATGTTTACACTACTATAACGTCACTCAAAGTCACCCTAATCCTTAAACCATGAGATCACTTTAATTGCTGACTCAAGAAAAGTATTTTGATTACATCAAACGTCACTTCATAACTGGGTGATTATAAAAGTGTCATTGGATACTTGTAAAGTGTCAGTTGAGGATCGTGGATCAAGAGTGGGATTTTTCCATCCAAATGACGAAGAGATATACTTAGGGAACTGTTGGTGATATCACATTAACATAGCCTATAAGCAAGTGATAATGATCACTAAGAATGGTATATCACGGGAATGAGAAAGAGTACTTGTCAGTAACAGGATCGAACTAGGTATAGATAATACCAAATGATCGGATCCCGGACAAGTAATATATCACGAGAACAAAGGAATTGGTTACTGCGAATAAAGGTTCACGCGAACACTAGTTTGTCGTTTGAACTGGTGGGACTCATTATGGATCTCTAGGTCCCGTTGATGATTATTGATCGGAGAGTTTCTCAATCATGTCTACTCAGCTCGCGAACCCGTAGGGAGACACACTTAAGGGTAGCCAACGCATTTGAGTGGATAGGGAACACTAGAGAAAATACTAGACAATGCAGGAATTATTCTGATGAATCTATCGGAATAGTTTTGGTGTATCGGAATAATATCGGGGATTGGATTATGAATGTGTTCATTAAATGAAGTACTTATTAAATGAAGTGTTCATTGAATGCGTAGCATTAAACCAAGTGAATTAAAAGGGAGTTTTAATTGCATGACTCTTGATTTTGAGTGGAGATTAATCATGAGAAAGTGGAGATGAATTTTGGGTGAGTGGAGCCTACACCCACATGAATGAGGGAGAGGTGGGGAGCACTAACATGGGTATACCCTATAGGTACTCGTGTTTAGCCTATATGGTCTAGCCCAAGAGGAGCCCACGGTGCAATCGAAGCCCAACAAGGATTCAGGTGGCCTAGGTCTGGAGGAAGGTGACTCCTTGTAGGACACAACAAGTAATAGATAGAAATTCGAAGGGTAAAAACCCTAATCTATAACCGACTCAGCTTGCTATCCGGAAACCTAGCCTCCCTATATAAAGGCTAGGAGGTGGGAGCAAGGAGGACATCCACAACCCTAGCATACACCTCGCCAGATTGCATCTGCGCACCCCCTGTAACTTTTGACTCCCCGATAATCAAAGAATAGACAAGAAGGAGTAGGGTCCTCTTCGAGGCCTGAACCTGGGTAAACCGCGTGTCTCCCTATGTTCTTGTTTGGTAGCCAATCGATGCCTCCAGCGCTCCCCAATCCCTAACCTAAGTCCATCAACGATGGGGATTGACGAGTTAACCCCTCATCAATTGGCGCCATCTTTGGGAAACATGAGTGCTAATGTTGTAGCTTCCTCGGCCCCAACCACTGCGATCTACAACTCTGCTGCAGCGAAGAATCGCCTCCTCTTTGGCGCCTTCGACTTCACCATCCACTCGCAGGCGGCTTGCCTGAACTTTGAGTCCATGGGAAACGGAATCTGCATGACGATCGAAAGCCTGTGCTTTTAGGTTGATCAGATTGGCATGCTTCGCTTCCCCGATCACCCACAAGCTCCTTCGATTGCTCCTGCCTCGTGGTTCCCACCACCGATTGGCACCCTGAGCGAGCTCAACGCCTCAACTCTGGCCTATGATACGGATAGAAACAACAGTTACGAGTTCGATCTATGTGATTTGACGTCAGAATATGCCCCCTACGGCTCCGGATCTAAGAGTTGCGGGAGTAGTGGCTTCCCAAACCACTACATGTGCGCCGTCATCAATAACGGTGATGGAGGCACTCAAAGGGACACCGCTAATGGAGGGCCCACAAACAACGAAACTACCAAATCGAGTCCCCACCATTGGCCTCATCAGCGGCGAACAGCCGTAGCCGCCTAACCCGCCCAACCCTGATAATTAGGGTGAAGCCGTCAACAACGAGGCAAGAGGGCAGGATATCCACCTCAACAACGCTGAGTGGGAGCGATGCAGGGAAGCCCTATAGGGCAACCCCTGCCACCAAACTCATCACAACAGATGTTGATAGGATACCATTACCTACTCATCTAGGAGTTCAACCGCCAGTGGGCGGTGATGGCACAACTCGACGAACGTCGGAGGGTCAAGGACGAGTCGAGCCTTCGACGGGAAACACTCTCCTCTATTGGTGGATCCTCCTCCAAAGGCAATGAACATGCAGCTGCCAAAAGGCGCTCTCGACTGGTGAACCTCAACGACAAAGATCGATAATAAGCCACTAGATTCCTCGACTTCTCGTTCATGACGGTGGACTTGTGGAACAAAGTGATCCCAAAAACGCCACACGCAGTGGTGACGGTAGTGACCATGTATCTGCTCACCAATCAGCCACCAGCCGGAGATCCACGATTTGCCATACACCACTCCATAATTGCTGGACTTGGACTGGTTGAGGCTGCGCTGGCCAAGGATACAACACCGGAGCCAAAGAAAAGCAAGGCTCCACCTAAGTACTACTCCCTATCTTCTAGCGAGGATGATCACAACTTGTCGCGGCGACGCTGCAACTCATGGCGACAGGATCACAATTTTGATGTGCGTGACGAGATCACCCAGAGCAAAGTCGACAAGATGCGTGCTAAGCGCACTTACTCAATAGAGTCGGAAGATGAAGGAATAGACCTCTGCGGTGCCAGCTACTTTAGCAGAGCCATATGGCAGACGCAAATGCCGAAATGGTTCAAACTTCCTTCGGAGAACCTGAAGTTCGATGACCTCCAAGACCTGAAGATCTGGTTGGAAGACCACATCTCTTCTGTCAAGCTGCATGGCAGAAACAAATGCACATCAATGCAATGCCTCCAGCTACAGCTGCAAGGCGCTTCTCGCGCATGGCTCAACAACCTGCCCCGTGGATCGATCCGCAGCTGGGAGGAGCTAGTCTACAGCTTCATCTGAAACTTCAAGGGAACCTACAAGGGACCTGCGTCAATCGAAGAGCTTAGGGCCTGCTACCAGAAGCCGAGTGAATCGCTTTCCTCCAACATGCAAATGTGGTCCATCATCAAAAACTCGGCAGAAGATATCTCCGAGGATCACGCAATCTATGTGTTCAACAGCGGTGTCCGCTGCAGAGAGCTCAGGGAGGAGCTGGCCGCACGAAGCCCAAAACCATGGACCGCCTAATGGACATCACGAATCGGTGGGCGGATGGAGAAGACTCAGTGAACAATAATCACATCCATTCAGATGACGAGGACGACCTCGGCCGCAGACGCTATCGTCGAGGGAAGCGTCGGATGCGCGGTTATGAAGATCCTGAGGAAGTCGACATGGTCGCGGCCGGCTATGCCGACAAGCACGACAAAGGCAACCGCATCAGTGGGTACTGTAGTAGTAGCTACCGTGATAGCAGGAAACCCGCACAAGTGTGGCAACACTGCACCTGCGATGAAGCACTTGGAACATCCATCCAGGAGAAGTTGTCTGGGCCCAGCAACGTCCACTTCTACATCGACAAGCATGATGGCAAGAATAAGTCTAGCCACCTCCTCAAGGATTGCCTAGAGTTCCTAAAGCTCCACGAAGGCCTCATCCAGCTAAATCGCGACGCGATATATCAGGGGTACGGAGCTGCCCCAGGCGCCATAGCTCATGGAGCACCACCACCACCGCCCAGAGGACCCGCGTAGCCTCCGGTTATGCCGATACAAAACAACAAAGGCGAGCAATACCCACGAGCGATGGGAAACATGGGCATGATCCAAAAGGGACGCCCATCGAACATGGTGCAAAAAACAATCACCCCGACAAGTTAATCTGGTAGTCAACACACCTCACTCAACCCCTGAGTACCTTAGCGGGTCAGAGTGCTGCGTCACCTTCGATAGAAGCGACTGTCGTTGTATTGGGAACGACAGTACCTAAGCAGGTTAGATAGAGGTGTGGGGACTAGCAGGGAAGCTCTCGACAGTGTCCGCGGGCGGTATTGGATATGAGCAAGTGTAGCGAGACACAAGAAGTACCTAGGTTCGGAGCCCTCATGGTGAGGTAAAGCTCCTACTCTTGCCGATCTGACTATGAGTGGTATACGGGCTATAATCACTCCTGGAGCTGTATCTTCTATCTACCTCCTTAAATGCACTGAGACCAACCCTTGCTAGGAGAGCCTTGCCTCTCCTTATATAAGCAGAGAAGCAACAGTTTCACTGGCCAGTCCAGCTGGTAGGCCCCACAGGCGGGTCCCAGCCAACTGGTCATCTACAGTATCCGGTACACTTACATCCCATAAGAGTACATGCGGTAGGGTCGTCGTGGGTACAGTGAACGCCGTGCGAGCCTATCGTCAGCATCTGGCCACTATTCTCGTGTCACCCAGCAAAGTCTTCGGTATGGCCGTGTAGTTGCAGGTCTTGTCATCTTACCAGGGTGTACCGTGCACTGTGCAACATGTCGCTCTGTCCTCCTGATGTAGCCGGTCTCATGCCTTGCTGCTCCTCGTGGTTCCGGCTACCATAAAGTAGCCGGTATGACTTGCTCGTGTCCGGCTGCGCTCAGCCAGCCGGACGCGAACCGAATGCCGTAGTTCTTGTTCAGTTGGGGTATCTGGAGGTCATCCCCCCAACACTAGCCCCCGAGCGCGTGTAGATTTCGCCCTTAGGTGAAATGTGCGCGCGCTCCTCTCAAACTTTGAAATTTCTGTCCGGCTACATCTGGCGGTCGCACCACCCGTGACGTCAGTGCTGATGCCGGCCATGCACGCATGCGCCATCATTGCACAGTGGTGGGCAGTGTAACATCCCGTTGCATGTCGCCTTGGGAAACTGCCGCCTGCCTCTTCGGTTTCCGCTCCGAGATCTTCTGTGCATCCCGCGCCTGCACAAGGGATCCTGTGCGGTGGGGAGGGTAGGGTGCGGCTCGATGGACGCCGCGTGGAACCGCGGACGGTTCTGCTTTCGGGTCTTTAAAAGGTCGCCCGAGGGAGGGCAGTTCCCCCCTCCGCTCGCTGCCTCCCCAGTCTGCCCCTGCGCCCTTGCCTTCTTGCTCTGCCTCGCTTGCTGCTGCCGCTGTAGTTTGCCGCGCCGCCCGTTTCGCATCGTCGGAGACATGGGCCACCACCACTCCTCAACTGGTGCGACGCCCAGCGAGCCGGAGATGGCTACCGAGCACGGAGCGTGGTGCGGCTCCTCCGTGATGGAGGAGCATATCGAGAAATAGCGTGCCACCCGCGTACTGCCACCAGAGAGGGAGGTGGCGGTGCGGCTGGCAGCGGAGGGGAAGGAATCGCCGCATCCGGTGGAGGGGGAGAGGGTGATCTTCCTGTCGCAGCTCGCCCGCAGTTTCATGCTGCCGGTGCACCCCTTCTTCCTCACGTTCCTCGCCTTCTTCGACCAACGCCTCCACCACCTCGGCGCCAACGCCATCGGGATGCTGGCGCACTTCATGGCCTTCTGCGAGAGCTATCTTGGGATCCAGCCGGATCTCGGGCTCTTCTGCCGGCTCTTCCGTGTCCGTCCGCAGGTCCAGTTCACCCAAGGGTCGCTGGTGACGTGCGGTGGCGCCTCCATCTACTCCCGCATGCAGACTGGCTACCCCAAGTTCTGGCTACAGGACATAGTGCGATTGTGGAAGTAGTCATACTTCTATGTCCGCAACCTCGCGACATGGACCGGATCAATCTGCCGGCTTTCCAAGACGTGGAATCTAGCTGGCAGCATTGGGACTTGAAGATCCACGGGGAGAAGGCAAAGTCGAACGCCATGCTGCAGCGGATGCGCTCCCTCGTCACTGCCGGCTTGACCGGCTTGGACATCACGCTCAGCTGGATGTCCCGGCTGATGATGCCGCTGCAGCAGCACGCACACAAGATGTGCTACTACTCCGGCCGGCCGGACCCGACCTAGCTATCCCGCCGCGATCCCTGCTACCACAACTTGAAGGAGTGGGTGTGGACGATCACGAAGGAGCGGCTGCCAGAGCATTGGAAGTTCGGGCTGGCTCCCTACTGCCGTGACAACCGCATGCCCCGGGTAAGTCTCGCTAGCTGGTTTTCTTTCTTGTTCTGTCTTTTTATTCGGCTGACCCTTGTCTTTTTTCTTTCGCAGACCTTCCCTTGCATCATCCAGGAGGAGGGCGAGGCCCCCTCCAAAACTTCACGCCAGACCTCCCCGAGCCACGCGCTCGCCGGTCCGACGAGGAGTCGGATGGGGATGGCGACGTCTTCCCCAGCCGAAACGACGAGCCGGCTCACGACCCCCACATGGAGGTTGATGAGGAGGAGGCCGTGCCAGCTCCTGAACCAACTCGGCGCCGTGCAACGGACGGTGATGCCAGCCAGTCGAGCGCCGGTGGGAGCAGCTCTAGCCGGTCCGATGCCGGCAGGAGCGGCTCCAGCCGGTCCAGCGGGGGAGGAGGCGGGTCCAGTCGGCCTGTTGTGGAGGAACCGACCCCCAAGAGGAGCCAGACCGGCGCCCTTCCGCCTAGCCACCTTGGTCGCAAGAAGGGGCCGCCCCCCGTGGTGCTGGGGTAAGCTATCTGCTGATCCTTACGCTCTTTCCTCCTTTCTTTGTGCAACTTTTTCTGTCTTTTGCTTATTTTCTTTTGTTTCTCTCTTACTTTTTGTTGTCCAGCATGCTGGTCTGCTTTGGTGCCGCGAGCCCGACGCGGGCGCCCACTGGCTCGTCGCCTCGTGCGTCAGATACCGCACCAGCCTTGGCTGCCTCTGCTCCTGCTCCCCCTCCTTCGCCTAGGGCGCCATCTCTGCCGCCACCTCAAGCTGATCCGGCTGCCGCAGCCGGAGCAGGGGACGCCCTGTCGACCATGGTTGTGCAGACAGAAACGGTTGTGGTCACTTCACAAACTGGAGGTAGTTCCCCCGCAGTGGTGCGGAGGGCCGCCACCGGCAAGGAGCTCGTGGTCGTCACTGATGACAACTCTGACGACGAGCCAAGGGAGGAGTGGCAGACAGCGGTGGCGGAGGCAAAGGAGTTGTTGGTTGCCAACACAGTTGACGATGACGCCTCCTCTGCCGCCTCACTGGTGGATCTTGCTGCCACCCTTGAGTTGGCGGTGAAGGAGATCCGACTGCTTGAGGCCACAGTCAGCGGTAACCGGACCCTGGAGCAGAAGCTCGCGGCTGCCAACGGGACCTCCCAGAGTAAGTCCCTTCATCCGGATACAATTGCCGGATACTTTTGTCTTTCTGCTCTTCCATTTTTTTTGCTGATAGTCAGTTTCCGCAGCCATCATGGTGTGCGCTCAGCGGGAAATCGATCGCCCGAAGAAGGCGAATGCCCGGCTGAGAAAGTCCAATTCCATGCTCCGGCTGCAGAATAAGGACTGGCACGCCTAGCTGGACGCTCTAGAGGCCACCGTAAAGGAGCGCGACGCCTCCCTCGCCAGCCGGGCCCAAGCCTTTGATCTCCTCGAAGCCCAAAGCAAGGACCAAGAGAAGGAGGTCAAACGGCTGACGATTCGGGAGAAGGCTCTGGTGGAGGAGCTGATGCAGGTCGGGTGCACGGCCAAAGCAAGGACCAAGTGAAGGAGATGATCAGCTCTGGTGGAGGAGCTGATGGAGGAGCTGACACCTCCAACTATCTTCGTCTCTCCGGATCCGGTAGCCGGATCTGATAGTACTTTTTTCTGACAGCATTTTATAACCGGCTGCAGGAGAACTGACCGAGGGAGCAGCCAACCGCCCAGGAGTTGGTCGTCCTCCTTGGTGAGGAGGCCGCCAAACTCCGCCAAGCGGCTTAGACGATCTTCATGTTCGTGTGGCCGGACGCGGCGGTTCCGGAGACATTGGCGCAGCTGGTGGCCAAGGTGATGGAGGTGCCGGCTACCATCGATCACCTGAGGGATCTGGTGGCGCGAGCCGGGGTAGAAATGGCCTTGGCTCTGATGCTCTCCTGGTACAAGGATGCCAGCATCGATAAGATCAACAGGGGCTTCTGTGCTGGCGCCGACCTCGCCGCCATCCGCCAAGCCAATCCGGATCTCCGCGCCTCCGCCATCAAGATTGCCGACTATGCAGACATCGATGAGGTCCACACCGACTCAGAGTGCCGGGACGCCCGATGCGGAAGCCTCGTCGCAGCCGACTGGTGGGGACGCCGGAGCCGGATCTGCCAAGTGCCTCCTCTGCCTCCTGAGACCGCCTCCAGCCAGGATCCTCCCCATGGCAAGGGCCCTGCCGCCTAGACGTAATCCCCAGAATGCCGGGTGGACCTATATTTATTTTGTTTTTGTTGAACTTTGCTGCCTGTGCCGGCTGTTTCTGATGCCGGGTGAACTTATGGGAGCTTCGTCTCCCTTTTTTATTCAATCGCACTATTTGGCTTGCTTCCATCTTGTGATTTTCTACATGCTTCGAAGTTTTAATATTTTGCTGATTGAACTTATCTGACTACCTTCACTTGGATGAACGCCTTTAGCCGGGGGAACTTCAATTCCAGTGGGGGCGCGCCAGCGCACCCACTGGGTGTAGCCCCCGAGATTCAGAGTAGCTGGCGTAGCCAGGTGCTTCGAATATTCTTCTTTCTTTTCCTGCCCTTGCCCTCACCTGGGCTCCAAATATCCGGCTAAACTCCCTTTAGCCGGTCGGAACTACATGGTTCCACTGGGGGCACACGAGCGCACCTAGTGGGTGTAGCCCCCGAGATTCGGAGCGCTTGATGAAGGCAAGGACTTCGAATCTTCCCTCCTTGAAATCCGACTCGATGTAGTCGTACAAAACAAACACATATGTATACCAATTCATTAATAGGTTAGTCGGTTAAGGTAGGGCCTATTAACCGGAAGGCAACTTTTAGTTTTCGAAAACTAGCTTGTGCTTCTCTGGATACTTAGTCATCTTCCCGTGCACTCTGCTATTTACGCTGTGTCCTTGCCGAGCAGCCAGGTTGCGGTCTGCATCCAGAATCGAAGGGAGCTGACAATACATTGCACACGGTACTGAGGGCTTTAGTAGCCGGATTGTCTCAAACTAGTTGCAAGGCCGGGACGCCCGATCTGTTGCATCTCCTCCCCGTTTTTCATGTGGGATGCCTCGGGCTTTTGCTCTTGCTAGCCAGACAGCCATGTTGCGGTCTGTAGCTAAGACAAAGAGTAGGCCTCTGACATCGTCGCACACTACTCAACCGGTTTGTTGATTTAGCAGGTCGGGCCAGCCGGCGAGCCCCGGGTAGGGGTTGCCGGAGCCGGAAAAACTGAGCCAAAAACAAATACACACAAATTTCTAGCAAGGAGCCGCTGAGTACTTCGTAGGGGTCCGCATTTTCATTCATAGAGTTTGCGGGATACATACACTGTCCAATGACTAGGTGTAAAACAGGTGGAGCAGTGCCGCATTCTAGGGGCGCTCTGTCTCTTCATCCGACTTTTCCATCTTGTTCTTGCACGGCTACTACACGTCGATGAGGTAGTAGGCGTTGTTGTGCGGTGCCCAGCTGATGATGAAGGGGCCCTCCCAAGGCGGTGATAGCTTGTGCATGCCCTTCGTGTCTTGCACCAGCCGGAGAACCAGATCGCCCTCGCGGAATGCGACGGGTTGGATCTGGATCGAATGGTAGTGGTGTAGGCGCTGTTGGTACAGGGCCGATCTGGACAGTGCCAGCTCGCGGGCCTCCTCGAGGAGGTCCACGCCATCCTCCCGCGCCTCCTGGTTGGCTTTTTCGTCATAGAGGAGCTTGCACGGTGAGTCGGACTCGATGTCCGCGGAGAGGACGGCTTCCGAGCCGTAGACGAGGAAGAACAGGGTGAAGCCGGTTGATCTATTCGGCGTGGTGCGGAGGCTCCACAGCACATCCGTAAGTTCCTCAATCTAGCATCCGGGCGATCGCTCCAAGGGCTCGATGAGGCACATCTTGATGCCGGCTAGCACTAGGCCATTGGCCCTTTCGACTTGCCCATTGGATTGCGGGTGCATGATGGAAGCGAGGTCCTACCGGATGCCCTTGTTGCTGCAGAACCTAGCAAAGGCCCCCTTGGCGAAGTTCGGGCCATTGTCGGTGATGATGCTATTGGGGTAGCCGAACCGGCTAATGATGTCGGTGAAGAAGGTGGCGACTGTTGCCCCATCTAGCTTCTGGATATGCTTGGCCTCTATCCATTTTGTGAACTTGTCTACCGCCACCAGGAGGTGGGTCATGCCTGCGCGTGCCCACTTGAAGGGACCGACCATGTCAAGGCCCTAGACAGCAAAGGGCCAGGTGATCGGTATAGTTTTGAGCACCGCAGCCAGCATGTACCTGAGCTACCCGAAGCTCTGGCACCCGTTACATGCATGGACTAGCTGCTCGGCATCCTTGAGGGCGGTGGGCCAATAGAAGCCATGGCGGAACGCCTTGGTGACTATTGCCCTGGATGAGGCGTGATGTCCGCACTCGCCTTGGTGGATGTCCTTGAGTAGCCGGTAGCCTATGTCCACATCGACACACCGCTAGAAGATGCCAGATACGCTGCGCTTGTATAGCTCCTTGTTGATGATGGTGTATGTGTGCGCACGTCGCCAGATTTGCCTTGCCTCGACCTTGTCATCCGGAAGTTCTCCATTGGCGATGTAGTTCATGAAGGGCTGCACCCAGGATGGTATCTCCCGGATAGTGAGGAGACTCTCGTTCTCCGGCTGAGGGATGTCGGGGGGCCATTCATATGAGGTACCCGAAACGGCAGCACCCAAGCCGCTTGATGAGGTAGCAACCTCCGGGTCTTGCGAGCCGGAGGGCACAAACTTGCTGGAGTTGGTGTGAGCCTTCTTCTTCGCGGGCTCTGCCGATTGCGCATCTGCCGTGGCATCAGCCGGAATGCTTCCCGCCCAGATAATGGAATCCGACTCGGGATATGGGTTGATGGAGGGATTGCGCAGATGCTCCAAGGAGACCCCTGGTGGATCCGATTCGGGCGAGCGAATCGGCTGCCTCGTTGTTAACGCGAGGGACGTGATGGAACTCACATCCGTCGAAGCAGACGCTAAGCTTCTGTACGTGGAACCGGTAGAGAGCCATGTTTGCATCGTGGGCATCCCACTCTCCGGATACCTGCTGCACCACCAGATCCGAGTTGCCAAAGCAAAGGATCCGGTTGACGCCAATTTCCCTGGCTAGCCAGAGGACATGCACCAACTCCTCGTACTCGGCAATGTTGTTGGAGTCCTTGAAGTGGATCTGGAGAATGTACTCCAGCCGGCCTCCTTTGGGCGAGGTGAGGATGATGCCGGCTCCCAAGCCCCTGAGCATCTTCGAGCCGTGGAAGTGCATCCTCCAGTGGTCCGAATCAGGAACCGGTGGGAGGTATTGGGTCTCGGCCCAGTCAACGAGGAGGTCCGCCAGGGCTTGCAACTTTATCGTGAGCCGGGGCTCGTACTTGATGGAGTAGGCGGCGAGCTTGATGGCCACTTGGCTACTCGGCTGGTGGCATCCTTGTTGCCGATGATTTCCGAGAGGGGTGCACTGCACACGACCTTAATCGGACGCTCCTAAAAGTAGTGCTTGAGCTTCTTGCACGCCAGGTACACACCATAACACATCTTCTGGTAGTGGGGGTAGTTTTGCTTGGAGAGGGAGAGAACCTTGCTGAGGTAGTAGATGGGTCGCTAAACCGACCGAGCCTTGCCTTCCTCAGGGCTCTCCACCACCAGGACGACGCTGACAACCCGGCTGATGGCTGCTATATAGATCAACATCGGCTCCTTGCTAGCCGGCGTGGCTAGAACCGACGCTGTGGATAACATTCTCTTGAGGTCATGAAAGGCGGCGTCGGCCTGCGAGGTCCAGGAGAACCTGTCCGTCTTCTTCATCAGCTCGTACATCGGAAGTGCTTTCTCCCCCAACCAGCTGATGAAACGGCTAAGGGATGCCAAGCATCCGGTGAACTTCTGGACCCCAAGCAAGCTCCTAGGCGGCTGCATCGTCTCGAGGGCCGCAATCTTCTCCGGGTTCGCTTCGATCCCTCATTGTGAAATGGGGAAACCGAGTAGCTGGCCGGATGGGATGCCGAAGACACACTTCTCCGGGTTCAGCTTCATCTGGTATTGATAGAGATTGACAAATGTCTCCCCCAAATCCTCAAGGAGGGTGCGCTTCTCCTTTGACTTGATGACGACATCGCCCACATAGGCATGCACGTTTCGGCCAATCTGCGAGTGCAAGCATTTCTGCATAACACGCTGATAGGTAGCGCCTGCATTTTTCAGACCGAATGACATGGTTACATAGCAGAAAGCCCCATACGAGGCGATGAACGATGTCTTTATCTGGTCAGCCGAGTTTAACCGGATCTGATTGTAACCGGAGTAACAATCCAAGAAGGACAACAAATCGCAGCCAGCCGTGGAATTGATAACTTGATCGATACGGGGCAAAGCAAATGGGTCTTTCTGGCACGCCTTGTTCAGGCTGGTGTAGTCGATACACATGCGCTAGGTCTTGTTCTTCTTCAACACCAGGACTGGGTTGGCCGGCCAGTCCGAGTGGTACACCTCCATAATGAACCCGGCTCCAAGGAGCCGGGTGATCTCATCACCAATGATCTTTCTTTTCTCCTCTATGAACCGGCGTAGAGGCTATTTGACTGGCTTGGCATCCGGTCGCACATGAAGCGAGTGCTCGGTGAACTCACTCGGCACACCTGGCATGTCCTTGGGTGACCATGCAAAGATCTCCCGATTCTCACGGAGGAAGTCGACGAGCGCACCTTCCTATTTGCTGTCCAAGTTGGCACCAATGGTGACAAACTTGGTCGGGTCGGAGGGGTCAAGCAGAATCCTCTTCGTCTCCTTTGCCAGCTGGAAAGTTGCTTCTCCAGCCGGCTTGCTGCTTTCTGGTATTTCTTGCTGGGCCATGGCCACATTGCGCATGATCACGCACTTCTCTTCGGCTATGATCAGGGCTTCGGCCAGTGATACATTGAAAATGTATCTATAATTTTTGATGTTCCATCCTTGGTTTTATCTACTTTCTTGTGTTTTGTCCACACTTTGGAGTACTTTTCATATGATTTCTTGGACTAACCTATTAACAAGAGCCATAGTGCCAGCTGCCTGTTTTCTGCTGTTTTTGGTTCCAAGAAGTCAGAAAATGAATATTCTCGGAATTGGACAGGACAAAATCCAAAGTTATTATTTCACCGGGGGACATCTAGAGCCAAAATACGAGACGGAGAGGGGCTGGGGCCCGGCCACACCACCTGGCCGCGTGGCCAGGCCTGACCCGTGCCAGGGGGTGGTCTGGCCGCCCCAGGCACCCCCTCGGCCTCTCATTCCGCCTATATATTGCCTCTGATACGGAAACCCTAAGCACCCGATCAAAAATCCATGAAAGAGTCTGTAGCCGCCGTCATCTCCATCCCTAGATCGGGAGGGATCTGAAGCTCTTCCCGGCACCCTGCCGAAGAGGGGAATTCACCCTGGAGGCCTTCTTCATCATCATGCAAGCCTCCGGTCTGATGCGTGAGTAGTTCATCTCTAGACTACGGGTCCATGTAGTAGCTAGATGGCTGGTTCTCCTCCTTTGTGCTTTCATGTTTAGATCTTGTGAGCTTCGTTCATGATCAAGATCATCTATTTGTAATTCTGCATGTTGTGTTTGCGGGGATCCGATGGATATTGAGATGCTATTTTAGATTGATTATTGATTCTATCATGTCTTTGTTATTTGTGATCTTGCATGCTTTCCGTTGTTAGTAGCTATCTTGGCCAAGTAGATGCTAGCAACTCCAAGAGTTAGTATTTATGCTCGATAGTGGGTTCATGCCTCTGGTAATCTAGGGAAGTGACAGAAATCTCTAAGGTACTAGATGTGCTGTTGCTACTAGGGAGAAAACAACAATCCTTTATTCATAGAACAATTGTATTGTTTACTTTACACGCAATTCGTAATGCAATAATATGTTGCTTGCAACTTAATACTAGAGGGGGTTTGGATGATAACCTGAAGATGGATTATTAGTCATAGATGCAGTTGGATGGCGGTCTATGTATAATGTTGTAATGCCCAATCAAGTCTCAAAGGAGTCAAGATGATTAGTATATGCTTGTATGCTTTCTCGATGTTTATCAATTGCCCCGCTGTAATTTGTTCACCTAGCATGTTATCTATCTTAAGGAGAGCCACCTCTAGTGAACTATGGACCCCGATCCTTTCTTTTACATTCAATCTGCAATCAAACTGTTTACTACTTTGTGTTTACTTTCTGCAAACTATTACTTCCTTCCATTTGATACGTTTAATCCTTTGTTTTCAGCAAAACCGGTGATATTGACAACCTCATCGCTAGTTGGGGACAAAGTTCTATGGTTGTGTTGTGCAGGTCTCCACGTTTCTACTAGCACCGGTAGTGCGCCCTACCAAGGCTCAGCTAGCAATACCTTTGGGGTGTTTCCTTGCTCCTACTGGATTGATAACCTTGGCTTCGTACTGAGGGAAAACTTGCCACTGTGCTCATCATACCTTCCTCTTGGGGTTCCCCAATGCGCTCGATATATTTTGGGCCATCAAACATATTTTGCTGGCGCCGTTGCCGGGGAGTCAAGGACATCTTCACAAGGGGAGTCCCTCATAACCAATCTCTTTACTTTGTTATTTTTGTTTTGCTTAGTTTACTTTTGCTTTGTTTGCTTGTTTCTTTATCAAAAACACAAAAAAAAATAGTTTTACAAGTTTGCTTTCTTTATCAAAAACACAAAAAATGACTACTCTTGAAAACACTAAGTTGTGTGACTCACTAGCACCAACAACAATGATTTCATTAGCACACCTATTGCTCCACATGTTCCTGGAGCTACTTTCTTTGAGATTAAACCTGCTTTACTCAATCTTGTTATGAGTGAACAATTTTCTAGTATTGGTAATGAAGATGCTGCTGCTCATCTAAATAACTTTGTTGAACTTTGTGAGATGCAAAAGCATAGGGATATAGATGGAGATATTATTAAGCTTAAATTGTTTCCTTTCTCTTTGAGAGGAAAAGCTAAAGAGTGGTTGAATTCCTTAACTAGGAATAGTATTGATTCTTGGACTAAATGCAAAGATGCTTTCATTGGAAAATACTATCCTCCAGCTAAGATTATATCTATGAGAAGTGAAATAATGAAGTTTAAACAATCTGATAATGAACATGTTGCTCAAGCTTGGGAAAGAATGAAATCTTTGGTAAAGAATTATCCCACTCATGGACTGACTGCTTGGATGATCATCCAAACTTTTATGCAGGATTGAACTATTCTTCAAGGAACCTATTGGATTCTACTGCTGGAGGTACCTTTATGACCATTACTTTGGGTGCTGCAACAAAGCTTCTGGATAATATGATGGTTAACTATTCTGAATGGCATACTGAGAGAGCTCCACAAGGTAAGAAGGTAAATTCTGTTGAAGAAATCTCCTCTTTGAGTGATAAGATTGATATTATTATGTCTATGCTTGTTAATGGGAAATCCCATATTGATCCAAATAATGTTCCCTTAGCCTCTTTGGTTGCTCAAGAAGAGCAAGTTGATGTGAACTTTATAAGAAATAAAAATTTTAGCAACAATGCCTACATGAATAATTTTGGTAACAACAATTATAAGTGTCAACACCCGGATTTTTAATCCAGATGCCCGTTATGCCATACCTCGCAATCCTAGGATTACCATTTTTGCGAGACATAATGGATTGGATATCACAGTACATCATCCAAACCATACATAAGGTCTTACACAAATAAGGATCTCATGATCCAGTCTTAATACAACAAGCAGCGGAAATAAAAGATAAGCGTAGCGGTGGGTTCCATCTTGAGCACGTGCAATGTGACGGCAGATAGTCCTAGTTATCATAGCCGTCCTGCTAGCCATCATCTTGGTAGTCTCCTTCATAGTCTGGCCATGAGAATAGCCAGGGACAAAAGCCATGAGTACTCTTTAAGTACTCGCAAACTACCACTAACAAGTAGTATAGTGCTAAGTTAAAGTGCTAATTCTATGTTTAACTATAAAGTTAAGTTTGAAACCTAAGCTGAGTTCTGAAGCAAAGAAAGATAAAAAAAAAAGTTCTAGAATCACTTAAGTTGGAAAGCTAGTGTCATAAACACAACCCTATTGTGGTCAAGTCAAGATTCATCATTCCTTTCATAAGTTATTTTGAAAACATCTGACAACGAAACAGTATGGCCATTCCAACTGTCCATAACCGTGGACGCGGCTATTCGAATACTTTGACACTCTGTAGAGGTGGTACACTTTCACCACAAGATTCGATACATCTGTCAGGGATAACCGTGAATCATCATACTTAGTATGCAGATAATCAAACATAACCTTTCCTTTACACACCCTAGTATAAGCACCTCTCCTATGAGCATGGCCTCCCAACCATGACCATCTGTCATCTTGGGCACTTCATAGGTGGACAACATTGAGAGGTAGCCTCAGCTCAAACCTCTCCCGCGAGGGAACTAATATTAATGCATATAAACTTCCAGCTAAGCCTTACCCAATTCAGGTATTGTGGTTGTACGGTAACTTTGGCATGGTATCGCATCTGAATCCAACCATCAGTTTTATAAAAGGGCTAAGGCTCATGCCTCAACATTTTCATCATCATAATCCATTTGTGTTTCTCAACACATGTCAAAACATCTCAATAGAATGACTCATCATTCCAAGGTTTTCATAATTCATTTTCACCAAGTGTTCCCATCTAAAGTGACTCAAGTTTTTATCAAACTCTAAACTACTAAGTTAAGACTGTTCACTAAAGTGGAAAGATGGGATGAATCTCATGCCATAGAATGACATCTAAAGCTTATCTAAATATGCCAAGTTTTATACTCTTTATGCTACCTTCAAAACAAGTAAGGGACTTTGTGTAAAGTAAGTAAAGCTTGAAATTAGTACTTGGGATAAAGAATAGTCAAAGTAGTTTAACCAAAGCATGCCTAAGGCATCTTTGCTAAACCATCTAGTTTAATCCTAGCTTGCTAATAGTATCTTGCTAAGTAGAACACTTGCAAGTGTTAGCTTGCCTTGGTTGGTGCAATGGTTGAAGTTTTCTTCTTCTTCTTCTTGGTAGAACTCCTCCTCCTCGAAAGCTTGGTCGGTACTATCGTCTATAAATACATACGGAGTACACAATCACCAAACAATACTTAACTAGTCTAATTAGTACTCTAAGGCACACAATTGGTGATCTATTACCATCACAAGCATCACAAGTTTATTAACTAGTTTTATTCTTTTTATTTAAGAAAAGTAATTTCTACTCATTGAAAATTAACTAAGATTTAATATTTACAACTTAAAATATGGGATCATGTGGACACATGTCATCACCACATATCTTAACATGTGGGAATGTAATTTAAGGGTTGGTTCATAATTACTTTGGTTTAAGTTCATTATTTAATGATTTAAAGTGACTAGAAATGCCTATATAGCATTATTTTGGTACTAGTCCAAAGTCACTGCATGTAAACCTTAATATTATTACATATTCAGATAGGTATGGTGAAATGTGATTTTTGAGAGTTGGAATCAACTCAAAAGCTATCTTGGTTGATTTTATAAAAATGTTGCAAGGTGCAAATGCTTATGTCTTATTATTTTTACTTGGAGAGATCTCTAACTCTAATTGAATTAAATCCAACGGGCTTGGGTAGATCTTTTCAGTAGCTTTCTAACAAAATTGGAATCACTCCATTTGGATTTGTAAATCTCTATGAATTGAATTTCAAACTAGGGAACAAAACTAGGTTTAAACAAAAAGGAAAATCCTAATTCAAACTAACTGGGTCTCGCGGGAACGCTAACGGGCCGGCCCAGTGACACTACACGGCGTGGGGCTCAGCTGATAGGGGGTTCCACCGGTCAGCAGCTCATAACGCGCGAAGCGGTACGGGGTGATGTGGGTCGTTGGATTAGAACAGGGATCAACGGCTAGGGATCATCGTCGATGACGAACTGGTCACCGACAAACTCTAACCCTAGCGGCTCGGTGGGGGTGCATAGGGGGCGTACCAGGGCTCCAGTAACGATGGCAATGGGGGCAAACGGACTGGTGGTCGACGACGAGCTCAGGGACGGTCGAGGCAGCTCCGGGGGTGGTCGCAATCAGCTGCGCCCTTCTCCTCCAGAGGCTGCCTGCTCCGGTGCAATTCCGGTGAATGGCTGCTCGCCTTGCTCTGGCTAGAGGTGGGGAATGGTCAGTGAGGTGACGGGAGGTGAGTGGTGTGTTGCAAATGGCTGGGGAAGGCCTCTATTTATAGGACGACGACGCGACCGAGAGGGATGGGCGAGCGGCTCCGGCGAGGGCTGCACAGCGTGCTAGCAGCGTGGCTCGAGGTAGGGGGCGGTCGCTGGTCTCCTGGCGGTGCTCTACGAAGTGAATGCGGGACTAGGGGAGGTGGTGTGCCGTCGTGCGGTGCTGGCGCTCTAAGCGGCAGAGATGGCGGTGTCCACGGCGAGCGGTGGCTGTGAGGCGTTGGACGACGAACAGGCGTGTCTGGCGTATCCCTGGGGTCATGGCAGAGCGGTGGGCGCGGGGTGTGGTCGAGTGGCGGCTTCTGCAGCGTGTCGGGCGCGGCGCTCTGGCGCGTGCTCGGCATGGCGCAGACATGCAGTGCGCGGTAGTTCCTCGGTGGTCCACGGTTTGGCTCGGCTCGGGGAGGGGACATAGGGTGGTGGTGAGGTACTGGATAGCTCGTAGACATGGTGAGAGGGGGCGAGGTGGTCTGCTGCGGTGAGGGCAAGGTTGGCCGGCGAGTTGGTGCTCGGCATGGCTTGGCCTTGCCACTAGGGAGTAGGAGATGGGGTTTAAATGGCATGGTTAGATCATTTGGGGATAGAGGGAGTGTTTGGAGGAAAATTGGGTGCAAAACCCTGTTGCAAATAGTGAGCTATGTTTAGAGTTTAAACCCTTCCTGTCAAGTGTTTGATGAAATGGCCGCAAGAACTTTCTTTTTGAATTTTGAAAAGAGTTTTGGTGGGTGTGCTAGTTCTAAGGTTGAGACTCTGTGGGTGCTTGGGTTTTAAAATTTGAGCTTGTTTAAGTGGTTTTTGAAATAGTGGAATCTTCCCATATGAACTAGATTCAATTTTCAAATGCCATTTAAATATAGTGTTTGAATGTTTTTGGCAGATCATAAAGTGGGCCTTGGTACAACATTATGTGTACTATCAAGGGGTGCAAAGATCCACATTTGTTTCTGTTAAGTTTTGAGTACTAGGAATAGCCAAAGTAGGCATGATAGTTAATTTGGCAAAAATGACCATTTGCTTCCTTTATTCATTTTGATTTGTTTTTCTTTGGGATTTGTTTGGGGATGATCTAGATGATGTTTATTTCACCTAAGAATCATTTTACAAGCAATGGATCACTTAAACATGGAAATTCAAACAACTCCTATTTTTAAATGCACACACATATGGATGCTTTGATAATTTTAATTGGAAAAGTTTTCGTTAACCCTAATTTTGATGATTTGGATCTTAATAACCTTGGATTAATGTTTTGGGATGTTACAAACCTTCCCCCTGAAACAAAATCTCGTCCCGAGATTTACAAAGAAAACTAGGAAGTAAAGAGATCTAGGAACTCTGTCCTAATGTAATCTTCTCGCTCCCAAGTGGCTTCCTCCTCGGTATGGTTGCTCCACTAAATCTTGAGAAACTTGATACTCCTGGTCCTGGTGGTTCTGTAAGCTTCTTCTAAGATACGGATGGGCACTTCACGATATGTCAGGTAATTGTTGATCTCCACAGCTCTGTGATCGATGTTCTTGAAAACTCCCGTCTTCTCCGGCACTTCCAGGCATTTGCGAAGTAACGAGATATGGAACACATTGTGAATGGCTGACATCTCTTCAGGTAGTTCCAGTTGATACGATACTTCTCCTCGACGGTTCAGAATCTTGAAGGGCCTGATATATCTGGGGCTAACTTTCCTTTCAGACTAAAGCGTTGAGTTCCCTTCAATGGTGAAACCTTGAGATATACAAAATCTCCGACATTGAAAGTCAGGTCTCTTCTTCTCTTGTCAGCATAAATTTTCTGTCTGGATTGGGCGGTCTTGAGGTGCTCACGGACTTTGTGAACTTTCTCTTCGGCTTCTCGGAGAATGTCGGGTACAAATATCGGACTCTCTCCTACTTGCGACCAATTCAAAGGTGTATTACACTTCCTTCCATATAGGAACTCAAATGGTGCCATCTGCAAACTAGCTTGATAACTGTTGTTATATGAGAATTCTGCAAAAGGCAGGCAGTTTTCCCATTTTGATCCGTACTCTAACACACAAGCTCTTAACATATCCTCTAGGATCTGGTTGACTCTCTCAGTCTGTCCATCAGTTTGCGGATGATACGCGGTGCTGAAGTTCAACTTGGTGCCTAATCCTTCCTGGACTTTCTGCCAAAATCTCGAGGTAAACTGGGTTCCTCGATCTGATACTATGGTCTTGGGGGTTCCATGCAGACTAACAATCCTAGCAATGTATAGTTCTGCTAGCTTCGCACTCTGGTAGGTAGTCTTGACAGGTATGAAGTGGGCTACCTTGGACAGTCTATCAACTATGACCCAGATTGAGTCATTTCCCTTACTAGAAGTAGGCAAACCGGTGATAAAGTCCATTCCGACGGAATCCCATTTCCATTCCGGAATCTGCAATGGTTGCAACAGTCCTGCGGGTCTCTGGTGCTCTGCTTTGACTCTTTGACAGATGTCACACTTGGCGATGTAGCTTCTGATTTCTCTCTTCATCTTGTGCCACCAAAATTGCTCTTTCAAATCTTGATACATCTTTGTTCCTCCAGGGTGGATAGAATAAAGAGTATCATGAGCTTCCTTCATGATAACTTGCTTCAGCTCCGAATCTGCTGGCACACAGATACGTCCTTTGTACCACAATACTCCTTCTCCGTCTTCAGTGAATCCAGACACCTTCTCTGTACCAATACGATGTTTGATTCCATCGATACTTTCATTTCCCTTCTGGGTTTCCTTGATTTGGCTAATCAATGTGGGTTGAAGTTCAATGCTAGCTAAGAATCCTTTGCTAACTAATTCAGTTCTGAACTGCTCCAACTCCTCATACAAACTTGGCTGCTTCTCCTTGATCATGGTGTTAAGCCTACACAGCAATCTGCTAAGAGCATCCGCTACCACATTGGCTTTGCCAGGGTGATAGTGAATGTCAAGGTCATAATCCTTGATTAACTCTATCCATCTCCTTTGCCTCATATTCAGTTCCTTCTGAGTGAAAATATACTTCAAGCTCTTATGATCCGAGTAAATCTCACGGCGATTACCCATCCGATAATGACGCCATGTCTTTAATGCCAAAACTACGGCTGCTAATTCAAGATCATGGGTCGGTAGTTCTGCTCATCGCTTCATTGTCGAGACAATCTGTGATGACTTTGCCTTCTTGCATCAATACACATCCGAGACCAATCTTGGATGCATCACAAAATACATCAAACGGCTTCTTGATGTCTGGCATGATCAATATTGGGGCTGATATCAATCTCTTCTTCAGCTCCTGAAAATTGGCTTCACACTTGTCAGTCCATTCAAACTTCTTGTCCTTCTTCAACAATTGGGTCATGGGTCTGGCGATGCTTGAGAATCCTTCGACGAACTTGCGGTAGTATCCCGCTAATTCGAGAAATGCACGGACTTGGGTTTGAGTGGTTGGGGCTTCCCATTCTTCGACATCTTTGATCTTGGCGGGATCAACAGAGACTCCTCCGGCAGACACAATATGTCCTAGGAATCCTACTTCTTTCAGCCAAAACTCACACTTGCTGAACTTGGCATATAACTGATGCTCTCTCAGGGTTTCTAGGATGATTCGCAGATGTTGCTCATGCTCTTCTTCTCACTTGGAGTAGATAAGGATGTCGTCGATAAACACAACTACAAATGTATCTAGGAAATTCATAAAGATCTTATTCATGAGATTCATGAAATAAGCAGGGGCATTGGTTAATCCAAAACACATAACCATATACTCGTATAAACCATAGCGAGTAGTAAAGGCGGTCTTCGGAATATCCGTTGCACGAATCTTAAGTTGGTGATAACCAGTCCTAAGATCAATCTTTGAGAATACCTGGGCTCCAGTCAATTGATCAAATAGATCCTTTATCTTTGGCAAGGGGTACTTGTTCTTGATGGTGGAACCATTCAACTTTCTGTAATTTGTACACAAACGATTGCCTCCATCTTTCTTGTCGACGAATAATACTGGTGATCTCCATGGCGAAGCGCTTGGTTGAATCAAGCCTTTTTCTAACATAGCATCCAACTGCTTCTTCAGTTCCACTAACTCTGAGGGGTTCATGCTATAGGGTCTCTGGGCTATGGGTCCGGTTCCGGGGATTAGTTCGATAATGAACTCAATATCCCTATCCGAGGGCATACCTGGCAATTCATCTGGGAATACGTCGGGGTATTCACAGACTACTTTGACTTGGTCTATGGTGGGTAGGGCTAGACTCT
Source organism: Avena insularis (assembly GCA_023614405.1). Taxonomy (NCBI): domain Eukaryota; kingdom Viridiplantae; phylum Streptophyta; class Magnoliopsida; order Poales; family Poaceae; genus Avena; species Avena insularis. The sequence goes on along the minus strand of CM042690.1, from coordinate 293,036,653 downwards.
TGTTGCACTTGAATTGGCGGGGTAAGGTTTCAGAGAGATGCTCTACTGTTACTCTAGAACTACTGGTCATGGTGATGGCTTTCTTAGCACAGTCTATCAGTCCTTTATGCCTTGACATCCAGTCCATACCTAGTACTACTTCCAATCCTTTGGTTCCAAGTACAATAAGGTTGGCGTAAAAATCTATCCCATGTATTCTGATAGGTACAGCTTTGCAAAATTTTCTAGCTTTTGTAGTTGATCTAGGGATTTGAACTATCATGACATGCTTTAGGTTGGTTGGGTGAATCTTACTAGTGCATGCAAATTCTTTGGTGACAAATGAATGTGATGCTCCCGAATTAAACAATACCCTTGCTAAAACTGAGTTGACAGAAAACATACCCAGCACTACATCTGGCGCTTCTTGGGCTTCTTCGGCGTTCATGTGGAAGAGACGACCGTTGCGGTTGTGAGGGTTCCCTGGGGCAAATCTTCTTCCTGGTTGAACACGATGCTGCTGTTGAGCTAGGGCATTCACATTGGTAGTGGCTGCAGTCTTCTTGGGACAGTCATTGGAGTAGTGACCCTTCACTCCACACTCGAAACAAGTGATCTGGGACTTGTCCTTTGCTGCGACAGGCATAGCGTTGCTACCAGTTCTGGGTGTAGTGTTGTTGTTGTTGTTCTTGGGAGGGGCACGGTTGAAATTGTTGGCATTGCTGGAGTTGTGATTGTTTCCTCCGGACTTCGCATTTCCTCTGCTATGGTTGGGGTAGCTTGGGCGAGACATTGGGGGTCGGTTGTTCCTTGGTGCATATCCTGGTGAGGGGTTGGGATGGTACTTCTGGTGACTGCTGGATCCTGATTGCTGCATCATACGACGTTTGCGGTTGTCGTTTGCCTGATTAATCTTCCCTTCCATCTGAATGGCAGAGTCGACTAGCTCTTCGAGATCCTCGAAACGGATGTTGACGAGGACAGTCTACATCTCATCATGCAGTCCGTTTAGGAATCTCTCCTTCTTCTTCACCTCTGTGTTGATCTTATCAGGGGCATATCTTGCAAGTGACAGGAATCTGTCACGGTATTCCACCACAGTCATACTGCCTTGCTTCAAGTCGTGAAACTCATCTCTTAGTCTGGTGACTAGACCTTGCGGCACGTGGGTGCGGCTGAACTTTGTTTTGAAAGCTTCCCATGTCATCACTTGACCATGGTTCATATTGCGTATACTAGTCCACCAAGATCTTGCATCTCCCGCCAGATAGTGGGTGGCAAAGAGAACTTTCTCGTTTTCAACAACTCCTGCAACTTCTAAGTTGTTTTCCATTGTTTGTAACCAGTCATCAGCATCTAGTGGGTTTTCAGATTGGTTGAAGATTGGGGGATTGGTATTCTGGAAGTTTTTGAGTTTAGATCCATCGTGATCCTGATTTCCATGCCCTTGGTTGTTGAGAGCCATCTGGGCGATCTGCTGCAATGTTGCTAAGTTGGCTTGGCGCTCTGCCCTGCTTGCTTCATGGTCTGTGATAAAGATTCTGCAAGATCTGCAGCATTGGGTCTTGCGACGAGCTACTCCCTCCTTGGTTTCCACGAGTCATCTAAAGATTGAGGTAAATAAAGGGGTAAGAGGGAAAGTTATAAGGTTCATGGTTTTGGTTTTCAAAGATAAAAACTTTGAGTTTGACTCTGGTTTTGCAACTAACTTCACTTCATTCATGCAAACAAGCACACGATACAACACACACCACAACAATCAAAGGAAAAACAGATGGTTTGAAGAACCATTCTGCAAGCTACGATACAGTGGGACCGATACATCTCATGCTACGACAGTGCTCTAGTGCATCTACTCATCGTCGATGAAGTCGGAGTCCTCATCGTCAGTGTAGAAGTCCACAACATCCTCCTCCAGAAAGTCATCATCATTACTGAGGTAAGAATCCATGTCTCCCTGGATGTCTTCACCCTCATCTTCTTCTTCCTTGGCGGCAAGCTGAGCTTCTTACTCCTTGACGGTCTTCTCGAGGTCGGCCACCTTCTTGCGAAGACGGGCGATGGTGTGATCCTTCTTTGCACGCTGGCGACAAAGAGACTGGCAATCTTGGACGAGCAGTCCGAAAGTCTGGGCCTTCTGGTCGGCAATGGCACGGTTCGGGTTGGCTAACTCCCTGGCATTGTCTAGTTCCTGTTGTCTGTCGTGCAACAAGAAGTCAAGATTCTCCACTTGACGCCTCAACTCTGGGTGACTTGGCATCTCCATCGGCATTCCCATGAAGTCACGTCTTGCATAGTGAGCAAAACGGGTTCCCTGGAGTTGGTTGACACTGAGGGCACATAGACGTGCGAGAGCTTCATGCATTGCCCTGGATAATCCATCTAGACAGTTGTTCTCTCTCACGGAGAACTGGATTCTCCTGGATGTTGGTGCTTCGATGCTTCCTCTAAGATCAGTGGTGACTAGCCACTGTAAATCTCCTCCTAGGGGTCCTGGAAGTTGAGCTCCAAGAAACTCCGGATGTGGGCGTCCCAATAACTCCGACAGTGAATCCAGATCCCTCTCGAAGATCAGTTGACCTTCGTTTCCCAACTGGTAGAACTTGCTGAACTGAGTCTCCATCTACAAGAATTAAGGATGAGGAAATTAGTGAAGTGATCAAGTGTGTCAAATTTTAAGTAGTAAAGTAAGAATTTTGAGGAACATGAATTTTTGAGAAAGAATGAATTCCCAAGGATAAGAGAGGAAATAGTTTTTCATAAATACTCACTTTGGTTTGGAAATTAAGTTTTTGTTTGGACGTCCATTCTAACTAGGGTCTCCTATGGTCAGGATGGCTCTGATACCAACTTGTCAACACCCAGATTTTTAATCCCAGATGCCCGTTATGCCACACGTCACAATCCCAGGAATACCATTTTTGCGAGACATAACGGATTGGATATCACAGTACATCATCCATTACAAACCATACATAAGGTCTTACACAAATAAGGATCTCATGATCCAGTCTTAATACAACAAGCAGCGGAAATAAAAGATAAGCGTAGCGGTGGGGTCCATCTTCAGGGGCACAGGCAATGCTGAGGAAGGCAGATAGTCCTAGTTATCATAGCCGTCCTGCTAGCCATCATCTTGGTAGTCTCCTTCATAGTCTGGCCATGAGAATAGCCAGGGACAAAAGCCATGAGTACTCTTTAAGTACTCGCAAACTACCACTAACAAGTAGTATAGTGCTAAGTTAAAGTGCTAATTCTATGTTTAACTATAAAGTTAAGTTTGAAACCTAAGCTGAGTTCTGAAGCAAAGAAAGATAAAAAAAAGTTCTAGAATCACTTAAGTTGGGAAGCTAGTGTCATAAACACAACCCTATTATGGTCAAGTCAAGATTCATCATTCCTTTCATAAGTTATTTCGAAAACATCTGGCAACGAAATAGTATGGCCATTCCAACTGTCCATAACCGCGGACGCGGCTATTCGAATAGTTTGACACTCTGTAGGGGTGGTACACTTTCACCACAAGATTCGATACATCTTTCAGGGATAACCCTGAATCATCATACTTAGTATGCAGATAATCAAACATAACCTTTCCTTTACACACCCGAGTATAAGAACCTCTCCTATGAGCATGGCCTCCCAACCATGACCATCATCATCTTGGGCCTTTGCATAGGTGGACAACATTGAGAGGTAGCCTCAGCTCAAACCTCTCCCGCGAGGGAACTAATACTAATGCATATAAACTTCCTGCTAAGCCTTACCCAATTCAGGTATTGTGGTTGTACGGTAAATTTGGAATGGTATCGCATCCGAATCCAACCATCAGTTTTTATAGAAGGGCTAAGGCTCATGCCTCAACATTTTCATCATCATAAACCATTTGTGTTTCTCAACACATGTCAAAACATCTCTATAGAATGACTCATCATTCCAAGGTTTTCATAATTCATTTTCACCAAATGTTCCCATCTAAAGTGACTCAAGTTTTTATCTACTCTAGACTACTAAGTTAAGAGTGTTCACTAAGGTGGAAAGATGGGATCAATCTCATGCCATAGAATGACATCTAAAGTTATCTAGATAGGTCAAGTTTTATACTCTTTATGCTACCTTCAAAACAAGTAAAGGACTTTGGTAAAGTAAAGGAAGTAAAGCTTGGAAAATAATACTTGGGGTAAGTAATAATAAAAGTGGTGTGACCAAAGCATGCCTAAAGCATCTTTGCTCAATCATCTAACTTAATTCTAGCTTGCTAAGCATTATACTTGCAAGTGTTAGCTTGCATTGTTAATGGTGGCTTGCTTAGTGCTAGCTTGATAACAATAGCTTGCCTTGGTTAGTGCAGTGGTTGAAGTTTTCTTCCTCCTCTTGATAGAACTCCTCCTCCTCGAAAGCTTGGTCGGTACTATCGTCTATAAATACATACGGAGTACACAATCACCAAACAATACTTACTAGTCTAATTAGCACTCTAAGGCACACATTTGATGATCTATTATCATCACAACCATCACAAGTTTTATTAACTAGTTTCAATCTTTTTATTTAAGAAAAGTAATTTCTACTCATTGAAAAATTAACTAAGATTTAATATTCACCACTTAAAATATGGGATAATGTGGACACATGTCATCACCACATATTCTAACATGTTGGAATGTGATTTAAAGGTTGGATCACAATTACTTTGGTTTAAGTTTAATATTTAATGATTTAAAGTGACTAGAAATGCCTATATAGCATTATTTTGGTACTAGTCCAAAGTCACTGCACGTAAAACTTAATATTATTACATATACAGATAGGTATGGTTAAATGTGATTTTTTAGAGTTGGAATAAACACAAAAGCTTTCATGGTTGATTTTATAAAAATGTTGCAAGGTGCAAATGCTTCTGTCTTGTTATTTTTACTAGGAGAGATCTCTAACTCTAATTGAATTAAATCTAACGGACATGGGTAGATCTTTTCAGTAGCTTTCTAACAAAATTGGAATCACTCCATTTGGATTTGTAAATCTCTCTGAATTGAATTTTAAACTAAGGGACAAAACTAGGTTTAACTAAAATAGAAAAATCCTAATTCAAACTAACTGGGTTGTGCGGGAACGCTTGGGCCAGCTAACGGGCGACCCAGTGACACCTCTGTGAGGCTCAGCTGACAAGGGGGTCCACCGGTCAGCGGCTCATAACACGCGAAGCGGTATGAGGCGATGTGGGTCGTTGGATTAGAACGAGGATCAACGACTAGGGATCATCGTCAACGACGGACCAATCACCAGCGAACTCTAACCCTAACGGCTCAGTGGGGGTGCTCAGGGGGCATACCAAGGATCCAGCGATAGCGGCGAGGCGGGTAAACAGACTGGTGGTCGACGGCGAGCTTAGGGGTGGTCGAGGCAGCTCTGGGGGTGGTCGCAATCAGCGGGGCCCTTCTCCTCCAGAGGCGGCCAGCTCCGGTGAAATTCCGGTGACTGCGAGCTCGAGCAGCTCCGGGGAGAAGTGGGGACTGAACAGTGGCAAGAGGGGAGGGGAGTGGTGTGCAGAAAATGGCTGGGGGTGCTCTCCTTTTATAGGTTCGACGACGGGACAACACGGCATGGCCAGGCGACGGTGGCGACATGGCTACGGGCTCCTATCGGCATGGTTGCGAGCAGCGATCGATGCGCAGTCTCCTGGCATTGCTCTAGGGCTTTAATGCGGGCTTAGGGATGGTGGTATGTGGTCGGGCGGTGCTCGTGCTCTTAGCGGCAGAGGCGGCGGTCTCCACGGCGAGCGGTGGCTGTGGTGCGTTGGGCGGCGAACAGGCATGTCTGTGGTGTTCCTGGGGTCGTGGCGGAGCGGTGGACGCGGGCTGCAGTCGAGGGGCGGCGTGTACACGGATGTCGGGCACGGCGCTCTGCGATCTTTCGGCATGGCCTTGGCACATTGGGCGTAGTGGTTCCTCGGTGGTCCACGGCTTGGCCTGGCTCGGGGAGGGGACAGAGAGTGGCGGTGAGGTACTGGCTCGGTCGTAGACATGGTGAGAGAGAGGGGCGGTCTGCTGCAGCGAGGCAAGGTTTGGCCGGCGAGTTGGTGCTCGGGATGGCATGGCCTTGCTGCTAGGGGGTAGGGGATGGGGTGTAAATGGCCTGGTTAGATCATTTGGAGACAGTAGGAGTGTTTTGAGGACAATTGGGTGCAAAACCCTGTACAAAACAGTGAGCTAATTACTTGGTGTAAACTCTGCCTGCCAAGTGTTTGTAAAAATGGCCACAAGAAAAATACTATTGAATTTTGAAAAGATTTTTGGTGGGTGTGCTAGGCATAAGCTTGAGACTCTGTGGGTTCTTGGGTTTTGAAAATTGAGCTTGTTTGAGTGGTTTTTGAAATAGTGGGATCTTCCCATATGAAATAGATTCAATTTTCAAATGCCATTTAAATTTAGTGTTTGAATGTTTTTGGTAGATCACAAAGTGGGCCTTGGTACAACATTATGTGTACTAGCAAGGGGTGCAAAGATCCACAATTGTTTCTGTTAGGTTTTGACTACTAGGAATAGCCAAAGTAGGCATGTTGATTAAAATGGCACAATGACCATTCACCTCTTTTATTCGTTTTGATTTGTTTTTCTTTTGGATTTGTTTGGGGAATGATCTAGATGCTGTTTATTTCACCTAAGAATCATTTCACAAGCAATGGATCACTTAATCATGGCAATTCAAATCAACTCCTATTTAAATGCACACACATATGAATGCTTTAATAATTTTAAATGGAAAAGTTTTTGTTAACCCTAATTTTGATGATTTTGATCTTAATAACCTTGGATTGAAGTTTTGGGATGTTAGAGCGTACCACTTTTCTATTAATTATTATTTCGCCGGTAGCCAAATTCAAAATCTCTGTCGAGCGGCAAAATTAAAAACCGACTTTGAAGCATTTCCCGCCCCACTGTTTCAAAAATTTTGAGGCCAAATCTCCCACCGGGGAGTACCAATTTACTATTAATTATTACTACGGCTCGAGCGGCTCCGGTGAGAGAGGGGAAAGGTTCAGGGGAGAGGGGAGTGGAATGGTGTGAGGAATTAGTGCTAGGGAGGCCTGCTTATATAGGCGTGACGGTGAGACCGAGAGGTGTGGGAAGGCGTCTCCGGCGAGGGCGGTACAGGGGGCTATCGGCGTGGGTGAGGTAGGCGGACGGTGGGCGTCTCCCTGGCGGTGCTCTACCGCGTAATGGCGTGGCTAGGGGCGGTGGCATATGGTCTGGAGCGTTGCACGCTCTAGGAGACAGAGGCGGTGCTCGACGGCGCGCAAGGCGACTGTGGGTCGCGCGGCAGTGGACGGCCGTGTCTGGTGGGTTGCTGGGGTCGAGGCGGAGCGACGTGCACGGTATGGGGTCGAGGGGCGGTCTGCTGCGTGCTGGCGGCTATCGCGCTCTGGCGGCTATCACGGTCTGGCACGCTCTGGCGAGCTCGCAGAGAGAAAGTCTAGGGGCTGGGTTTGATCGAGGGGTGGACCATGGGCGGCGGTATGGTTGGGCGGAGCTAGGGACTTGCTGGTTTGGCGTGGCACGGTCCCTGGCGCTTTGCCCGCTTTTGGCCGGCAGTGACCACAAAGTGGCAGCGCTCCACTACTGCTGCGGCTTAGGGGTAGGCTGGTGGGGGTTTGGTTGGACTCAGGGGGAACGGAGGAGAGCAGCGAGGGTGCAAATGGGGACAAGGGTTTAACTAGGAGCAGTGTTAGTTAGGCAGTTTTATTTCTGCCTGCCACCTGCTCGACACAATGGCCGCAAGAGAAAAAGTTTTGAATTTTGGGCTGATTTTTGGTGGAGTGATGTATCTTATGCTTGAGCTTCTAGGTATGCTTGGGTTTCAAAAGTGGAGTTCATTTGAGTGGTTTTTGAATAAGTGTGATCTATACATATGAACTACATTCAATTTTCAAATGTCATTTAAATTTAGTGTTTGAAAGTTTTTGGGATGAAACAAAGTTGGCCTTGGTACATCACTACTTGTACTAGAAAGGGGTGTAAAGAACCACAATTGTTTCTGTTAAGATTTGAGTTCTAGGAATAGACATTGTAGGTAAGGTGATTAAAATGGCACAAATGACCATTTCCTTATTTTATTCATTTTGATTTGTTTTTCTTTGGGAATGATCTAGATGATGTTTAATTCACCATAGAATCATTTTACAACCAATGGATCACTCAAACATGGCAATTCAAATCAACTCCTAAATTAAATGCACACACATATGATTGCTTAATCATTTTAAATGGAAAAAGTGTTTGTTAACCCTAAATTGGGTAGATTTGATCTTGATTAACCTTGGATTAAGTTTTGGGATGTTACAAACCTCCCCCCTTAAACAAAATCTTGTCCCGAGATTTAAGAAAGAAAACTAGGAACTAAAGAGATTTGGGAACTCAGTCCTAATGTAATCTTCTCGCTCCCAAGTGGCTTCCTCTTCGGTATGGTTGCTCCATTGGATCTTGAGAAATTTGATACTCTAGGTCCTGGTGGTTCTGTAGGCTTCCTCCAGGATACGGATGGGCACTTCACGATATGTCAGGTACTTGTGGATCTCAATAGCTCGGTGATCGATGTTCTTGAATACTTCGGTCTTCTCTGGCAGTTCTATGCATTTGCGAAGCAACAAGATATGAAACACATTATGGATGGCTGACATCTCCTCTGGCAGTTCTAGTTGATAAGATACTTCTCCTCGACGATTAAGAATCTTGAAAGGCCCGATATATCTGGGGGCTAACTTTCCTTTTAGACTAAAACGCTGGGTTCCCTTCAAAGGTGAATCCTTGAGAAGAACAAAATCTCCGACATTGAAAGTCAGGTCTCTCCTTCTCTTGTCAGCATAACTCTTCTGTCTGGATTGGGCGGTCTTGAGGTGCTCACGGACTTTGTGAACCTTCTCTTCGCCTTCTTGGAGAATGTTGGGTCCAAAGATCTGACTCTCTCCTACTTGCGACCAATTCAAAGGGGTGCGACACTTTCTTCCATATAGGAACTCAAATGGTGCCATTTGCAAACTAGCTTGATAACTTGTTGAACGGAGTCTCCATCTACAAGAATTAAGGATGAGGAAATTAGTGAAGTGATCAACTGTGTCAAATTTTAAGTAGTAATGTAAAAAAATTGAGGAACATGAATTTTTGAGAAAGAGTGAATTCCCAAGGATAAGAGAGGAAATAGTTTTTCATAAATACTCCCTTTGGTTTTGAAACTAAGTTTTTGTTTGGACGTCCATTCTAACTAGGGTCTCCTATGGTCAGGCTGGCTCTGATACCAACTTGTCAACACCCGGATTTTTAATCCCAGATGCCTATTATGTCATTCATCGCAATCCCAGGATTACCATTTTTGCGAGACATAACAGATTGGATATCACAGTACGTCATCCATTACAAACCATACATAAGGTCTTACACAAATAAGGATCTCATGATCCAGTTTTAATACAACAAGCAGCGGAATAAAAGGTAAGCGTAGCGGTGGGGTCCATCTTCAGGGGCAGAGGCAATGCTGATGAAGGCAGATAGTCCTAGTTATCATAGCCGTCCTGCAGGCCATCATCTTGCTAGTCTCCTTCATAGTCTAGCCATGAGAATATCCAGGGACAAAAGCCATGAGTACTCTTTAAGTACTCGCAAACTACCACTAACAAGTAGTATAGTTCTAAGTTAAAGTGCTAACTCTAAGTTTAACTATAAAGTTAAGTTTTAAACCCAAGCTGAGTTCTGAAACAAAGAAATATAAAATAAAGTTGTAGAATCACTTAAGTTGGGAAGCTATTGTCATAAACACAACCCTGTTATGGTCAAGTCAAGATTCATCATTAATTTCATAAGTAAACCTAAGCTGAGTTCTGAAGCAAAGAAATATAAAATAAAGTTGTAGAATCACTTAAGTTGGAAAGCTAGTGTCATAAACACAACCCTGTTGTGGTCAAGTCAAGATTCATCATTAATTTCATAAGTTATTTTGAAAACATCTGACAACGAAACAGTATGGCCATTCCAACTGTCCATAATCATGACGCTTATTGAATAGTTTGACACTCTGTAGAGGTGGTACACTTGCACCACAAGATTCGATACATCTGTCAGGGATAGCCCTGAATCATCATACTTAGTATGCAGATAATCAAACATAACCTTTCCTTTACAAACCCTAGTATAAGCACCTCTCCTATGAGCCTGGCCTCCCAACCATGACCATCTGTCATCTTGGGCACTGCATAGGTGGACAACATTGAGAGGTAGCCTCAGCTCAAACCTCTCCCGCGAGGGAATTAATACTAGTGCATATAAACTTCCGGCTAAGCCTTACCCAATTCAGGTATTGTGGTTGTATGGTAACTTTGGCATGGTATTGCATCTGAATCCAACCATCAGTTTTATAAAAGGGCTAAGGTTCATGCCTCAACATTTTCATCATCATAATCCATTTGTGTTTCTCAACACATGTCAAAACATCTCAATAGAATGACTCATCATTCCAAGGTTTTCATAATTCATTTTCACCAAGTGTTCCCATCTAAAGTGATTCAAGTTTTTATCAAACTCTAAACTACTAAGTTAAGAGTGTTCAGTAAAGAGTTAGCTTGCCTTGGTTGGTGCAGTGGTTGCTAAGTAGCTTGATAATAGTATCTTGGTACACGTCTTTGCTAAACCATCTAGTTTAATCCTAGCTTGCTAATAGTAGCTTGCTAAGTAGAACACTTGCAAGTGTTAGCTTGCCTTGGTTGGTGTAGTGGTTGAAGTTTTCTTCTTCTTCTTGGTAGAACTCCTCCTCCTCGAAAACTTGGTCGGTACTATCGTCTATAAATACATACGGAGTACACAATCACCAAACAATACTTAACTAGTCTAATTAGTACTCTAAGGCACACAATTGGTGATCTATTACCATCACAAGCATCACAAGTTTTATTAACTAGTTTTATTCTTTTTATTTAAGAAAAGTATATTCTACTCATTGAAAATTAACTAAGATTTAATATTCACCACTTAAAATATGGGATCATGTGGACACATGTCATCACCACATATCTTAACATGTGGGAATGTAATTTAAGGGTTGGTTCATAATTACTTTGGTTTAAGTTCATTATTTAATGATTTAAAGTGACTAGAAATGCCTATATAGCATTATTTTGGTACTAGTCCAAAGTCACTGCATGTAAACCTTAATATTATTACATATTCAGATAGGTATGGTGAAATATGATTTTTGAGAGTTGGAATCAACTCAAAATCTATCTTGGTTGATTTTATAAAAAGGTTGCAAGGTGAAAATGCTTCTGTCTTATTATTTTTACTAGGAGAGATCTCTAACTCTAATTGAATTAAATCCAACGGGCTTGGGTATATCTTTTTAGTAGCTTTCTAACAAAATTGGAATCACTCCATTTGGATTTGTAAATCTCTCTGAATTGAATTTCAAACTAGGGAACAGAACTAGGTTTAAACTAAAAAGGAAAAATCCTAATTCAAACTAACTGGATCGCGCGGGAATGCTAACGGGCGAATGAGGTCCAGTGTGGCTGGTTGACTCATGCAAGCGATGTGGGTCGTTGGATTAGAACGGGGATCAATGGCTGGGGATCGTCGTCGACGACGAACTTGTCACCGGCGAACTCTAACCCTAGCGGCTCGGTGGGGGTGCATAGGGGGCGTACCAGGTCTCCAGCAATGACGGCGATGGGGGCAAACGGAGTGGTGGTCGACAGCAAGATCAGGGACGGTCGAGGCAGCTCGGGGGGTGGTCGCAATCAGCGGCGCCCTTCTCCTCTAGAGGTGGCCTGCTCCGGTGCAATTCTGGCGAATGGCTGCTCGCCTTGCTCCGGCTAGAGGTGGGGAATGGTCAGTGAGGTGAGGGGAGGTGAGTGGTGTGCTGCAAATGGCAGGGGAAGGCCACTATTTATAGGACGACAACGCGACCGAGAGGGATGGGCGAGCGGCTCCGGCGAGGGCTGCACAATGTGCCAGCGGCGTGGCTCGAGGTAGGGGGCGGTCGTTGGTCTCCTGGCGGTGCTCTACGAAGTGAATGCAGGACTAGGGGCGGTGGTATGCGGTCGGGCGGAGCTGGCGCTCTGAGCGGCAGAGACGGCGGTGTCCATGGTGAGCGGTGGCTGTGAGGCGTTGGACGGCGAACAGGCGTGTCTAGCATGTCCCTGGGGTCATGGCGGAGCGGTGGGCGCAGGCTGTGGTCGAGCGGCGGCTTGTGCACGCGTGTCGGGCGCGGCGCTCTGGCGCGTGCTTGGCATGGCGCAGACAGGCAATGCACGACGGTTCCTCGGTGGTCCACGGTCTGGCTCGGCTCAGGGAGGGGACAGAGGGTGGCGGTGACGTACTGGCTAGCTCGTAGACATGGCGAGAGGGGGCGAGGTGGTCTGCTACGGTGAGGGCAAGGTTGGCCGGCGAGTTGGTGCTCGACATGGCTTGGCCTTGCCAGTAGGGGGTAGGAGATGGGGTTTAAATGGCATGGTTAGATCATTTGGGGACAGAGGGAGTGTTTGGAGGAAAATTGGGTGCAAAACCCTGTTGCAAATAGTGAGCTATGTTTAGAGTTTAAACCCTTCCTGTCAAGTGTTTGATGAAATGACCGCAAGAACTTTCTTTTTGAATTTTGAAAAGATTTTTGGTGGGTGTGCTAGTACTAAGCTTGAGACTCTGTGGGTGCTTGGGTTTTGAAATTTGAGCTTGTTTGAGTGGTTTTTGAAATAGTGGGATCTTCCCATATGAACTAGATTCAATTTTCAAATGCCATTTAAATATAGTGTTTGAATGTTTTTGGCAGATCATAAAGTGGGCCTTGGTACAACATTATGTGTACTATGAAGGGGTGCAAAGGTCCACATTTGTTTCTGTTAAGTTTTGAGTACTAGGAATAGCCAAAGTAAGCATGATAGTTAATTTGGCAAAAATGACCATTTGCTTCCTTTATTCATTTTGATTTGTTTTTCTTTGGGATTTGTTTGGGGATGATCTAGATGATGTTTATTTCACCTAAAAATCATTTTACAAGCAATGGATCACTTAAACATGGCAATTCAAACAACTCCTATTTTTAAATGCACACACATATGGATGCTTTGATAATTTTAATTGGAAAAGTTTTTGTTAACCCTAATTTTGATGATTTGGATCTTAATAACCTTGGATTAAAGTTTTGGGAAGTTACAATAAGCCATATCCTCCCAACAATGGTAATGTTTATGGAAATTCTTACAACAATAATAGGAGTGCTCCCTCTGAACTTGAAGTTATGCTTAAAGACTTTATTAGTAAACAAACTGCTTTCAACAAAACTATTGAGGAAAAACTCTCTAATGCTGAAAGAAATATAGCATCACTTGCTGAAGCTCAAACTTCTTTTAATAAAATGGCTGCTAAACCTGAAACTATTGATAACCCTTTTGCAGCTACTAATGCCATACAAGTAAGAATTGATGAAAATGTTAGACTATTAGCATGAATTACATGCTAAGTGGGAAAGAGAAGATGAAATTGCTAGAAACATTAGTGTTTCTACTATCACTACCACTAGTGTTGATGCTAGTAATAGCTCTACTACCTTAGATGATAACTATGATTTTGATCTTGATGGTTGCAATATCTCTGAAGTTATTAAGTTCCTACAAAAGCTTGCTAAAAGTCCTAATGCTAGTGCTATGAACATGGCCTTTACAAAACACATTACTGATGCTCTCATAAAGATTAAAGAAGAAAAGATGAAACATAAAGCTTCTATTCCTATAAAACAAGAAGATGGTTGGGAACCCATCATTAATATGAAAGTGAATGATTTTGATTTCAAAGCTTTAAGTGATCTTGATAGTAGTGTTTCTATTATGCCTAGAAGGATTTATGATATGCTTGATTTCCCACCACTTGAAGATTGTTATTTGAATGTCCCACTTGATGATAATGCTAAAAATAAACTCATGGGGAGTCTTAATGATGTTCTTATTATGGTTAACAATGCCTATGTCCCCGTTGATTTCTATGTTTTGGATGTTGAATGCAATGCTTCTTGTCCTATTACTTTGGGAATACCTTTTCTTAGAACTGTTGGTGCCATTATTGATATGAAAGAAGGCATCATTAAATATCAACTCCCACTCAAGAAAGGTATAGAACACTTCCCTAAGAAGAGAGAGAAGATTTGTTTTGCCTCTCCTATGAAAACAAAATTTGCTCTTAATGCTTCTTCATTGGAGAACACTTGATTCTTTTTCTTGCTTCTTATGCCTAACTTAAAGGCGTTAAAGAAAAGTACTTATTGGGAGATAACCCAAAAGTTTTAGATGAGTCTTGGAAGTTATTACTTCAGTAATAACCGCTCCTTATCCTTTTTATTTGCTTTTTGTGCCAAGAGTAACCTCTAATGAGAGAGAGGTAATGATTGGGAAAGTTGCAGTCCTGAAACAGATTTCTGTGCTTCACCGTAAAAATTCGTGTAAAATCTCTGAACGTCCTTTTGAGGCGTGAATTTTTGTGCTTCTGATCCATGTTGTTATATAACTTTAGTTAGTTCAACACTTTTTGATTTGAGCAACAGAAGGTCTGCGAAAAAATTCGTCTTTACCTGCTGGTCTGTTTTGACAGATTTCTGCCATTTTCTGCATTTGCTTCTTGTTGGTTCATTTTTGAGTTCATTTGGGGAATTGAGATTTTTGAGGGAAGTGCTACAGTAGCTTGTGTTTTAATGGAAGTTTTATTGGTGTTAGAGCTGAACCTAAATAATTATTATTATGAGTGCACTAATGTTGCTAATAAAGATTGTGTGAAGTTTTGTATGAAGGAAAAATTTCAGGTGTATGGAAGGAATGAGTAATGAGATGAATGATGGACTAAAGCTCAAGCCTGGGGATGTCACGCGTGTCACCCCAAGAAATATTCAAGAAGTACAAGCGTCGAAGCTTGGGGATGCCCAAGGCATCCCCCTCTTCATCAATAAAAATGCCAGGTTTCTTCCAAACGCTTCATTTTTATTGTTTCTTGCACAATTGTGTTGTTCTTGGAGCGTCTTCTTTTTCGTTTTTGTTTTGGTTTTTCGTTTGCTTTGTTTGCTTAGTTTGCTGAATAAATTGGTTGGATCCCCCTCTTTCATACATTGGTTTTCAAATAGTTTGGTTTGGTTTTGAAAAGAGTAGGAAAGTTCATGCTTAAGTGTTAAAGAGAGCTTGTTTTTGACTGTGGCCTATGCTTTGTCATGCCATGCTTGATATTGTTTTGGCTTTATGCTTAGTATTATTTGTTGTATCATGACTTGTTACAAACAATTGAGATTGCTTAATGTGCCTTGGATGAATCATGCGTTGTTTTAGCAAATTAAAGCATAGTATTGTGGTATTCTCCTTTGATGCTTTATTTGGGTTGACTTGGCGCATGCTCACACCATGTTATGACTATCCCAAGTCACCATAAGCCTTTATGATCCTTTAGTTTTCAACTTGTAGTATCACTTTATGCTTTGATCAATGATGTTTTGTTGCTCTGCATGATTATGGCCATTATTGCTCTCTTAGTTGGTCGCTCCCAGTCTTTTGCTAGCCTCCGTAACCAAGTATGAGTTCCACTCATGCATCCAACTCCCTAGACCAAGTTATTCCAAAGAGTCCACCATACCTACCTATTAGCATATGCTATTCCAAGTATATTCATGCTTTTGTTTACCTTCAAAATTAAACTTGTTATGAGAAAACTAGTGATTAAAGCTCTCACGAACTTGATGGCACACTTTACTTTTCTTGCCCTTAATAAACTTGAACCATTGTGTCATCTATGTTGTATATGCTTGCACTTATTTGTTGGGGATTAGCAGAACCATGCTGTCATGGGGAACGCTTTCAACATTGCACTGCTACTTTGTACCTAGTTGATATCATGCTCTTTTGTCTATGGATGTCGTCGGTGTGAAATGAAAGGGGAGCTTATAAGCCATGGAGTTATGTATATGTGTTAGAGAAACGCCTGGGCCGCTGGTCTAATCCATTCTGACATGGTGGAAACCTGCAGCGTAAGCATAATGAGCTGTCTATGAAGCATTCTTCTTATAAAAAAGAGTCCTATATTGAGAAAAAAAGAGAAAAATAGAAAAAAGATATTATGAAAAGAGGAAAGAGAGAAAAAGCACCATATTCCCATGGTAAATAAGAAGAGTGCTGAGATGCTCGTTGTCTGCTTGCCTTGACATTTTGATATGGGGATTCTTCCATATCATCGGGCAAGGGGTACCCCGTTGGCGGTTCTCTATGATACACATGTACTTACGATGACAAGAACTTACCGGTGACTAAACTTGAGTAGCATGAGGAGCGGCCCTCGTATTCAAGGGAATTGATATTTCTAACTTATACTTTGTCAAGCATGTACACCATAGTTTGTTCACTTTAACCTTAATCACTTCAAGATGCTTATGATAGGGGCACTGAGAGCTGAAAGCTATAAGTACCATAATTTTTGGAAGCTCTTTATGAGACTTGAATCCCTACTTCCTTCTATGAAGACCTTTCTTCCACTTATATATTGAGTCTCCACCTTCTACCTTTATGCACCTACTTTGAGAGCATAGTGGCCATTCTTAGTTCTATGTGCATTGTCCCAAGACTAGTTGATTGATGCATAACTTGATATTGCTTGTTTTAAACTATTTGTATCTAGTCACTCTTATGAACTTTGAAGATGTCCTATGCATTTATATTTGCTACTCTATGAGGGACAAGCTGAATACTACTATGCTATGTTTTCTTTATGTGAAACAAACAAACGTCTTGCAAAGCATTGTTATTCATGAATCTTTTGTTTATGCCTTTTCATGTTGCGTCATAGTTTCTTTGTCTTATTGCTAGAACTTTGTCTTTCATGTTATGATTGAAGTACTATGATCCCAGCTTTGAATGTTTTACAAATACTTTGATCAAGTTTATGATGGTGCATGTCACCTCAAAAATTATTCTTTCTTTTTATCACTTACCTACTCAAGGACGAGCAGGAGTTAAGCTTGGGGATATTGATACATTGCAAATGTATCTATAATTTTTGATGTTCCATGCTTGGTTTTATCTACTTTCTTGTGTTTTGACCACACTTTGGAGTAATTTTCATATGATTTCTTGGACTAACCTATTAACAAGAGCCACAGTGTCAGCTGCCTGTTTTCTGCTGTTTTTGGTTCCAGGAAGTCAGAAAATGAAAATCTCGGAATTGGACGGGACAAAAGCCAAAGTTATTATTTCACCGGGGGACATCTGGAGCCACAATACGAGACGGAGAGGGGCTAGGGCCCGGCCACACCACCTGGCCCGCGCCAGGGGTGGTCTGGCCACCATAGGCACCCCCTTAGCCTCTCCTTCCGCCTATATATTGCCTCTGATACGGAAACCCTAAGTACCCGATCAAAAATCCACGAAAGAGTCTATAGCCTCCGTCATCTCCATCCCTAGATCGGGAGGGATCTGAAGCTCTTCCCGGCACCCTGCCGCAGAGGGGAATTCACCCTGGAGGCCTTCTTCATCATCATGCAAGCCTCCGGTGTGATGCGTGAGTAGTTCATCTCTGAACTACGGGTCCATGTAGTAGCTAGATGGCTGGTTCTCCTCCTTTGTGCTATCTTGTTAAGATCTTGTGAGCTCCGTTCATGATCAAGATCATCTATTTGTAATTTTGCATGTTGTGCTTGTGGGGATCCGATGGATATTGAGATGCTATTTCAGATTGATTATTGATTCTATCATGTCTTTGTTATTTGTGATCTTGCATGCTTTCTGTTGTTAGTAGCTATCTTGGCCAAGTAGATGCTAGCAACTCCAAGAGTTAGTATTTATGCTCGATAGTGGGTTCATGCCTCTGGTAATCTGGGGAAGTGACAGAAATCTCTAAGGTACTAGATGTGCTATTGCTACTAGGGAGAATACAACAATCCTTTGTTCAGAGAACAATTGTATTGTTTACTTTACACGCAATTCATAATGTAATAATCTGTTGCTTGCAACTTAATACTGGAGGGGGGTCGAATGATAACCTAAAGGTGGATTATTAGTCATAGATGAAGTTCGATGGCGGTCTATGTATAATGTTGTAATGCCCAATCAAGTCTCAAAGGAGTCAAGATGATTAGTATTTGCTTGTATGCTTTCTTGATGTTTGTCAATTTCCCCACTGTAATTTGTTCACCCAGCATGTTATCTATCTTAAGGAGAGCCACCTCTAGTGAACTATGGACCCCGGTCCTTTCTTTTACATTCAATCTACAATCAAACTGTTTACTTCTTTTTGTTTACTTTCTGCAAATTATTACTTCCTTCCATTTGATACATTTAATCCTTTGTTTTCAGCAAAACCGGTGAGATTGACAACGTCATCGCAAGTTGGGGACAAAGTTCTGTGGTTGTGTTGTGCAGGTCTCCACGTTGCTACTAGCACCGGTAGAGCGCCCTGCCAAGGCTCAGCTAGCAACACCTTTGGGGTGTTTCCTTGCTCCTACTGGATTGATAACCTTGGTTTCGTACTGAGGGAAAACTTGCTGATGTGCTCATCATACCTTCCTCTTGGGGTTCCCCAACAAGCTCGATATATTTTGGGCCATTAGCCAGCTTGGAGCCGACCGACGCGCACTCCATGGACCGTCTGAAGCAGCCGACGATGGTGATCACGCCGTTTGGTCCAGGCATCTTTGTCTTGAGATACGCGTAGTGGGGGATGGCCATGAAATTGGCGAGGCGGGGTGCCCGAGGAGAGAATGGTAGGAGCTCGACAGGTTCACCACTTCGAACCATATCGGCTCGCGCCGGAAGTTTTCCTCGGTCCCGAAAATGACATACAACTGGATTTTGCCCAGCGGGGCGTAAGCCGGTCCTGGCAGTATGCCATGGAACGTCATGGTAGTCGGGCACAGATCGCACTCGCGGATGCCAAGCTTCTCCAGCGATGACCGGTAAAGCAGGCTGAGGCTAGTGCCCTCGTCGATGAGGACGCGCGAAAAGCGATAGGTGCGCTCGTTGGAGACGATGAGGGGGTCAAGCACCATGGCGTAGCCCCCAGGAATCGGAAGCTAATCCGACTAATCCTCCCGGCTCCAGGTGATGGGGGTCTCCGACCAGTTCAGGTACTGGGGGACTGGGGAGACGATGGCGTTGACCTCCTTGGAGCTCCGCCTGCGGCTGTGCTTGTCATCTAGCTCGGTCTCGAAGATGTGGTAGGCGGCGTGTGGCTGGGGGTAGCCGTTGTTGTTGTTGCCGTCGTTGCCGCCGTTACCATCATTGCTAGCTCCCCTAGCCGGTGTTGGGGGTCCACCAGGAGGGGGCAGGGGAAGACGTTGCTGGTTGCCTTGGTCCTTTAGCTGGCGGGTCCAGCTACAGTTCCGGGTGGTGTGCGTAGCCGGCTTGAAGGGACTGCTATGCCACTTGCACGGGCCGTCAAACATCTGGTCGAAGGTGAGCCACGGCTTCTGCCTTCTTGCATCGTTGGCTGGTGCGTCGGGCGCTCCCTCTACAACATTGACCTGCCGCACGTGGTAGCGAGGCTTTTGCTGTCCAGCTTGGCGGTCTGCATGGAACCGGTTGTCGTTGCCATGGCGCCTGGAGGATCCGGCTTCTCCATCCGGATTGCTCGGACGATCACGAGCCGGCTCCGAAGGAGTCGGACGCCCGTCAGCACTTACTCGGAGGGGCTTCTTCATCGCGGCATCCACCGTGGCATACTGGTCCGCAACTGTCATGAGCTCCGCCATGGTTTTCGGCTCATCACACAGTAGTCGGTGGCGAAGCATGGTGCCTTCTCGACACCCCTCGACGAAGAAGCCGATCGCCTGGCTCTCTAGGATGCCCTCGTAGGTGTTGCATAGCTATGTCCACCTAGCGAGGTACTCGCGGTCCATCTCGTTGTCGCTGTGGACGCACAAGGCCAGGTCACGCGGGCGGCCTAGATGTTTGTACGAACACCTTCTCAAAATCTGGCTAGGCGTTGATGCTGTTGGGTGCGAGGCTATTGAGCCATGTCCTCGCTGACCCGGTTAGCATGAGGGGGGCGTAGCACACGACTGTGCGCTTGTTCCCATGGGTGATGCCGGCTGCCATGGCGTAGTCGGTCAGTCAGTCTTCCGGTTTCATGCTACTATCGTACTTGGGGGTATCCCTGGGCAAGGTGAACTTATCCGGAAATGGCTCGTTCCAGATGCAGGGTCCGAAACAAACCGGTCCAGTGGAGTCTTCCTCTTCCGTGACGCGTGCTTGAGCGAGGAGCTCGATGCGGTCGCGAGCATCCGGACGATCCGGGTTAGGCGCTCCTACCTGGCCCGAGAGACGGGAACCAATAGGTCTTGGCACTCCGGTTATTGGAGGGGGAGGCGGTGGGTTGCTGTTCACTGTTTGCTCCTGGCCCGGTTGGCCCTTGTTGCCAAAGCTGCGACGCTTGCTACGGGCCTTAGCCGGAGGAGAGGATGCCTGCTGGGTCTCGTGGGGTGCGCCCTTGCTGTTGGCAGAGGCTTGCTTCCCTTGGAGCAGCAGGGCTCCTCCTGCATCTGCCGGTTGGCATCAGCCTGCTCCTCCGTGATCTGGACGAGCTCCTGCACCCAGGCATGCTGCCGGTCTCATTCCTCGCCCTCCAAGTTGGGCAGTTCACCTGCCGCGGCTCGCGCTGCGCATAGGTTCTTGATGGGTGTGCTCTAGGTGGGCCAGATGAGAGCAGGTAGCGGGTCCGGCTCGCCATCCCTCTCCATCCTACCGCCTAGCTCGCCGCCCCGGCATCGTACTTGTCCGTGCCGGCTCAGCCCCGTAGTGGCCGGAGTGAGGCCGTGCGCGCGGTCGTACTCGCGCCGAGTGATCTCGATCTGCTTGCTGGTCACAACCAACTCCATGGCCTCCTGGAGGAGAAGCTGCCTCTCCATGGCGAAGTTGGCCTCCGCCTCGTCAGGGTTGTCCCCGAGGTTAACCGGCATGAGGAGCCGGTCAATGGCCTCCTCCATCGGGTTCCTAGGCCGTGGCAAAGCGGAAGTTCCTACCTCCTCCGCGCCCTTCTCCTGAGGCTAGCAGGGTTGAGAGCTGGAGCCGGCCATCATCACCTTGATGCCACGAGGAGCCATAGAGGCACCGCTGCCGAGGTGCAGGAGTTCTGTGACGGAAACGATCTCCCTAGGGAAATGCTCCGGCACGGTGGCGACATAGATGGGGAGGTCGCCGGAAAGCAGAATAGAACCATTTGCCGGAAACATGGATCCGGCGAAGCATGAAGCGTTGTCGATGATGTAGTCAAACTTGCCGAGCGTAAGCACTAGGCCAGAGGCCACAAACTCACCAGCTGAAGTGCGGGGTCCCGTGCGGAACGTGACTCCGGTCGAAGCCATCTCGCCCCACGGTGGGCGCCTACTATCGTTGTATTGGGAACGGTAGTACCTAAGAAGGTTAGATAGAGGTGTGGGGACTAGCAGGGAAGCTCTTGACGGCGTCTGCATGCGGGATTGGATACGAGCAAGTGTAGCGAGACACAAGAAGTACCCAGGTTCAGAGCTCTCGTGGTGAGGTAAAGCTCCTACTCCTGCCGATCTAACTATGAGTGGTATATGGGCTACAATCGCTCCTGGAGCTGTATCTTCTATCTACCTCCTTAAATGCACTGAGACCACCCCTTGCTACGAGAGCCTTACCTGTCCTTTTATAGGCAGAGAGGCAATGGTCTCACTAGCCAGTCCGGCTAGCGGGCCTCATAGGCGGGTCCCAGCCGGCTGGTCATCTACAGTATCCGGTACACTTACATCCCATCAGAGTATATACGGTAGGGTCGTCGTGGGTACAGTGAACACCATGCGAGTCTGTCGTCAGCATCTGGCCACTGTTCCCGCATCACCCAGCAAAGTCTTCGATATGGCCGTGTAGTTGCGGGTCTTGTCATCGTACCAGGGTGTACCATGCACTGTGCAACACGTCGCTCTGTCCTCCTGATTGAGTCCGGCTACGCTGATGTA